>JAUMTR010000005.1:7072555-7137884 GCA_032270685.1 Microctenopoma stevenorrisi | reverse complement strand
CGGGGCGTGACATGACAGAGACCGAACGAACTAAACAAAACACCGGGAGGCGGGGCAGACCGGGGCGAATCGTGACAAAGAAATTTGTTTTCCCAGTATTTGACTGTATAAAGGGATTACTCAAAATAAGGGGTTACACCTGTCCAGGGTGTACCTACCTCATGCCAAATGACAGCTGGGATTGCCTCCAGCCTTGAAAAAAAGTGTAAATGAAAAGTCACTGGTTCCCATAGTCATTGAGATCAATGCTGTAGAAGTTAAGAATATAAGCAAACATTCACTACGGACATAAAATGTCACTTACAGGTAGTATTGTGGGGTGTTTTTATAAGCTTGTCTTTCTGTTGGCACAATAGATGCTTCGGACACATTTAAATATACTAGATACATACATATAGGTTCTTCAGATGTTACATTCTGGATCAAAGGCAGAACTCTCAGCTAGCTCCGTTACAACATTTAATTTTGAACTGAAAGGTGATATTGATAATCTGATACTGCAGGTAGAATTTTATGTTTCAAGTATGACATATTTTCCAAAGGGGTCAGAAAGGACGGTTAAACATAGCAATATAGAAAATCACTGTTGTAGTCAGCATCTTCAAAATGGTTCCTTCAAGTATAGTAATATAGTATATATATAAGTATATATATTTAAATAATTACCAGAGTTTAGGGTCTTTTATGGATGTGTGCAACTTCTGGTCTTGTCAGTCAAAAAGTGGAATAGCTCACGGCTTCTCCTTACATCTATGCACATGTTGTGGACTACATCCATACATCCCATCTGTGTCTGTGAATCTGTATCCATGCTTGTACGTGTGTGCGTGTGATTTCCATTTCAGTTTATGTTCGTGTTTCTATGACTTGGACTTGTATGCTGTGTTGAAGTGGATTGCCTTCACGTGCCAAGCCCTGGGATATTCTGTGTCACTTCTCTCTGACATGCTGACATTTACCGCACCACCGCTGTCTTTGTGCTGCTCTCATCACCGTGACAGCGGAGTTACAGATCACCAAAAAAAAAATCCCACTGCAGTATCAATTTGCTCAGCCAACTCATGGCGAATAGGGGATAAGAACCACGCAAGGCGCGCACGCTCGTGCTCGCACGGATATCTAGAGAAATGATGGGGAGTGTGGAGGCAGGAGTGACAACACACACCAGCACATAATCTTCTGGAGTGCACAGTGAAGGGCAAGAGATCCAAAGCCCAAATTGGCTTGTGTGATAATACCCTCAGAGGAAAATCACAGAAAATTACTGCGAGTGACATTTGTGCAGACTGCCCCATGATTTACATCCCTGTGATTATATTATCTCATACAAAAGAGAGATGGATTTCAAGCTTGTAAATAAAATAACGTGGCTGTTATGAAGCCACATTCATACACAAGATGCATTTCTCATTATCTTTTTTCATATTGATTATATATCACAGTAGTGTCCAGCAAGGATGCAGCTATGACATAATTCACTATCGTTTCCTGTAGGGAGGATATACATTATTAATCTTCTCTTGACACATGGGCTGTTGTCATTAATAGTTTAGAGACCCTCGTCACTGACACTAATGAATCAATGTTTAAACTTCAAATCCCAATATTAACATATTCTAATGCAGTTATAGAATATCGTCCAATTCATTTCTGTGCATGTTACCAGTGTTTCTAAGCTTTTCATGAATTTGGGAGAAATCATATAGCATCACTTAGTACATTGCTGCTTTTTACATTGCTTTTGAATGTTTATTTTTGAAGCCAGACACATGCAAGATGAAGTATAATAACAGCCTTCACAACACGACCTCTGCTGTCTTTATTGTAGCTCACAGAGGTGAATGGATTCAAGAAAATAGATCTCCGGGTATTGAAATAGGAGTTCTATATATATTTTATTTCTCTCTACATTATTGCAGTGTTGTTGACTTTAGTGAAATCTGTGGAATTTTTCAAAGTAACCTCATAAAGGTAACTTCAACAATGTATTTCTTCAACCATTTATCAATAATAGGTTTTGTGTCTCAAGCATTATTAGTGAATGCTCTCAGGCACCACTGACACTGTTTAAAACCTGTCACAGTTCTTTTGCGATTGACTGTATCCCTGTGTTGCCAGTTTTGTTATTGCACCAACAAATAGGAGGAAGAAATCAATTGCCAAAAAGTACACCAAGAACTGCACAATGCAGTGCTCGGATTAAATAGAGCACCAGGGAGCACATTAAAACCTTAAGGATACACACAGTGTAAGAAACATATTTGAGTGAGAAAATGTAAATAGGATGATAGAATGTCGACCTTTAAATCAAACGATAAATAAACAACAATATATTACTGTATTTTATTGCATTGGTTTTTGCCTTAAGTGGTCAATTAGCACCTGACTTTATCCCACTGAATGATGCTTTATTTGACATTATATCTTTCTGTAGTTACACTGTAGTGGCCCAGGCCCCGTGGTTCAGCTTTAGCTATGGCTGTTTCCAGAAAGGCTGACAGCATCTATTCTGCAGTTAATGTGGCGTACTGAGATGCTGCAGTAAAAATAATGTAAAGGTTGTAAATGTGCTAAAGCTAATTAGCTCACTGGCAGAAGCTCTCGAGGTGAATAGAGATGGTGGAGATGGAGGACATGGAGTAACGAACTGTGGCCTGGATGAAACAACTCCAAAGGTTAAAAGTGTCGTATAATGCAGTGCCAAGGAAGAGTGAAGTAAAGAATATGTGCATCCTTTACCTCACAGTACTGACTATCCTCAGATAAAGCAAGGCACTGTCGGAGAGAAAGATCTCACACTATATCTGATGACTTTGTCCGTAGCGGAGAAAATCACTGTGTAACGATAAGCTATTGACTTTAGCAACAAACCCAGAGATGATTATAACCCAATTTCTCCTTAGCTCTGCTGGGCTGGGCTGTGCTGTGCTGTGCTAGGCTGTGCTGTGCTGGGCTGTGCTGTGCTGTGCTGTGCTGTGCTGGGCTGTGCTGGGCTGTGCTGTGCTGTGCTGTGCTGTGCTGTGCTGGGCTGTGCTGTGCTGGGCTGTGCTGTGCTGGGCTGTGCTGGGCTGGGCTGTGCTGGGCTGTGCTGTGCTGGGCTGTGCTGTGCTGTGCTGGGCTGTGCTGGGCTGGGCTGGGCTGTGCTGGGCTTGGGCCTGGTTTGAAATACAAACACTGAGATAATATATATATACTGTATTGGACAAGATAAAAAAGAGCTTGTTTTGAGCTTGTGTGGCCTAAAGCAAGCATACTTACCTTGAGTAGTAATTGCAAAAATCTTTCTGGCCATTTTGTGCTTTATTTATCACAGGTGGTTATTGAAACACCTCATTTCACAACAGTAAGCTTCAAAGTAACATTTTTGATGCATTAAAGATAAAAATGATTCATACGACCCATTATCTGGCCCATCAGTTCATCTATTAGCCATGACCACTGCAACCGGTGTAATTTTGGGATATAGAAAATGTGATTTTCCTGAGCTGATCTGAGATGGTCTTGCATTGTGTGAATGAAGCTAGTTCACGAGCCACCCCTGGTAGGGACTTAATGGTCCACTAAAGGCTGAAAGCTGCCTCTTTTGATCTAAACTGCAGCACCAGCAGCAACTGTGAACATAATGTGTGAACTGCAGAGTCAAAGCATAATAATAATTGTATGAGTATTTTATTCTGATGGCAAAACCATCTCAGGTTCCTTACAATTATATGACAACCGAGAGTTTTGCTTTTGTATGTAAGATCAATCCTGGTCGGTTGGTTAAATGTATGTAGCAGTCAGATCAAATCAATTACAAAGCCCAGAACCACTCAGGTCTTAGCTATTCTATCGGTGCTACATTAGTTAACATATGGAAGCAATACTCGAATGAAGAAGAAGAAATACAACACGGGCTCCTCTGATTTAAACCATTGTAATCACACAAACCCACGAAAAAGTAAAATCCATGAAGGTAAAATGCCTCTTTGTGTTGCCAGTTTAAATTTTAAATTACTTTTTACTCACAGTTGCTTTAACTATCAGCCTGATATCCACATTGTGGAGGCCTTCATTGAATTAGCCAGTGCTCAGAATAGAGGGCGCAAACAGCAGGGTAAGTGATACATGACTAAACTGGAAGTGAGGCGGAAATGAGAGAGGAGCTCTGTAAGTGACACGAGCTTTGATGGACAATTTTTTATTTTTTATATGTTTGTACGTTGTTTTTCTGTCGTCGTATATCCGTATAAGAACATCATCTTTAGAATTAATTATACTATACAGGTCATATAAAGGGTGTAGACATACAAATATACTTAAACAAGTAACATACATAAAATTAAATCTGCATAAAGTAAGGATTTATAATTTCAGAATGATTAAAGTTATGAAAGGGAAATGGAGATGTTTGTTAACAGAGATACTGAACTAAGAAATTCACTAGTCAAGGCACAATTGCTACATCATTTGACAATATATCTGGTTTAAGTAATCCATAAAACTGCAGTTTTACAGTGAGAATACATGGCAACATTCCTCCAGCAAGGTGAAGCTGAGGGAGGAGGCAAGAATG
This sequence comes from Microctenopoma stevenorrisi, assembly GCA_032270685.1. Classification (NCBI taxonomy): domain Eukaryota; kingdom Metazoa; phylum Chordata; class Actinopteri; order Anabantiformes; family Anabantidae; genus Microctenopoma; species Microctenopoma stevenorrisi. Next base: position 7,133,329 of record JAUMTR010000005.1, on the reverse strand, counting down.
AAATGAAGGGCAAATGAAGAACAGAGAGACGCGGCACCGTGGACAAATGGCATAGATGACAGACACTTAATAAGAAGCTGAATTTGAGAAATGGCAGACAGCGAACGGCAAGAATAAATGAGAGAGTGACTGCGAGGAATAAATGAAAGGAGAAATAGAACTGTTCTCCCACTTGTGTTAGCCAGCCAATCACCGAGTGTTGTCAGTCTGTGGGTTTTCAGAAGTGGAAGGTAGCGACAATGACATACACCGGGGAATACAGAGCACAGCTCCACAGTTTTACTCAGACAAGGAGACAGGTGTAGGAACAGCAAGAGGCCAAATCAGCCAAGTTGTTAACAGTGCTTCTACCTCCTCCTCTCTTATCCCAACACACACACACTTGCGCAGCTGTATACAACAAGAAATCGAGCCCATAGGTCCTTTTTGTGATATGCTCCCATAATCTCTTACCTTTCGTTCTCACTTCCCGTTTGACCCACCCACCCAAAGAAACGCACATATGCCTTTTTGGCAGAAGCTGCTTTACTTTCGCACGCCCAGGTCCCTGGCCCAATTTTAACAGTATCAGAGAGCGATAGTAGCCCACTGGTGCCAGAAAACCTGGGTGGAAAATATCGAGTCATTTTTCACCACTTGTCTGAAAACCTCTCTCCAATGAGAGTTTGGAAAACATTTAGCCTCATAGCAGTTTTAGTTTGTATGTTGGACAAAAAGCATTTAACTTTTACGGTATGAAGATTCATGAATATAAATAAATGTCAGTAACCAGGCAACTGTATCTTGGACATCTTGTGATTTGGTCTCTTAACTACATCAGGTAACATTGTTAGTTGGTTCTTCCATGTGTTTTATATCTTTGTATTATAGTAGTTGATAAGTGTCACTCATAATCGGTAGTAAATCTTTTGTGTGTGTTTGTGTGTGTGTGTATTTACTTTTTGTTGTAGTAATGTTGATATAATAAAGCAATAGTTGACTGGTTTGGTTCAGGTTTGGTCCACCTGTTTCCCCTATGCCTCAACAAGAAGTTGAACAGCTTGGTGACATGTGGGACAAAGGAGATTTTGATTCTGTCGGTCGTGGGGAGAAGCAGCCTATCGCTGAGCATGAGCAGACTCCTGATTGTTTATGATGCCTGGCATTGTCCATAACGGACAGCAGTTTTAGTGTCCTCTGCGCTGCCACTGTCACCAGAGTGCCCAGCTTCATGCTGACAACAGGGCCAGCCCTCCTGGTCGGTCTGTCCGGACTGGATGATGATAATCTGCCATCAGCATATGTCATCTATCCCGTATGTCTTCCGTATCATCCGCCTGCCTTGTCTGCAGTCTTTTGTACTTCTCCTAAGAATAAGTATGACAATAACAATCTTTCATGAAGCCTCTCCAGGGACATTCAGATACAGAAACAATATTTTCTCTGTGGCTATTTTTAGACACATAATACACATCCAACGTAATTGTATTTACTTCCTTCTCTCCCGTCTCTTCCACTTCCTTCCTGATTTTCTTCTCCTGCCTACACCCCCACCCCCCACCCCTCGAAGGTAAACACTGCCAGCAGCTGTAGTAGGAGTGTCACCTGAGGCTGTCATGTTTCACAGGCTGCAGCAACCGCTCCGCAGCAAGCTCATCCATCCCACACTCTGACTACGCCATCAGCCTAATGCACTCATTAGTGCAGACTACACCAGCAAGGATATGTTGCTGCTTCATAGTCACTGTGGCTGCACGAACCCTTAAACAGGCTGATGTAACTGATAGCAATTTACATATAAAATACACCAGAGATATGGGAGCCATGTTGAGGCAGCATCAACATTTTGATCTTGTACCCCTCTCAAATCAGTTAATAGAGTGTAAACAAGATTAGCATATATTTTGTGTTTTAGCCATTTGGGACGATGATGTCAGTATGGCTCCATAATGAGCCCATGTAACTACTGAAATGGTTTTTCTGCTAAACCCATTTTCTGTAGCTTTTAGAAAAATCTAAACAAAACTCTGCTTCCATCTGCGTCTCTTTTGGTTACTGTTTGATTGGAGCCCTGAATGCACTGGGAAAAGCCTTATTTCTTCACACTGGCTTTGGCCCAGGTTTTTTCTAAGGCAGGCTGAGTGAAGCCATATCATTGTGTTGTTGGAGCAGAGCCTGTAACACTCAGTGGTGATGATGTTGAACAGCTGGGCCCGGCTGCCGGGGCCGTCAGCATCCGATGAGATGATCGATAGTTAAATGGCAGGATTTCATCCTGTATATGGGCAGTGTGGCATTACAGAATGTGGAGGGAAGATCACTATTTCATCACAGAGATCCAAAAGTGGGATTTCTTTTCCACTGGACTCTGTAGCTGTGTGGTAAGGATGGAGAATATTACATAGGAGCATTCACAGCAGGGACCCTTTTTTAAAATTAATGGATTTATTACTATGCATACTAATTCTTGTACTGACCTCAGCGCAGTGGTCTTACTCTGCTTGTCATGATGTTAACATGAATGTTTGACACCATAAGATTAAATATTTCTGTTGAGCGCACTAGCTTTTTATTGAAAGGATAAATCTTTTTCCCGACAAACTGAATCACAGAGGCTATGGGTCCCACTAGTCAATCATATTTCTCCATCTTGGCGAGTATTGGAGCAGCTCGTTACTCTAATACTAATAAAGAAAATACATTTAACTGAGCGTACAGTATTATTATGCCACCACCAATAATTTAGTATATTGCTTACAAAACACTGAAACATTGCATGATATTGAGCTAAACAAAAACTTTTTACTTATTTTAAGCAGGTTTTTTTATATTTTATTAAAAAAAGTCATCTTGTCAAGGTAATATTTTATCTCTGATGAAAAACTTGAATCTGAATTAAATTCACACATATCCAGTATATTTTATTGTGTAGTTGCTATTAGATTTGTTCTGCTTTGTTGACCTTAGATCTAATAAACTTTATCCATGGTCAAAGCGAGGCAGTGATCTTTGTTTCATTGTGTTGTGCAGAGAACATCCTCAGGGGCAGTAATGGGGGTCATAAACTCTGATACGGATATTTGAGCACATTGAACTCTAACTGGCCTTGCTTAGACAAGGACACATGCTCTCTCCTGAGGCCATTTCCATAGACAGAATGGGAAAATAGAATGTATTGATTTCTGTCTGTGTTTAATGCGCTTGCTTTAGCTGGTTTTGTTAATGTTTTGCATTTTTTGTGTGTTTCCTTTTTTGACTTCTTGATTTCTTTCTTCGCCTGTCCTTTGCTGGAAGTCAAAACGTATCAGTTGCCATCTTCTGAGATAATTTTAGTCAAGGAATATCCGTATCATACAGAAACTGCAACCTCAATGTAATCAGGCATACTTATTTAACAACTATGAAGAAGAATATATAATCCAGGCTTAGACTTGCTTTGAATGACCTAAATCCAGTCATTGTGCACAGTGGACTTTTAATGGTGATAGACTACAATAATGAATAATGTGGCTTTACAGTATTATAAATTACATAGAAAGAAGACTTTAGGAAGAAAACAGTGCCTGGTAGCTCTGACTCTGCAATGACTGCAGACTACATCACTGGAATAAAACAAGGAAAGTTTAGAGAGAAATCACCTTTATGTCACTAATGTTAAATTTGATTGTTCCTGGTTAAGTCTTTCATGATTTTTTCAGATTAGATGTCCAGGTCAATACAGTGAGGTGTTTGTATCACGTTTTAGCTTGTGCTGCATTGGATGCCAGTTTTGTATTGATAGTTTGTTGCTGGCACAACAGTGATTTGGCTCCATTCCATTTCTAGACTGAAGTAATTGACACATCGCCCCACTGGGGTTTGTGATTAACTTTATTGACATATAGAAGGAGGTGGGTGTATGGCATTGCACACAGTTGGCAGAGCAACCAGACCTTTTAGGCTGCTAAGATATAGTATCATTGATGTTCTCAGAAGTTGAATTGCTGCTGTCCAGTGAAAGGCGTTTTGAGAGTAGATTAAGAAGTATAGACATAGTTGATTTGCCCAAAATGTTTTGCCAGTGATGTTGCTCTGCAAACACACATACTCTAAATCACACCAGTTTATGCTGTTGAATCTCTGTTAAGGCATCCACTGCACTAATTACGACCATTTTTGTCTTTATACTTCAGAAAATATAAAGAAAATATGTGCACTGTTTTAAAAACACAAAAATATTGTTCATTGGTACACAGAAGCAAATGCAAGAACCTGATTCAGCATCTAGCAGTTTCATCATATAATACTGTATATGTAAGTTCACACATACAGCTGAATGTTTCTATGTAATAATTAAACATGCCATAGATATTATACTTTTGAATCTAAACCTTTTCAGGATGTGGAAGCTATAATTTGGAACAGGCAACTTTTAAACAGCAACACTGCTTTGTCATGACAGTATTTGTTATCATCATGACTTAGACCAAGACCACTATGAAAATAACTTATTTTCAATATTAGAATTTCTGTCCTTTTGTTTGGAAGGACAGCTTCAGGACTCCATTCTTTTCTCTGACACCAGTCTCTGTCTCACCCGCACATGCTACAGAAGTTCCACTCTATTTGGCGACAGTGGGATGTCATTAACTCTGTGAGAGGAGCCTTTAATGAAATTAACACAGAAGAGACGAGAGAGAGAAGGTGGTGGTGGAAGCGGCAACCGCAAGGTCAAGGAAATCATCTCACATCGCCTCTACAACAGTCATGCACACGAATACATCGCCTCCCTCTACTAAACCCTCGTTGAGAAATTGTATTTTTAATTAAAATTCCCTAATCTGACATACACTCACATGCACACACAGGCTGTATACAAATACCACTCCAGGTTTTATGCACTCCAGTCAGAACATATAGGCTTGATTAGTATTAATCCTTATCACCAAAATGGACAGCTTCTCAATTGTGTTTTTTCCTCGGCCGGGTAATTTCATGAAGAGTATAATTACGGCATTTTCAATTTTGGCCCTCTGCAGAGTTATGAGTCTGACGGTCTATCTCTACACAGCAGCTGAGTGGTGTTGGGTTTGTGTGTGTGTGTGAGGGTGTATCGTTGCGTGCCAGAGTGCTTGTAGATATGCAATTGTGTTTTTGTGACTAAAATGAGAAGGAGAATTGGTTGGTCTTGTGAGTGACTAATACAAGAGATAATTTAATGCCAAATCCAAATTGGAGAAGCAGCAAAAATCATGACAACTGTGTAAACCTCATTGTAGACAGTAACTCGTGTTCAAATAGAGATGCTTTTCCTAGTAGTGACAAGTGAAAATATTAAGATATGTCAGTGCAAACATTTTGGTGCCAATAAACTGATGCTTGATCCAAAATGTGTTCAGTAACAGTGTGATACCCAGTAAAGTGATTTACTTGCCGTCTATTCGGTGTGTGTTCCAGCAGTAGGAGGATGAAAGGCATGTCAACTCTGATTAGAGCTGCTGAACTGGCACAGTTTTGAGTAAACGTGTGTATTTGTGTATTCATGCCTGTGCTTTGGTCACTCTCCAGCAGGGAGATTGGAGCTGCCCTAAGGCAGTGGCCATGTTCCCATCCTTCCCAGCTCCTCCTTTCATCTCCCTCCATATCTTTATTTCCACCTCTTCCTGTCAGCAGTGTGACTGTTTCCCTCCTGATATGTCCACTCTTACTTCTCACTCAAATGCTCTGTAAACAGCTGCCATGCATATCTGTGCACTTATGTGCACAAGTGCCTTTTCAGCAAAAGCAGCCTGTGTGTACATTAGATGCAGGCAACTCATCAGTGATGCTCTGTCAGCTTTGATAATAACTTGAGGCCCCCAGCACTGTGGCCCCCAATACTTTGTCACACTCCTCCAGCTCTGCTAACACAGACTGCTGTTGCCAATAAAGTACCTCTGCTTTCACTGATAATGAGCTCTGTGTCCTCAAAGATAGTCTAGTGTGGACTAGTGACAGGTTCCCTTGAGGCATTGTGCTCTGCATGACTTCTGACACCAATAGGATAGCAGCTTAGGTCGTGAGCACACATTCTCAAGTGACAAATAGACAGGCATTTATTTAGACTTGATTAAATGAAAATGTGATGATGCCCAAGGGGAAAGTTGGGAATTAGCAGCAGGAAAAGTGGAGGAAAGAATGAGACCAATAGAGGGAACCCAAAAATTTTCATCCAAGTTTTACTGCACAATTAAATATATTTTTGACAACACTGAGTACTGGAGATGATAAAAACACTTAATTGAGCTAATTAGCTTAAAAGTGGTAATATCCAGCAAATAAACTAATACAGAATTAGCAATGCAGGATCCATATTCAGCAGTTTGCATCCATTTGTTTTAAATGTCTACCTTCAAGGAGAGGTCCTTGTGCGCATGAATCTACCTCTTAAAAGCCTAATGTCACATGAAGACACATATTTAGTTAACACTTTAGCACAATAATTAGTGTTTGTGAGGACGCTGCCCCTCCCAAGTGCCAGCCGCCCAACATCTGTTTGTCCACTGCTGCTGGGACCGGCTCTTCCTTTGCTCCTGCACCAGCCATCTCTGCCTCTCAGTGGGTGGCAGAACATTTTTCAAGTCTGTAGAAAAGTAATAGGCGGACATAAAAGGCGTGGGGGGGGGGGCTCTTAAAAGAGGGAGGTTCAGCTCCTGCGGTCACCTTGACCCCACTTTTTACTCTCGCATAAAGTTAAAGTTAAATTGTGTGGAGTATTAGGTTGGGCCACCCACTCTCTGCACTATAGGTATGCCATCAGCACATCCTCAGCATGTTCACAGTGATGGGCCTGTGTACATCCAGCAGTGCTTGATTTCCATTTTGAATCCATTAGCCTATTGTGTATGAGAGAAGTTGCACATTGAGACTGTTGCATCGCCTGTCACTCCTCTTCACACACCGTTTGCTCAGTCCCATTTCATGATTTTGCTTTTCTTGACAAGCCATGCTTCTTCATAGTGTGGGGATCCATTTAACTCTAATAAGTCTTTGTAAAGCTAATATAGAGTGTCAAATCTGTACAACATGCAGACACCCACGTGTGTTCTCCCTCTTCCGGCCATTACTGGTTGTTTAGCATTTTTGCCTGTAGCTCATCTGTGGGCACATTTTCATTTCAGGACAGGAAAGGGGGGGCGAACAGGGTTAGGTAAAGTTGAGGGAATAATGACAGAAGTGTGATGAAGGGGAGAGAAAGGGGGATGCGTTGGAAAATGAAGTTGCTCTTATCAGAACTTGCCAGGAGCAATGTGCGCACAAAGCTGCTTTCGAATCCAATTTAGTCTTCGCTGTTGGTTTAAGTGATATGAATGCAATTAGCCATCACAGGTCAGAGTGTGAGCTCGACGCATTAAGTGATTTACTGAAATCCCACAAGTGGAAGTGCAAGGGGATGACATCTCCCCAAGAAAAAAACCTCTCGCCAAGTCTACACATGGGCCACTTCTTTATGGCTTTCTAGTAAATGTTAGCTGCTTCTTAGCTCGTTTGTTTCATACTTGTCAGCTGCACACTCTGTATAGTGTTTGTAGTTTGGTTTGAGCCTCATGTTCGCCAGCTGTTCTCAATGCAGTGAGCTACAGAGACTGTTTACACGTTGGCGTCAGGTGAGGGTTAGGAATGTCTTTTTCCCAAAAAACTCCAGGTCCTTATCCTGTGTCCTGTCTTTGATTAATGCATTAATAACTCTGAAGTGGTAATTAGCTGAGATACACCAACAGGAAAATCCCACAGCATGAATGAACTATGAAGTGGATGCCATCTACTTGATATGTTTGATGTCTGTAACCGTATTTGATTTGTTTTTTAGAAAGAGGGAAACTCTATCTGCTACTTGATGCATTATACTGATCATGGAAACAGTGATTTTTTTATGGAGCCAGAAAAAGCTTCATTTGGTTCAGCCTGCAGCTGTGATAGTACTTGAGTACTTTTATTGGAAGAATGAGTCTTATTTGGTTTACCTTTAGTTGAAAGTGCAGGTAAATATGGGGGAGCATGGTCATTTTTCTTGCGTTTTCTCAACAGTTGTCTTACATACGCTGTAATGAACAGCTGTGCTATGTAGAATCATGTTGGACTGCGTCATTGTGTTAGAAATAAAGTAAAATTTCATTATCTTTCTCTTAAAAACACAAATGTAATTTTCTGTTATACATGTAACCTAATTTCCACACAGAAGTAATTCATCTTCCACCTGGATTTCATTTTGCTGTGATTACCACTGACCTCCTCCCTCCTCCTTTTTCTCTTTCTTCTACCTTCCTGGTCTCTAGGGGAGATCTGCGCATTCAACATCCACGGGCTAGAGGCCCCATTCGAGGCAGTAGTCCTGAACGGTACATCTGGCGAGGGCCAGCTAAGGGCACGCGGGCTCGTGGACTGCGAGTTGCAGAAGGAATACACCTTCATCATCCAGGCTCACGACTGTGGTTCAGGTCCCGGTGGCACAGAGGGCAAGAAGTCCCACAAGTGAGTAAAAACAAGCGCACACAAGAAACACGTAATAGAAGTAATCGAACGACCCATCCCCCCTTGGGGGGAGCAGTGAGCAGCCACAGGTGGCGCTCGGGGAACTGCCTGGTATGGGGGATGGGCTGGGTGACTCAGCTGGGAATCGATCCTGCTATTCCTGCATCCCAGCCCTCTGCCTTAACCGTACGTTATGATGCACCTATTGTATCAAATGACTCATATTTCAAAAGAGCAAAAGTAATGGTAAATAAAACAGCTGATAACAGAATCACTCAGAGCTATGTAATAAGCAAACCCCTATAATATCATTTCAGTGTCTTGCTCAAGAAAACAATAATACCACATATTGGCAAAAACATAAATTAGCCTCGTTGTTCCAGTGTATACTGTGTGTATGTATATGAACAGAAGGCAAAAGACAGATGAATGGATGCTTCATTAAACACAATGGGAAGTCCCAGTGTGCCAGCAGCAACCATACAAAACACTGAACACACTGACGCTCAAAAGAACAAAGTGAAAAAACTGTATGGTAAGGTGCAGAATTGTCAATGGAAGGTATTTAAAATGTTGTGCTTTAAAATTAGATGTGAATTTTAACTTAAGTTTGAAATAGAAAGATGTTCCTTTTAATTTTTTGAGCAGTTTAGTTTAAAGCCATGGACAATGAGCCCTTGAACCCTGACATAACAAAGTACCCCCTGTTTGCACTGGTTTGGGTTTTATTCGTGGGATAGATCGATGGATAGAATTAAAATCACAGAACCGCTCCAGTGCTGCTCTTTATCACAGCAGAGCTGCAGAAGTCTACGAGTAAAGCTGCTCCACTGTTCGACCAGCAGGCTGTGGAGAGGATGTGAACTTCTCTCCATAATGTTCAGCTGTTTGTTCAGTGTCCTGCTCTCCACCACCTGCTCCCAGGCTTCCAGTGAAGTCTCCAGCACAGAGCCAGCCTTCACGCTCGGCTTTAGTTTGTCGGTGTCACCGGCTCCGATGCTGCTTCCCCAGTGGACAGCAGCAAAGAATATTGTACCATGTACAACAGACACACTTAAAAGGACTTAGGTTTCTGTTCTGTCCCTTTCGGTAGACATCCTCTGTATAGCCCATTTTGTTAAGGTTTGGTATCTGTTTTTTTTTTGTGGTTGTCACTATGGTTGTTTTCATTGTAATTGCTCCGCACCTCAGTTTTTTAGATCACTTTGTGTTGCATTATGGTCTTATGGTGTTTGTTTTTTTTACTGTCAAACCCTGTGGAATCTGATTGGACATCCCTGGAATCTCTCTGACGGTGCTTGTGTGATGTCAACACTATTATTTCCTATCAAAATAACTCACTGCCTACTGTGACCCAGATCCTGTTTGGTTTGTACAGACAGGCTACTGGCGAGGGGGCAAGTGAATTTGGAGACATTTTAAATGGCCTGTCCTTTCAGTGGCAACTTTTAAAGGATGAGGCTGGCCTTTTGCCAAACCGCTCAGGAAGCGAACAGGGAAGAGGAAGAATATCTGCCTAAGGCTATGCTCGAATTACATATGACACGTCAACAGCAGAGAACGAAGCCAGTCAAGAAAATTTACAGCTGGGGATGACGGCACAGAGGATCAGGAATGACACTGGATGAGTTTAAACTTCTCTCCCCATCCTCCAGTCTTCACTGCTCTGCTCACCACTAGCTCCTGCCCTATTTCTCACTCCGGTACCCCCCTCCTCTGACTGGCTCCTGCTGTCTGGTTCTTTCCTTCTGTCTGTCAGCCCTTCTGTCTCTGTTACAGACTCCAGTGTTAGAATTATTTTGTTAGACTGCATCTACACACAATTGGATGCTCTCTTCGCCCTGGCTGCACAAATCTGTCTCAGTGTGTGTGTGTGTGTTTTCTTACTCCCAAATGAGACATGGTTTACACTTCAAACTGTCATGTGAAACTTTGCATGTATTCATCATCTTGCAAAGCCAATAAAAGTGTTCTGTTCCTCCACTCTTGGTGACTTTGTCAGAAACCACAGCAACAGAAGGCTCCATAAACACGGACGTTAATGACTGTCTATTTCTGAGTCAGAGCACTAGTATAACAGCAAACACATTTGCGAGTTCTGAATCACATTGATTCTCTCTGCCCTCTGAAATATTTTACTTCGCTGTCTGTGGAGGCTTTAGTCACTTGTCAGCAAGCAGGCTTTATGGGGAAATTACTTTTCAGTTGAACTGTTCGCCACTCCCAATCATAAGCTGAAGGTATAAATTGCATTTTTATAAGGAGTCACAAGCACAACAGGGTTAGGAACCATTATTTCAGGTGTTCATCATTACCAAAAGGAGCTTCACATCTGTCATTGCTCCATCCTAAAATTCACCAGTGTAGCTAGACACTAGCCAGGCACAGATCCTTTGGGATGGATGGAGTGGGACAACAAAAACATAAGCACACTAATTAGCATCTGAAAACACAATTTTTTTTCTGTACTCTTTGTACCTTGTCATTCCCCACACACCTTTCTCTGTGCAAGTTTCTACTGTTGCTATGGCGTAATTAGGCATGAGGGAAATCTCACTTCCGTACAAAGCGTGTCATTTTCATAATCCTTCCGAGGGCTCACACCTAACCATGACACGTGTATTTAACACCGGCTCAGGGGTTATGTGCCTGGAGGTTGTCAAGGTTTCAGTAATGCATTCACAACCAGTGGCCCCCGGGGTTATGCGTGTGCAAATGTGACATCCAGATGTTTGCTCGTGTCTGTGTATGCGCACACTCACATGCACACAGTGCTTGGAAGCCCTGCAGTTATTAAAGTCATCATTAGTGAATCTTAAAGGGCTTGTGTGTCCTCGCTGGTGTTGGTAGAGGCTAATTATCTCACTGAACAACAAGCTCAAGGACAGACATGCATACATATACATACACACACACACACGCACAGTATCTCAAATGCTGAGTCAAATCCAAATCTGATATTTATATAGGAACATAAACATGGTGGGAGCAGATTTTGCATCTCACACTGCATGCGCACAAATACAAATTACCACCTAAAAAGACAAACAGCATTAGCAAAAATCACTTTCTTATGTGTGAAGAAGTGGGTCAAGAGCCGTGCCTTGTTAGCATAAGCTGTCATGATAAATTTCTGTAGGAAGAAGACCAGGGAACTCCGCATAGATAGTGCAGCCCTGTCAATGAGTCGGTGCTTTATTCAACCAAGAATCTTAACGTCATGCTTGTCACACTTGATGCTAATATGAGTGAAACCCCATTCTGTCAAAACCTGCTAGCTGATGTGAGTGTTATTCCTCGCAAGAGGAAAAAAAAACACATCTAGTTTAGGTATAGGTTGTTTATCGTTGTCTAATAACTTAACAGAAGAGGATTGTCTTTCTATTTAAAATGTGAACCGCAAGAAAACAACATAATCTGTGCATGTGTGATATGGTTATCAATTTGAAACATAATCAGACACTTACGGAGTCATGCAAATGAACATACAGCGATTTATTAAGTGTAGCAGAGATCATTTCTTTTGAAGCTTGGCATTATTGTCCGAGCCATCCGTCAGTAATGTGAATCTTCTGAAAAGTCACTGAACTGAATTACCATACATTATAATCACCTGTTTTTAAGATGACGTACTGTAAACCCTATGGAGTACTTATCTGTGAAGGTTCTCAGTCATCCAGGTCATGGTTATCTCAAAAAAGATTTATCCAATAGCAACTGGACGTAGTAGGTTTCTTGACGACATTTCGCCCGTCTATCCGGACTTGAGAAAGCCCTCTGGATAGAAGGGCGAAACGTCGTCAAGAAACCTACTACGTCCAGTTGCTATTGGATAAACCTTTTTTGAGATCCCTATGGAGTACTGTGTTAGTGCCTCAGGGTGATAGTCATTGTGGAAGTCATATTTCCTTTCATATTGATGAGGGTTACCATCCTGTGTTGTGCATTTGATCCCACTGGTATTGTTTGCGTTGTTTATTTTCTAGTTTTACACAAGGAAATTGATGATTCAACCCCTAGGCTAATTCTTGACAAAGATTAATTGAGTCCTTTGCCTTTGTTCTGGGTACGGTGGTTTGTGTGTGTGTACTGGAGGCATTCAACAGTGACTGAGTGAAGTTAAGTTTTGGTAAATAATGAGTATGTTGAATATGTAATACACTGAGAACAATAGTAACCTGGTTGTGCATCACTTAAGTTTAACGTTCCTCTGGTATTTGATCTTTTTGAATTCAAATCACAAGTCACACTCATTTTTCAGTGTTGTGCTCTAATTTCAAGTTATATTAAAGGAACTGGTGTCTTCTGGCACAGCAGATATTGTACTTTGGTGGTAAACGCTGAAGGAGAAGTCACATCGCAGTCTTGGATTTTATTTTCTCATCCTTTGAAGTCGTGCAGTTTGTTCAACCTTTGACTTTCCTTTTCAAATAGCCACGCAGTTGGTTTTCTAGCCACTTTAAGTGTTGCTGTGATCATTCTTGCACCTATGTGCTCACTTACTTTAACCCTTCGCTGTCTCTTTGTGTCACCCCAACAAATTGCGAACCACCTGCTTATGAGCTGAGGACTGTCAGAGGGATAAATAGCACCCCTGGACTCGACTTGGCAATGCTCCAGCAACGTGGAGACACTCGCTCACCAGCACAGACATGCACACGCACCAGCACTAGGGCGCCAGGGTTCTGTCTAAGCCAGATGTGAGCCATCAGCACTCATATACACACCCACAGTGAGATATATTCACAATCAATACATCAGTTATATATCACGTGAGAGCAGGAATACATAATCCCACACAGAGAAATTCCTCCAGAAAGTCCCAGAGCTGTGGAACATATGTTTGCTCCCCTACCACTGGGGAGTGTAGCAAAGCAGGAGGGTAATGTTTATGAGAGAACATCATTAATATGACAAAACAAGGCTGGCTAAGGGATTTAAGGCACATTCTCCTGCTGCCATCATCTGTCAGTGCTTCTTATCAGGATTGTCTACTGCTGTTACCTTCAGCCTTAACATCCCACTAGTGCTAATCCTAAATGATTAATCAGTGTTATATATATTTGTGTATTCTACACCTGTGTGCGGTGTTGGAAGAAATATTCAGACCCTTTAAGGTCCCTGAAACCCTTTTCTGTGTACAAACCACCAAGCTATAACCGCTTCTAAGTTTATCCAGTGATGCTGCAGCAGTACATAGAGGAATTGCCTTGCATGCTCTGGCTGATGTAATTTTATGACAGAAATAACTACCTGAAAAACTGCTGCTCGGTGTGTTTAGCAGCCAGTGTTCCATCTTACTGAGTTCAACATGAAGAAAAAGACATACATTTTTACAGTGTTTATCAGTTTTACCTTTTCACCAGACTTTTAAACTAGTTACACTAAGTGATGCAAATTACAAAGAAACAAAAGCCAAAGAAAAAGTGTGCGCTTAGGCGGAGACTGATGGAGAGCCAGATTTAATGCACCTGTTTTTATTTGTATTTGTGCTTTAGGTTGTTTAAACTATATTTTATAATAATAAAGGAACAACACGGAAATAGCCTAAGGTTCTAATTGCTCACTGTTGCTCGTCATTTCTTTGTCCTTGTGTTTTTTCGCATGTTGTAATAACTTGTTTCTTTTTTCCATTAAACAGCTAAAGTGTGCTTCTGTTTGCAGAGTAGCTCAAAAACAAATGGTCTCCTATGTTTGTACATGTGACATAGAGAGATAAGGCCTGGTGAAAATGTATTATGCCTGGGCTTAGTCTCCCCACTGTCCGTCTCATTATTGTCCAGTCTCCAAAAATATTTACAGCTTCTTTTTATTTACTAATCAACCATGTCCGCCAGTTAATCCTGTAAACAACGTACTCGTCCTCTCCCCTTTGTCTCTTAAAACAAAGCATTACTTTGCCATTTGAGGCTTAAAACTGTTTCTTCTTGTCCATCATCATCATCTATTGTCGGTTGTCAGTCAATGAATGGAAGGATTGATCATGGGCTCTGTTTCCTTCTCGCTGCTCGGGAGGGTTAAAGTGATGAATGGTGATGATCATGTGTGACTTAGCTTGAATTGCAGCTGATACATCATTTATGGAATGACTAATTAATGCAGTTTAGTGTTCTAGAGAAATGAGCACGTGTAGACGTCTTAGATAACAGAAGTAATCCTGGGGATTATTTTGCAATAGAAGCGCAGTCAAAGTGAATTCATGGAGTCAGGTCAGTGTTGAACATACTGTAGCTTTATGAATCATTTAAGGCGGGGCTTTGCAACACAATGTCATACGTTTTTACATATTCAGACTTTTTTACAATCCGTTGCAATACATCATGTGTTACCCTGTACTGTCTGCAGGGCTGTGGTGCACATTCAGGTCAACGATGTGAACGAGTTTGCCCCTGTGTTTCGGGAGCCCCAGTACCATGCCGCAGTGACGGAGAGCAAGATTTACGACAGCATCCTGCAAGTGGAGGCTACAGACCAGGACTGCTCACCACAATACAGCCAGATCTGTAACTACCAGATCATTACCACCAACACACCCTTCGCCATAGATCGCAATGGTGGGTATCAGACAAGAGATTACTTTCTAAAAATGATCAATCTATGATGTTCAGTGCATTACAAGTCTGTTTTCTTCTGTTTTCCTTCAGTTTTTCCCTCAGTTAATGACTTTCCACATACACAAGAATATTTTTTGGTTTTGGTTTTGGTCTTGCTCTTTGCTTTCTGTTTTAGAGAAAATGCAAAATCACATTTCTGTCATAACATAGTTAAGTTTGTTATCTGACCCCCCCCATCTAGGCACACAGCTGTACTTCACACCACAGGAGAAATAAACACAGAAACACAGTCATACTGCATACACTTACCACACTGCAATGTAATAGTATGACAGATGTCCCTCCCCAGGGTAAAATGTGTTCTTTGCTCTTTCCAAGGACAAAGTCAAGCCTTGCCCAGAGAGCCATCAGTCTCCACAAATCAGATCACAGAAGACTGGACACACACAGAGACACACACAGTCACGAAGACACATATTTTCTGGTTTTACCCTGATGACACTTGAACTTTGAAACTTGACTTTTATTCTGCAAATGAAGATTATGAGATTATTTTATTATGTACTGTTCTACTTTAATGCCAGTGGCTGTTGTCACATTTGTCTGTGTAAATAGTCCAGAATTTGTTAGTTTTAGAATTTTAGTAAGTAAACCAATGTTGTTCAAATATGACAGACAGACTGGCACCTCTTTTGAGAGGCTCTGCTGAGGATACGCAGATGCAACAGACATTACTGTTTACATTTTTGTTGCTACCATCTGCCGAGTGTTGTAATAAAAGGGCTGACTGGATGAGGTTAGGGCCAAACTTTGCTGTGAATGATGCAGCGGGGAGGCTACAGCCGAAGCACTCTGTTCTCTTTCTGTATTTGAAGGGGTCTCCCTCTGCCATTGACCGCTGAGGAAAAGGCTTTGAGGGCTCTTAAACTCAAGAGCACCTGAGGGAATGAGGAATTTGTAGGGAAGAAAGGAGGGATTCGCCATGAGAGCAGTAGTAAAAGATCAGAGAGATGGACACAGTAAACTTTAGCAGGCATAAAGGTAACAAAAAGGCCAGAGTGATGATATTCTGTCTTCTTTCAATTATCAGTAAAGGCAAAACACATAAATGTATTCTCCTAACAAGCTAACGTCTGTATATGAAGCCTGGCCCTGGATCAGTGCCTATTTCTTTTAGAAAACAACCAAGCCCTTTATAAAAATCGAAACTATCCAAACTGTGGGTTTTGGTCTTTTGTTTTGATTTCTTGGCGTTACGAAAAAACTAAGAACAACACCAGCACTGTCCTTTAAATAAAGATCAAAGGACTTTACAGCATTAGGTGATAAAATTATTTAGTCATTTTATACTGCACATCCAAAGTGGATTGGATTTGCACCAATATTTATCCACTGCAGTCCCCCAGTTATAGACTTTCTGTTAAATTTGTCTTTTAACCTGTTAATTTACCATTTGCACCAGCTAATTCTCTGAGCAACATTCTCATTCTCTCCCTTTTTGTCTCTTAAAGCAGAGCTATTAAAGTGGCTCTTCAGTAGTATTAGTTACACCTGTGAATCAATAATCATCTATGCAGTAAGCTATGAACACATACTTTCGATTCAGTGAAATTTAATTCCTCTGCAATTATCATCTGTCATTAAATTTAACGGAGCTCTCATTACGACTGGTGTAAATAAAGCATGTGACCAGGACCTTCCAGAAACACCCACCTCTGGTGGATGATGGTGCAGTTCAGATTCAGATTTTATTTGTCACATGAACAGTCATACACAGTACGATATGCAGTGAAATGCTTGAACAGGTAAAGGGGGGAGAGAGGGGCCACAATCATATTCAGCAGTAGTATATTGTACCTTCAGGAAAGTACCTAGGAGATTTCAGGAAACATCAGGGTCTATTAGAAACGTGTTCTTAATTTTGAGAAACATTAACACTAATCAAACCACTTGTGAAATATAAACTACCTGTTATCACAGCCATGATCTCATTTGTTACTCTGATTATATTAGGGCGTCAGAGTGAATTTGACAATGATACATAATGATTCAATTCCCATTACTCATGTAAACAAACGCACTCATCTACACCCTGCATAGTCGGGGTAATAACTCCTGTAAGTCAAAAAGACACACTTTGAGAGGATATTCACAGTCCCGTTTGCCTCAAGCTCTTTGTAAGTAAGTAAAGAAGGCATTGACAAAAGTGGAAACACACTGGATATCCGTTGCACATTGCTTATGACTACAATAAAATAAAACTAATTTAGCTGTAAAAGCTCACACGGGCATTTTAGAACTCCAAAACATTCTTTAACGCTTCATATTACTGATTACTGAGTAACTTCAGGCTGTTCTCAGTTACAAATTCATTCTTCCTGGTCCTATTGTCATGTGAAACATAGTAGGTTCCACGTAGATAGATTCCAGTGGAGCCCAGACTGACTGTCTCTCTCTGTCCCTGTACAGTTTTAAGGTCACATCCTCTATAAATGTTTCTCTCACACTGTCTATGTTGCTTTTTCACTCAGTAACGTTGGTCTTTTTGTGCAAGGAAATAAACATTGAAAAGACAGATGAGTGCATGCTGATGTATTTAATCTCTCACACTAGTCAATCAGGTTTACATTTTCCATAACAATGATTTCAGAGCTCAGAAAGTATGATTCAGGACGATGCAGCAGTGTAATTGTGCCAAAGTGCTCAGCGCATAATGTTTTTACAGGACACAAGAGAAGAAATTCATTCTTTGAGGCATAAAAACCAGTTTGGGTCAAATTCAAACTTACGTGTCTCTCCCCTCCCCACACAACAGGTAACATCAGAAACACAGAGAAGCTGAGTTACGACCGCCAGCAGCAGTATGAGATCCAAGTGACAGCCTGGGATTGCGGCCAGAAGAGGGCCTTGCATAGTGTCCCTGTCCGCATTGACGTCAAGCCTGTCTGTAAACCCGGCTGGCAAGGTAGGCCTTCATCACATCTACGTGTGCAAAGATTTCACCCAGGTTTGTCTGTGCAGTGGTTAAATAACCAGAAACACGGATGCAGGTGTCAGTATGTGCACAAGAGAAAGAGTTATACGTGTTTATCCTGACAGAACTATAGTGTGATTATTTGCACATGGGAGGTGTAGTTGTCCTGCTAACCTCTGAATGTGTTGCATTTATCTCTGTGTTTGTCATGCTGCCTGGCTTTCTCCTCTCTCCCTACCTACCTGTTGTATCGTTTTGTCTCTCATTTCCATTTCGCCCTTTGTTCTCTGTCTGTCTTTCTCCCCTTCGCTCTCTGAGGAATTAGCCTGTCAGGTTTAGCTGGGGTGATCAACAGCCCTTTACTAAGAGCACTGTGACACCGCCAAACACAGCTCTTGGAACATCAGAAAAGCAGCCTTACCAAGGTCCAGAATAATCCAAAGACAAGTGTTTGCAGCAAGTATTACAACACAAGCAGCCCTTGAGATAACTGCAGATGCAGTTTACACTTGTCAGAGAGGGCAGAACCAAGTGATGAACACAAATGCATGTGGAAAAGGAACAACACAAATCCCTCACAGTATATATTAATATAATAATACAAATAGTGCCTTTAAACTTAATAAGCTCCCAGAGATGTTACCACATATTGTTTCTTTTTTACATCACTGAATCTTAGTCTGTTTGGATATTTGTTGGCAAAAAACGTCTACAAAAAAAAAGAAAGCTTCTTGTTAAAAATATACAACTGTAAATAAATGATCGTGTTTAATTATATTTACAGTAATGGTTTTAGAAGTCACACTTAAACTGATTATGATCTCAATCACAATCAATAAAAGTAAATTACACTGACTTTGAAACTTTTAAAGAAATTAAAAAAATTCTTCATTCTAGAGATAATATTTAATTTAAAGTTTAATTTCAGAAATGTATCTTTGTTTGGTATTTTATAAAAACAAGCATGTGTGTAATGGTAAGTAATGTAGGTAATGTTTACAATAGGTCCAAGCTACCATTAGGTGGGTATCCAGCCAACTGTTTCATCATTCTTGTGACTCAATATGTATATACTCAATAACAGCACGATGTGTGTTGTATTTCTTTGGCTTATATTCAATCTTCCAACCTGTGTTTTCTCAAAACAGGTGGCAACACTTACAGTTTTGGATAAATGCACTTATTTCTGATAAGGCAGAAATCTTCAATGGCGAGATTAGAATCTTAAAAACAAGACAGAAAAAGTTAAATTATTAATTTTGCATGAAGAAAATAAATGATTAAAAGAACATCTTGAAACTACCATTAGTACTTTCTAGTCTAAATAATTTCTAAAGATGCCCCCAGTTCTCACCACACTGGGAACTGATTTAAGATTTAGGAGGAATTAAGGTCACATTTTCGGTATACATGTGCTACATTACTGTGGGCATGTGTAAACTCAGAGTCATCACACATACAGAACATGAATGCAAACACACGGAGCAGCCAGGGCTGTTGTGTGTTTACAGTGTGACATTAACTCCCTCTCAAGGCTCTCAGCAATAATCCTGCCTTTGAAGCCTGTTTGCGAATATTTTCTGGGTACATTTTTCAAATTAGGATTTTCAGCACACAGTTATAACGCGAAGGCACATGCACACATACCCACCAAACAGATATACTCTCCCTTGACGAAGAGTCGTCCCTGTGAGCGTTGCTTGGCAGTGGGCAAGAAGGGACGGCTGGAGAGGGAGAAGTAAATGCCATGGCCACAGATCAGGGGATATTTAATAGGGCTAGTGGTTGTTGAATTAAAGGCAAGCTACCGTGGGAATGTCAAAGACACACACACACACATACATAAGATGTGCCTTCTTCCAGTAAAAACAGTAATCTGTCTGATCAAATTAGCCATGGTCTTTGGCTGTGGGAAGCAAGTCTCAGCTGTGTCTCTCCTGAGACCAATCACATTTTCTCACTTGGCTTGTAGAAACTTCAACAGGCAGTTCTGGTCCACGAGAAGTCACACACTCTTGCACAGATGTGTACAGGTATTTGACACTATAACGAGCTTTTATTTGTGTCTGCACTATCTTTCTGTTTACTCTCACACGTTTTACAATGCATTACACTCACTGTCAGTGATGTAGACGGGAGTTCTCAGGTGTTTCTGGTCTTTCAGCCTTCCTGGTCTTTCATCAGACAGCCTGCAGGCCAGGTGATCAGGCTCCCAGCTTGTGTCCAAGTAGTGTTTGGATCACTGTTCTTGATCTGCATTTTATGCAGCAATATTGATGCACGCCAAAGGTCTGATGATGTCAAAGAGCTTTAAGGTCCTACACAAGAACTGGTCAGATAGGCAGTAAGACATCATCAACTCTGGCTCTTTCCTACCATTTCGCTTTCTTTCTCTCTGAGGCCTGCTACATCCTTCCCAGGGAGCACAGAATGTGTGCATGCTCAAGTGTCTACCTATTTTAGACATCAGCGCCACATATGGCCTGAATGAGCCAACATTCTAGGTCAAGCTCGAGCAGAACAGTAGGGACTTCACCTGATCTTGATCTTGCTGCTGTGGCGTCTCCCCTTCCTTGGTTAACCCTGTTTCCTTCCTTGCAGAGTGTAGTTGTTTGCTGCCAACCTCCTGCCTATGACACGTTTTGTATCTAAATACTGCATGAACGTATTTGCTACATAATTACTACAGCCACTAGACTTTGCTCAACTCTAATACATTATGTTGTTTTAAGCTGCTGGTACAAACAATCTATACAGTCATATTTTATAATTGCCATCTGATGAATCTTCATCTGTTCATGACACCAACATTAGCATGACCTGAAGGGCTCCCCTACAACTTCTCTGGGTGTTGTTCAGACACTAGTTAAATAATGAATTATTTTAAATGCAATTTTCATTGACTTTGGTGTTTGTTCATTTTCATTATTAGTTTATAAACAAATGAATCACAAAATGAAGCAAGAATGTAACTTTTCTTTCTTGTATGTCCAAAAACAATTTAAAACTCTCCCAACTCTTCAGTGTCTGTCTCCTATCTTGTCTCTTCATCTCCCTCATTCCCACTGTCCAAGCAGACACACAAACAGAAAACAAAATAATGGAATGATTAGACAGAAGGGGAGATAAGTGAGAGTGTAAACAGGCTGTGCAGCCTCTTCATTCAGTGGGATAGTAATCAGTTTTATTTGGATTAATGTGTTTGCTTCTAACACCACAATAGATGCTTGTGGTCAGTCTGAGAGCCCAGCGTCTTCAGGATGGCAGTTTGAGAGTATTAATTATCATAGTTCAGTTAAATTGCAAAAATAGCCGTGCCACACTTTTTTTAATATTACAATATTCATTAGGGTTAGCACGCAACACCTTTGCTGTTGTCTTAGGCTGTTCATTTATTGTAATTTACAGAAATCATCTAATGTCGCATGATTCATTATATTGTCCGAACTTTTTTTTTTTCTTTTATAATGGATAAAAGGAGCACCCAGTCGTCAATCTTTATTGTATTAAGTGAGTGTATTTATTATATTGTAGGCTTGACAGACGTCACACATGAGAAACAGCACAGCATCAGTTTAACTAGGCTCAAACTCTAATGAGGACGAGGTCATAATCTCCTCTTTGAATTTGTAGTTAAAATCCGAGCATTTTACAAGTGATGACAACAATAACACAACAATTACACAAATGTTTCTACAGTTTGCATCACATAAGGTTATAGTATAAATTTTGAAAGCTATGAGAATCTCACTCACTCACACTCATTGCACAAATGCGTCTACCCTGCCACACACTGGAGGCTTAGCTCAGACCTTGAGTGACAGATTGTCACGCTGATGAAAAAAAGAAATGTGCATATTCATATTCGTTGTGTTTCATCCACACGGATGTGCGTATGATGTGTGCACACATGCCTTAGCGTGCTGTTGTACCTCTAAACAGCCCCAAATTAAAACTGACCTCGTGGGTATCGTCAGTCAAGGCAATTAGCATGAACCTCAGAATGGAGTTCAAGGTTTCTAAACTATCGGTGAGTAATTAGAGCAGTATTATATAGGCGTTATGTTTTTGCCTTTCACTGGCGGTTTCTTTCTAATGAGACCCATGGAAGGCATCTATAACAGACACATTTTAAAGATAGGTAGCACTGAGTATTTACTTTAACAGAGGCAGCATTTTAGGGCATTATGTAGGTTTCAGGGAATTAAACAAAATCTTTTTAAATGCTGCATTGACAGTTCCTGGGGTATATTTGTAGAATACAGGGGAATAAAAAATTAATACCTTTGGAACTTGCCATGAAGGAGACTTGACTGGTCATTAAAAATGTATACAACACACATCAATGCAGCTCCTTTAGAAAGAGATAGTTGTACCAATTTCAGCACTATATCAGTCTCAGATACTGTATCTTATGGTTCCTCAAAATGATTAGATGTAATTGATTCCCCGAGATGTGAAGCAAAGCTATAAATTCAATATTTTTACACCATATAAAAAAAAACCTGGCCAACTCTCACTAAAGCATTCCACTGACATCTATTATAATGACATCGTTATAAATGTTGTGACAGATGTTTCAGTCAGAATCAGTAAGATTTAAATAAGTTTAAAGTAACCGAAGATGCAACAACCCTGTCTCCTGAAAACTGTATTTGTGCAACTAACATGCAATCACAAATACATTTATGTGGGAAATGTAATTGCTTTACCTTTTGGCTATGTTTACAGTGAATTAAAAGTCACATAATATGTTGAAGCTAAATATATGAATTACAACTTTTTTGCACCAAAATATGCTGTACAACATCCAGTTTTCTGGCTACTATGTTTTTATGGTCCAGGCACATAGGTCACTGAGTAAGTTTAGGTAAAAATCACAATCTGAGATAAAGATTACTAAAGAAATATTTTAAAATCAAATTACACAATATTTCTCTTTTCAATATTTCATCTTGAAACATGAAAAATGTGCTTCTTCTAGCCACTGTACTCAAGACTCTGGAGTCAAACTTTTAACTGCAGTTTCATATTCATGGCGACCTGGTAGCTCAAAGGAATAAGCATCAGACTGAGATGCAAAAGGTGGCAGGATCAAGTCCCAGCCAGACTCCCAGCCATACCAGGTGTGTCCCTGAGCGAGATACCACCTTTACTTTGCAGAACTGTTCTAAGTTCTAAGGTGGGGGTACTCAATGATTAAACGTGATGTAGGCCTGAAGGTTCAAAATCAACTTTGACCTTGCATTATCTGTACAAATCTTACTACGCAAGTGTTTGCGCCTCTATGTTTACTGTATTACCACATACAGTAACTGCCAATGTGCCCGATGTACAAATGTTAGCTGTGTCTAACTAGCAACATGAAGCACATGAATGTTCAGCTCAAATTGGACTAATCTTAGAATCACTGCAACCTCTTGTTCTCGCTGTTATTTACTTCTGTCTCTCTGTTTTTTGTTCCATTTTTAATAAGCTAGCGAGAAATTGTGTTAATATTTCTTTTAGTCTCTCAGTACAGGTTAAAGAAACTCAGAACAAAAACACATCAAACTAAACTGCTCTTATGCTCATTTGCACACCAATGAAGCTTTTCGTAAATATTATTTAATTATATGCGGTGATGTCAGACTCTGAAAATTAGTGCAGATTTTGTGGGTGGGAACTGGAACTTAAACTTCAGATAGATCCCGTTACCTGAAATCAACAGAAACTCTTTGCCATTTTCTGCTTGAGTCTCCATTATGCAGTTGAAGTTAGTGTGTGTGTGGTAGCCCGTGTTCCAGATCTCCGATAAGAGTAGGAGGAGGATGAATTAAGGAGTGGAAATAAGAAAAATAAATGGCTTGGTACTTCCTTTTCCCATTTCCTCTAACCTAACCTAGTCTTGCTTCCTCTTCTCTAATCTCAAATTGAGGCTGTCTGGCAGCAGCTTTAATACTTTTCAACCCCTATCTGATATTAGTTTGTTTTCCTTTTTGCTATCATTGTTTTCTTTTTGCCTTTTACCTGTGACTGGGTCTCACATTTTTTCTTACCTTGTCTACTATGGGATCAAATCAACATCACAATGATTTCGTACTCGTAAAGAGGATTTGAACCTAAAAAAATGTCTGGCTTTCCAGAGATATGATTGAGAATTAAGGAAATTTGCAAATACAAAAAACAATATTTGGCTGTCCAGGTGTCTGATTGGTCAGTCATAGCAGCAATTGCACACTCTGAGCGCTAGCCTGGGAGTGCTAATGCTAGCAGCTAGTATTGGAATAGTAGTAGTAGTAGTAGCTGGGTAAGCATGAGAATGTGGCCCGAACAGGAGAGAGAACCCACAGAAAATATACATCAAATTGACCGGCTCGATCCCAGGATGTGTGCTATTGCTTTTATTTAAAACATATTCAGTACTTTTTAAATAATTTATATTTTGCCATTTTTTGGTCAAAAAATAGCACTGTAGTTTTTGAGTTACCATAGTTTAATTTTTAAAAGAAATCTTCGCATTTGCTCCATTAGTGTGTATTGTAGATTTTGTGACTTCACGCCCGCTGTACGTTTTCGTATAGATTTCTTTTTGCCGTTTTTCTTCTCTCCTTCAGTCAATGAAAATTTTCATGTTTTGATTCTTTCATACTTTTGATTTGTTTGTCATTTCTATTATCAGTTCACTCTTCTGTTTCTTTTATTCTCTTCACTTGTCTTCCCTCTTGTCCACTAGCGAGTTTGAAGTAAGAATGCAATAGTCTCCAGTGTAAATTATAGACAGACAGGCCTGATACCTCATGTTTACCTTATTGCTTATGGAGAGTACTGGCTGGGTGATTATAAATCAGTTTTTTTGTTTTTCCATGCAGGGGTGTGTGGAATAGCGGTAGAGACGGAGAAAGGAAAGGCAGAGAGATTAAGAGAAAATATATCCACACACACCGGCTAGAAAAACGGCAGATACAGTATTCTCACATTGAGGTTTGCACAAGACACATCTCTAGAGAAACACAAAGATGGCCATAGAAACAGGGGTAAAACAGGAAATAAACATCAACACAGCCACACTCCTGTGTGAGAGTGATTACACCTTCCCAGCCCATGTGTTCCTGCATGTTGAGATTGGAGTTTCCTTTATAGTGCCACTTACCTGTCACTGCGACATTGAGCGATCATGATTACAAAAACAAAAAGAAGGATAAATCAGCAAAGAAAGACTCGGCGGGAGAGAAAAAAAGATTTGAAAAGAACATTTTTGGTGATTTGGGACTGTAAACAACCTGTAAAAAACCTAGCATGAGTATTACGAAATTTTATCAATCAACAAGTCAATAGTTAAACTGCATTTTGACCTTCACCTATGGCTGCAACCTTTGTATAGTGATTAAAGAGCAACATGGTGGAATACCTTGTCCTCAGGAGAACAGACCCTGAGGCAGATTTGCTGGACAGATAAAACATCTTTTGATTTCCCTGAGAAACCAGCCATCCATTATCAACCGCTTGTCTGAGGTCAGGTCGCAGGGTGCTGGAGCCT
The DNA here is from genome assembly GCA_032270685.1 of Microctenopoma stevenorrisi. Lineage (NCBI taxonomy): Eukaryota > Metazoa > Chordata > Actinopteri > Anabantiformes > Anabantidae > Microctenopoma > Microctenopoma stevenorrisi. The sequence continues at coordinate 7,107,813 of JAUMTR010000005.1, read as the reverse complement.
ATCCCAGCTGTCTGGGATACGCCAGTCCATCGCAGGGCCAACACACAGACAAACAACCATGCACACTCACATTCACACCCACAAACAATTTCAGAGTGATCAATCAACCTAAAGCTCTTTGGACGGTGGGAGGAAACCGGAGTACCTGTAGGAGACAGAGGGAGAATATGCAAACTCGGCACCCGGCCGACCCCGGAAATCTATCCCGGGTTCTTCTAGTTGTGAGGCGACAGTGCTAACCACCACACCACCGTGCCATCCACTCCCTAGGAAACCCCATGACAACATACCAGACATGGCATGGCTTTAGTAGTCTGTTCAATGTGCTACCATGATGAGCATGGTCAAAAAAAGGAAAAAAGCACTTTGGCCCTTTATACTGAACAATTCCAGTGTCTTCACTTTACAAATCCAGGATTAAACTTTCGTTTTTTTTCCTTAATTCTCAAAGGGGAAACAGAATTAGTTACTCTAGATGTGAAATTGGGGTCTTTTAGGAGGCAGAATGAACGTGTAATTCCATTAGAGATGATCTCATTATAGACCTGAGAAGGATAGTGTAATAGAAAAATGTTTCTGTCACTGCTCACAAAGCACACTGCCATGGCCCTGCTCTGTGTGCAAACACAACTTGCTGTGACAATTGAATTACTTTCTTGCCACAACATTTTTTCAGTTGGTTCAGAATCAACTAGTGGGCAACTAACTGGTGGGCAGATCCATCCAAAGTATTGATAGGATCGATACCAAGTTTTTATCGTTATTTATTTAATACTAGAACAATGGTATCGACATTTACTCTCTTCTATTTTAAGTGCGACCGTTTCATCAGAAATTAAACTTTACAGAACAATCTCACATTAACGCACCTTTGTGGGGCTGAGCAGAAACAAGCAGGCTGTGGTGAATGATGGCTCAGTGAAAGATAAGCAGCGTGTCATCAACCGTATTTTAGAAACTGAATTTTGAGGGTGGTGCATTTTGTGGCAGGAAGGTATGCCTTAAAACACATACAAATAATTCATTAGTTGTACCACTAAAATTGTGATTGTTTTGTGCGTTTGGTTGTATTTAAAGTTTCAAGAGTTTTATTTGCAGCATCTTGGTTCAAGAGAGTTATCCTGGATCTGGGTGTTAATATAACACTGGTGTTATAACACTTTATACTTGCAGTATAAACACCAGTGAAAGTACACATAACTGGTAACAACATGCAGTAACATATGAGTATAGAAATGACGTGAAACATTTACACAAAGCGATTTGCAAGGAGGAGTTTGAGGTGGATACCCGAGTTCAACACAAAGTGAGGTTAGAATTCATTTCGAATGCAGACATTGGGTTAGTGTAGCGACCAGGTGAGGTGATATTTTGATTTATTACCCATCCAGTTTAGATTGGTGTGTTTATTGTAGATTTGTATATAAATACATTAGTAAAAAAAAGTTTTTTTTGCCCCTGAAAACATCTGAGAGCCTCTCCACTATCTAGATGTATAAAATACTATTTCCATGATAGAATATTAAATTAATGTATGTGTTTCAACTTTTTGTTTTGTCAGCCACCACCTTCACAAGCTTTTTGCAAGGCTTGTGCTATATACGAAACAAGAGCTCTCTATGCACTCAAAGAAGAAAAAAAGAGAGTGGTCTCCTCTATGGAGCACAAAGAGCATGCATGAAAGCATTACAATGAATGCTTGTGGGGCGTTGCGGGGAAAAAGAGTTGGAGAAGGACAGCGAGGAAAGAGGAGGAATCAGAAAGATGGCACTCTCTGAAGTGGAAAGAGACAGAAGAGGACATAGGTGGAGAGGAAAGGCAGAGGAAGGAACGGCAGGAAGAGAGGAGTGGAGTGCACTTTTAAATGGAAATGGGCTCTCCCACTGATAGCCGAGAGGAGTAATGACGACCCCCCTCCCCACGATTACTTGAACATGGGTGTCAGCATTTTTACATGCATGCACACACACACACACACACACACACAAAATATTCACATAACCTGCACATCCTGCACGTCCACATTTAAAAGCATGCAGGAACCTACTGATTACACACACACTGACGCACACTCTGTCCCACACCCTCCAGAGATAGAGAACAGTGTGAAAGTGTGATGATGCATCATTTTCTTAAGCACCTCGATCCATCTTCTTTTCCTTACCATCTCTCACTCTCTGCTTCTCACACCCTTCATTTGAAGGAGAATGCTTAACCTCAGCTGTACATTTGTATAGATATTCTGTACGTTTTTTTCACCCTTTTCCACATTTGTATGTTTATTTGACTCGAATGAAATTGCATTACATCTAATTTAATAAATCTCCTTTATAACTTTTACTTTGGTAGCAATTACAACTTTGAGACTTCTTGAGTAAGCATGTATTAGCTTTCCACATCTTTGGGTAGTTTATCACAATCTTCTTGACAGATTGTCTCCAGCTGCCCCAGACTGTGTGGGAAGCATCTATGACGCATCTTGGCTGAACTAATAAAAAGAAAAGTCACTCCAGCTTTGTTTTCACTGGTAACTTATGTAATAGAAGGTGACCAAAGGTAAAACATCACCTTAGTCTCAGGTCACGTGCACTCTAGAGAATCTTTCTCCTGTTCTCAGAACTTCATGCGATCAGTTGTATCTGTGTCATGTAGCTTGAGAACATAATTTGTAATGGTCAGGGTTCAGTGAGGTGGTTGTGTGTCCAGCAGTGAAGCTTTGCAGATGGCCTGAGTAGCTGTGAGTACACTCACTATTGTATTAGGTCACCTCCCTTGTTCAACTCTTGAGTTCTGGTGGTTATATGCTCTTCCGTACTTTAGCCCTGGAAATCTAACTCCATGTGGTTGTTTTCATGTCTGCCTTGTATCCTCTGCCTCTCAGTCACAAAGAGGACGTCTTGGTCCGGCTGTGTGAGCTCTTAAACACACATTGCTATTAAGCCAGCTGGGCTTTTTGCAACACCTGTGCCTCGGTAGTGTGTATGTGTGTGCGCGTGCGTGTGTGTGTGTGTGTTTGTGTGTGCGCTAAATGTTTTTGTAGTTCAGTTCTGTGAGTGTGTCTTTAATGTAGTTTCTGAATGTATGCCTGTTTATAGGCTGTTTGTAGTGTCAGAGAATGTGGGTGCTCATGCTGCACCTGTGACTGATAACAACAGCAGCAGTAGAAGCAGCAACAGCAGCTGTGGTCTACAGAGGCTCTTAAATAAGAATAAATTATTTAGTGTAGCAGAGACACAGATGTAGCTTTGTAGAGGTCCCACACTATTACAGAGCCACTTCTTCATACATGATAGCAGGCCCTGGAAAAAAAACTCCTCAATGATGGCTCGCTTACTTTTCCATAGTGAAAATGCAAAAACGTATTGTAGAGAATTTGTCCTTGTCTGTATCCAGACTCTTGAATCAGACATGGAGACACTCGTCGAAAAATGCAAAAAAAACTAGGGCAACAGGGAAGGGATCAAAACATAATAGAGCACATAGATTTATAATCAGGATGAGACATTATATATTAGACATATGTGAAAATATGAGGGATTGTTGAGCTGCCAAAAGATATGCACTGTATTAAGCAAGAGGTCATTAGTAAGGCCAGTTTCAGTGGAGTGATGGGACCTGAAAGCAGATTGAAAAGATTAGTGATATATTTGTGTCAGCTGGAACTTTTGAATGTTTCTAAAAAAGGCTGAATAACAGACTGGTCAATATGTCACGGTTGGTCTACTTTAAGTTGATTTTACTTCAGTTTGATTGGTTTCTGTTTTATTCGCTTCAGTTTCATGTTGTTTTCTGTGTCCTGATGATTTGGTTTTCTGGTTGAATTGGACTACATTACCCATGATCCCCTTGTCACCCTCTGGACATCCTGATCCTCTGGACTACAACTCCCAGCCCTCTGATTAACTCTGGCCCATGTTCTCATTAACCTCACCAGTTTCAGCTGTTACACATCAAGCAACCCCTTTCACATCATGTTAACCCTGCTCCTTCAGTATTCGTTTGTCAGATCATCTCTAGGCATCCTGCATGTGCTCTCCCTGTTTCTGGTCCTCTGGATTCCCCTGGAATACAGTTTTCTGTAATCTGGTTTTTCCTCTCTATGAGTGACATTCTGTTTGTAGTCGTCCGTTTTCACATTTATTAAATTTCTTATTTTGTTAAGTCCCTATGTTAGTGTGCATTTGTGTCCTGACTCCACTCTCACCCTCACACGATAAGAGACATAGTGTGTGGTTACTTGACCACAGCAATTTCACATGTAGTACAGCCACTGCCAAAACGTGACCAGAGGTCTGTCTTGCTGCTTGAAAATAAAGGATTTCAAACAGACATCAGCTATGTGCTTTTCATAGTGATCCTTGACCGGTGATTGTTCTCTTCAAAGTGGCATTAAATTAGAATGTTTGAGTACCTGAAAGGTCTGCTAAGACCAAAGTTGAAGGCGCGCCTGCAGTAATCAGCTTTGCGCTTTATTTTTTTTTCCACTGTGTTAGGAAAAGCTTTTAGTTTTTATTTTTATCTCACACAGACCAACATGAATATTATGCCAGTATTTCAATGTCAAACAGCCATAAACTGGCAACGGCTGAACTCCCAGACAGCAGAACATTTCTTTTTAAATTAAAGGTCTGCAGGTAAGAAAAGTCGTTCCTCTGCCTCAGTGACGGAGCAAAATGGGTTATATTCCAGCTTGACATAATGAATTTACACACATTGCTTAAGGAAGTGTTTGGTGTTAAATGAATTTATAACCTCTTGTAAGAATAGTATTTAAGCATATGTTTTGGTATTGTAATGTTTTATCAAGTAAACACACTTGATTACAGTTGGGTGGGTTTTTGGAAAATCACTTTTTCCACTTCATTAGTGCAATGTTTCCCATTATTAAAGATAAATGCTACTGTCAAATAATTATAAGGGCCCTTACTAAACATAAGCTGAACAGTTTTTTCTTTGTGGTGAGAGTGCACTGTGTATTTCACTTAATTTTCTTTTTCAACACCACCTACTTCATGTCTGACCACAGAGGGGTGTTGCGTTTCTCTTTGGTTTGAAAGAACATCTGCTACTGTATTCATGTGTTGTGATAGGTTTTCATCATATGCTGCACCTACGCTCCTTGTAACTCATTTGCCTTCTAACAAGTGCGCTTGCTCCTTGTTGTACTTGAAGGTGGTGCACTTTGTGTCTTCTGCTTACATTGCTAACTTTGACTTCTGCCTTCTTGTATTAGAGTTCTTTCTTTTTCTTTAATATGAAGGTGATTTTTGTGTTTTTATCAATGCTATTAAGAGTTTCTGTTTCACCTAAAATGCTGATGTTAGAATCTGAAAATGGACAGGTGCAGATAAAGAACTTAAATAGAAAAGGACTCTATGAGGCAGATACAGGAAAAAAATGTGTTGGATACACTATATCAACTGCAGTTCATTGTTTCACTGTTTTCTGTGTTCACTGCTAACTAAACAGCTGCTTGGTTTCATTTTTCTTTTTTGCTGAGCAGGTAGGCTACAGCTGCCTTTTGGAGCTTTTTCACTAAAAACAGCTACCGAAAAAGTTAAATATTACAGTTGTGGGCCAGAAGGCCCAATGATGAACTGAAGCCTGCCGTGAAGATCCACACAGGATACCTGCTGATTGTTATTCTCACGATTACAAGCAACGCATTGTTATCATATCATTTGAGATCATCGATCTAATTTTGCATGTTGACTGACTTATGTAGTTCCATCCATCCATTATCTTCCGCTTCATCCGCAGTCGGGTGCTGGATCTCAGCTCTCTTCGGGAAAAAGGCGGGGTACACCGTGGACAGACTGCCAGTCCATCGCAGAGCCCTTATAAACTTCCAGTAATACTAAATTTACTAAGGGAGCATTGCACTTCAAGTGTCCTATGAAGGACACAGAAACAGCTGAAAATAAGGGGATACATTAATAAACATGTCTAATTTTCTAATGCATATTTAAATTTCCCTAAAATCCCCCTTTATCTGAAGTTACCAGGATAATGAACCCTGGTCACTCCCCCTTCAGACAAATGAACTACAGGTGTTCACTCTATAAGATTAAAAACCATTAAGAGGTGATGAGAGTGAAGCTGCCTTAATCTCTCCTAAGAGGCACCAACTTTTACTATCTCTCATGTTTGTTTAATGCTGTCTCGCCCATAAACCTTAATCGCCCACTTCCACACTCAACCCAAACCGTCCTCACATATCTAAATGCACAGTATGTTTTCAACCTATTACCCCTCATTTCTCCTTCCATACTGACGCGCTCCTTCCCATCCTTAACTAGGCTCTGCCCGTCTTGCACTTCATATGTGGATGTATAGCTGGCTAGCCCGTGTTAAAGCCAATTGCCCAACAGGTCATTTTACTCCCAGTTTGCGAGGCATGGTATTACCCGACCTCCATGCTACACCCGCTCTCCAGCCTGAAACTGATAGATGCAGCAACATTATGTTGGCAACAAATTTGGAAAAAAACATATTCTCCATCTAGTATTAGCTACACTGTAAGATAATTTTTCTTTACTAAATATAGCATGTTGTGTAAACCTGTGTCTTTGATTAGTTTGCTTGATTTAGATGTATTAGTTTAGGTAGTTGCTTTGGAAAAAATCTATATCTTATTAGTTACTACCATGAAAACAAACAACTATGTCCCAATATATGTAATACAGACACACAATGAAATTTCCACCTTCCCGCCATCTATAACTACAAAATTGAACAATACTGTGAGATCATCAGCGCAAACAGTGCATGCTGGGAATTCTGCTAATATGTTAGTAACGCTGTTTCTGGCCTCCTGTCTTAATTCTAGTTTTAGTCTAGTCAAGCTATCATTTTAGTTTTTATCAGTCTAAGTCACATCCAGGCTCATTTCAGTCTAGTCAAGTTTCAGTCAAATAAAAGTCTGAGCATTTTAGTCAGAACTGTTCATGACTGTCCAATTTTACTCTAGTTTTAGTTAATGACAAATGTATTTTTGTTGTTTTTTTATTCTAAACCAAACTTTTCTTTTAGTCAAACCAATTTCATATTTTAAACATGGTTATCTTATTATGTTATTATTGTTACCATGTATAATTTATGTTAATTGTTTCCGCAAAAGCCTTGAAATAGAATTTACAGTGTATGTAATCTACATTTGTTGCTGCAATACTTTTGAGACGTTTCCCGTAGAGCGATCAACTGTACTGTTGATAGGGATAATTACAAGAAAAACGTTTTTTTGCATACAGTTTGACATTAGGGAAAATGGGCTTGTTTACTTTCTGGACAGTTACCTTAGAAGACCAACACCTCTCTATAAAAACTCAAATTATATCCAATATAAAATTTGAGGCAGCAGATAAACTAGCATAAACTGAGCCCTGTCCAAAAGTATCAAACTTTACCTGCCAGTATGTCTCATTTGTTTGATTAAAAAATTGGAAAAGCAATTTGCAGGCAGTTTAAAAGGTGTTATGTGTTAGACTTTCTGGAGGATTATCATCACCATCATGTTGCCATGCAACCAGTGCAGAGAAACAAGCCTTAGAGGAGTGTGTAGTCTCAATAATTTTGTTTTGAACAGAGTGCAGATACCTGAACTCCCTTTTCCAGCCTTTATGCTGAATTAATGGTCTCTTAGCTCCAGCTTCATATTGATCAGACGTTTTCGGGAGTGATGCTTATTTATTGCAAGACACGACAGCAAATAAAATTATTTCCCAGGATGTAAAGTTATGCCTTTAATGATAAAAATCTGGAAGAACGTGCTCCAATTAAACTTAACTGGTCAACGTATCTACCAAATTCAAAACCAAAGTCGAAAGAATAACTGATGAAGAACCAAAATCCTCCTTCTCCACAGCACCACAGTTATCTGTTGTTGGCATTTTACACGGTTAAATGCTACAGACATGCATAAATCTGTAAACCTCTTCTGCTTAAACCCTCTTTTGCACTCACACATTGTGTTTTTGTTTTATTTAGCACTTGCCATTGTTTGTGCCTATTTTCATCACAGCCACTGACAATCCCATAGTAACAGGCCTGCAACAGCCCACAACAATTGCAGTTTGGAGGAGGTAAATCATTACAAAACAGGTGCAGTTTGTGCATGTGTTTGCACATAAGATAGTGAGTGTGTGATGAAGAGTACATGGCAAATTGAATGGGCTGGCTACTAACACAGAGCACTTTATATTCTTCTTCTCCTCCAATTTGGCTTCATGCTTATATGTTTATCATACGCTGTCCTGTAGCAGCACTGATGGGATACCGTGGTTAAGTGCTGGCTGCCCAATTAATAGTGGGTATTGTGTAATGTTGTGGTAGTATACTTTTCAAGAACTGGTTCCATACAGCTGCGGTGCAATGATGCTGCTATGTGAGAGAAGAAGTTAAGTCAGCTGTCAGGATTCTGCCTGTGCAAATGTAATCTGTAATGTGTAAATATATGTTTGACCACATTTACAAATATGCGGGGTGCTCAGAGTGTAACTGAGATAACGACGGCAATGAACTCACTATAATAAAACTCATAAAACCACTGAACAGGCAACCTAATTTTGCAGTTCATATTTCTGTTATGCCTGAGAGAGATGAACACAAAATCACACCCACAGATGGAGAAAATGATGAGAAAAGCGAAAAACATCACTGTCACACAAAATAATGGCCTGCACTGAAAGAAAACTCAATTCACAGCTGACAGGACAGACAGTGACAGCTTAATGACTATTGCAGCTAATGCAGGTACTGCACTGCACTCCAACAACAATGCAGCAATTTTATTAGCCGGGCACATTGTGCCAGAAGGATATTGAGTTGTGATTCCAGGAATATCAGTGACAGTGAAAAATAGGAAATTGAGATTTGTTTTGATGGTACCATAAATGGACAAAATGAGATGAAATGTGCTGTAACAATAGCAGCAAGTAGTTAGATATGATTTCAGATAATAATCTGCAGCCAGTTGGTGGTTCCACCCAGAAAACACATCATTTCAATCCCTAACATAATCATTCCTTCTCCCTCTTTTTTCAGGATGGAACAAGCGAGTGGATTATGAGCCAGGAACAGGCAGTAAGCAGCTCTTTCCTAAGATGCACCTAGAGACGTGTGGGGGGCTTCTGTCATCGGTGCGTACCACGGTGGAGCTGCAGACCAGCCACATCGGGAAGGGCTGCGACCGGGAAACCTATTCTGAGAAATCTCTACAAAAACTCTGTGGTTAGTTTCGCAACAGCCAGTCGTGTCTGTTGTGTTTTGCAGGCCATAAACCTTCTTGTGTGATCAGAATGACAAGCTGTTTAGATTGAGAGTGTATTTCTGGAACTGTGGCTATTAGTATGTAGAATATACGGTACAGTAGGTGGCTGATCAAAGGTGACTTCAGACTGAGGTGGCAAACTAAAAGTTACTGCAGTAAATTAGAAGTAAGCTTCTGCTAAAAGCATCAGTTCAATCCATGCTCTGAGTACCAGGGTCAGACAGGGCCCGAGGCTCCTTTCTCTGCCCTTTTAAACCAACATCTGAAAGCTCCCAGTGTGTGTTGCTTTCTTATCTCCGCTTGTGTCCCTGGTAAATCCCTGTGCTAAATGAAGGCTCCAGAATGGCAACTTAAGGCTGTGTCACTAATGATGTGACAGAGCGAGGGCATTAGCTGCCCCAGATGCATCTACGCTTGCTCCTCAGTGAATGATGAGCAGCCCAGCCGCCGTGTCAATGCCCAGAGCTGCAACACAGTAGATGCCCCCCCTTCCTCTGCCCACACTCCATCGCCAGCAGGGGGACTAGAGTCATCATCTTTGACTAACGGCCTTCACGAGCCCCATTCCAGCTCATCTGAATGCATAACGTCCCCTCCTTTCCTCCGTGGCACCCAGTCTATGCATGGTTTACCACTAAAGAGTCCTTTTCAGGCACCTCATAATCGTTATCTGATAGCGAATAGAATAAATTGTAATTGCTTTTTTAAAGCACAATCAATTTGAGATAATGTACAAAGACATCGGGCAAAGGGAAGGCTGCAGCTGGGTGCTGGAGAAGTCGATGTGTATTTATTTACCCAGGGAATCTAATTACTGGAGTTAGAAAGGCGACAGTGGCCTGAGTACGAGGTAGAGAAAAACAGCTTTACAAGACAGGAGAAAAACATCAATTAATGTGCGAATGTGTTATTAGCACTAATGAGCAGAATCATGTAGGAATTGTTAGTCTGGACAAGAGAGACATGGCAGATTCTGTCGTTAACCAGTTCTCCGGCACGTTTTATGTATTTCTTTGATGTATCACCATCCATAAGCTGTTAGAAATGATTTATAAATGTGGCTCAAACGCAGAAATAGCATTTTTCACTGTCGCACAGAGGGGCCAAGATAGATCGCTGAGGACATGTCAAAAGCGTTGAAAAGCAATGTGAGTGGCATGAACATTGTCAAAATGTTGAAAAACATTTGTCAAGGTGACAGTTTGGAAATAAAGATTGTTTAGGACAGAACATATAGAGATTATTGTGTCAAAGTAATGATGGAGTTACTTTTAAAGGGGAAGAAGAGAAAGAATGAAATGACTGCGCTGATTTGTGTGTCAGTATGTGCGGTGTCATATAACTGAAGTGTCAGCTGTAAACAATTCACGAGACTGGCTGATTTACACCAAGCACAAGTCCTTGCAGCGTCTTCTGGCTTTATGACGCCATGGCACCGGGGCGGGTCGTCCTTTTTGTTTTCATTGAGGTACATTGTACTATGTTCTGAATTTGTGAGCAACAATTCACATCTCTTTCCCTCTGAAAGTCAGATTCATTTTCCATGAATCAATAGTCACATCCTCTATCCATCTCGGCCCATTGATTACATATTAAGCCCTGCCATCTGCCTTACTCATAAGTAATCATAGCCAAGGTTAGGCCAATATACACACCATATCAGCTGCGATTGTTATTGACACATCCTCTGTCACACCACTTATTTGTGTCCACGGCTATGACCCCAGGGGCGTCGTCGGGCAGCACTGACCTTCTCCCTGCCCCCAGCGCTGCCACCAACTGGACAGCTTCCCTGGTGACTGACAGTGGGAGGGACAGTGACTTGATCTTCAGGTTCGATGGCCATCAGGCAGCTAAAATCCCAGACTGGGTAGTACCCCAGAATCTGACAGACCAGTTCACCATCGCAACATGGATGAAGCATGGGCCCAGTCCCGGGCTCAGAGCAGAGAAGGAAACTCTGCTCTGTAACTCAGACAAGACTGGTGAGTATCAGGCTGAAAGATGATCACTGACATGGGTGAGGTTTTCCCTTCATGTTTAGACAGTCCCGCATACACTAAATGTGTATTAATTACCACCTGAAAACAGAAAGCAGTGATGACATGCTTTACAAATAAGAATGTTTTTAAAGATTCTGGTGAAAGGTTGGGGGAAAACTTCAGAAATAGTATTGCTGTCTGACTTCTCTAAGGTTTCAGAAATCAAAATGGCGGACTGACTTCACATAACATGACAGGGAGTAGGTGTGGTGACTTTTTTCTTTTTTACCTCTGGTGCCAACTCTCCTCTTTTGTTTTGACTTCAACAGAGATGAATCGTCATCACTACGCACTGTATGTCCATAACTGCCGCCTGGTGTTTCTGCTGAGGAGAGATTTCACCCAGGTGGACACATTCAGACCGGCTGAGTTCCACTGGAAACTGGAGCAGGTAAGGTAGTAACGCCGGGGCAGAGAGGACAGACAGGGAAACTTGTATCCTGAGTGATCACACTTCATACCTCAGTACAACTTTGGAGATGTGAAAAGTGGGTTAGGGACCAATCTAATATGGGGATGAAGCTTTCAGCCTGGATTAAACCTGCATTATACATCCACTGGGATTTTCTTCTTGGCTTAATCATATTAGTTTGTATCTCACACTAATAATAGAACACTTCTGATAAGACTGTATGATACTCCTGTTCATCCTGTGCATCCTTTACTTTACTTTACTTTACTTTGCTTGGCAGACGCTTTTATCCAAAGCGACTTACAAGGAGCTAGCGCTGGGTGTCTGGCTCAGGCACACACCTGGTAGCAGATGGACTAGGAGTCAGACAGGATTCGAACCCACAGCCTTCTGCATCCCAGTCTGACGCCTAATCCACTGAGCTACCAGGCCGCTAGTGCTGCCTTAGCTAATCCTTAGTGCTGCCTGTGCTATAACGCCTGCACTGGAAAAAAAACACAACATTTAATCAACCACAACTAATTTGGAGACTAGCCAAGCTCACTAAATATTTTCCTTGGCTACGAAGGTTTTCCATACGGAGTTTTGTTATAGTCAGCTGTGCTGTTTTTACTTTTTGCTCGTAAATATTTCTCTAAAGAAATCAGCTACAGAAAAAGAAAGATAAAACAGTGTAATCTGAAAAGGGTTAGGAAGTAGAAATTACTGCAAATGTTAATTTGGGAAGTGTGTTGATGCCTAAGTGTTGGTGTTAGTGGAGCAGTCCTGGAAATATTAAATAAAAACACACAGCCTCTTTTGATTAAGTGCTCCATGAGTTAAAGTGTAATTTTCTCATCAGTTCCATCCATTTTCTTTTTTAATTAAAACTCCATCAAGTGTAAGAAAAATGTTCATACAGATGTAGAAAATGCCCGTCTGTACTCATCACATGTCTACACTAAGATGTTTTTAAGAGATTGAAACCTAAGTTCAGGGACGTGTGTGTGCATGCGTGTTTGTGAAAGACAACAGTTTGATGATGGGGAACTCAGTCTCCGAGTAACATGGGTCAGACAGGTCACCTTGACTCACAAGACTCACGCTCACTAAATGAAAGCATTAGATTCAGGAGAGAGACACAGCTGAGCCTGGACATCCAGATACAGGTCCCAGGGCTAATTTGATCAGACAGATCACTGGTCTTGATTTGGGGGAGAGAGGTTGTCCATCAGTCTCCTGACAGCACATGGTGTGTGGGGGACATGATCTGGAAAGATTTAGACAGAGTCTCCAGACAGTATCAGTCACGTCTGTATTCCTATCTAACTTTTTAACTCTGCATTTTCCCCGTTGTTTTTAAAGGGTTTTATGTGTTACGGTTTAAACATCATCAGCTTTATGGAGATAACTCACAAGCCCCAATGTCTTTGGCACATCAGTCAGAAGTTTTCCCTTTTTTATTCCAGCCCAGCTGTTCTAGTAAGGTCTCTCTCTCTCAACAAGCCAAACTATCAATTAGTTAATGGAGAAAATAAATAGCAGATTCATAATAAATCATTGAGTTAAAAACCAACCCCAACAGAAAAATCATGTTTTACATTAATGCATGAGTAATAACTAATCTCTGTGTAATTATGTTAAATTTAATAGTACAACAGTCACGCAGAATATTTGTAAGAATTTTTGATAATACTAAATCCATATTTGATTCAGGGCTTTTATTAATACATTTGCTCCGGTAATGATTTATTCCTCCACTGGTTGCAAACTCCTTCTGTTTTCATTCATTTGTAACTAATAATAATAATAATAATAATGGAAAATAATGTTTACTGTGAAACAATGATAACAATGAAACAATGATTTTATATATATAGTTATATATTATTTATACTGTGTATATATATTTATATATATGTAGAGAGAGAGAGAGAGATTTTTTTATTTTTCATACTGTTGCAACACTAGTTAATAGTGGTTTTATATTAGGTTGCATTGATTTATATTTGTAAAGAAGAGGGTTTAGCTCAATCAGTTCCTGAACAGAGCTAAATCATATTTAGATTTTTTGTCTAAGTTTATCTCGAATTGCTGAGTTTTTGTAACAATATCTAATAATTAATGTTTCTGGGAACATGTGTGCTGCTGGTGCTACGTCTTTGGAACTGGCAACACAATAGGTTTTATATCGTGGACTTTCTCTGAGAACATTTCTGAATTTCCATCTCTTTCTCTGCTTCCTTCTTGTTAACTGTTGTCTCTGAACCCCGGGGCATGAAAGGAAACTTTCATTAAATCGCTATCTCGCCTTGCATTGTCGCCACTTCCCCCTCATTGGCCAATGTCTTTTAAACAAAATAAACTTCTGAAACACCTCCAACTCAGAAAGTCTAATTAATTTCTCATGTATTGGAAAAAGATGCTTGTAGATGTTAGTTTTACCTGCTGAAAGATGTACTGTTAATAACAGACTGTAGCTTGAGGCAGCATGGCTTTATGTGCAGCATATTGTGCTCACTGTGATTCAGTATTTTTAAGCTTTTTGTGCTGTTTGCATTGCTGAGAGATGGCCCGAGGTTTTGAAAATCGTTGAAGAGCTTTGCATTGAGCATTAGCAAAGAAGGAAACTGTCAATCTTGGTTTTTGCATGAGCCAGTACTGAAAGAGCCCTTCCATGTGTTAGTACTTTGTAGAAAATCGAATGGGGTGCTCAGAGTCCCAAAAAAAGGAAGGACTTTTTCCTTGGTCACCTGCGTTTGGCATTTATGATCGCTATTCTCGTGCTGGCACAGAGCACACAGTTTAGTGTGTCCAAAATGCTTGTGGGACACATGTTTGGCACATTAGGACCATGAAAGATAGAATTTCAGTTTGAGGCTTGTGGATGTTACTGGTCAGTGATGTTTCGTTGCTTCCCTGTTTCCAAAGGGTTTGATAGTGTGTCCCTTGTAGAGACATGAATGGAAATGCTTGGTGGGCAGTTAGAACATAGGCTCCATTGTGTTACTGTGTGACAGGGCAGAGAGACTTTGACAAGAGGAGAAAACCAATGAGAAGTCACTTCAAGCATTTCAGCTGCAGAGAGAGGGAGAACAAAAACTACTTAGATCTATAATGTTTCCACCAGGAGTCTAAACTAAATATGGAAGCGGTGTCATTACGTTTGGCTACTGCAGGGAATACAGTTGTTTTCTCATCAAAGTAAACAAGCAACAGTAGAAAATATTGCTTTATTTGAAACTGCCTAATAACAGTTTATAATGAGGAAGAGGGCTCAAAAGCTCTGGGTTCATCTTTCGAATGATCACATAAGCAGCAAAACTTCCAGAAAGTGATTTGACTTTAATTGTGAGTAAGAAACGCAAAGAAAAATCCTCTTTCAATATTTCTAGTTGAAAAAAAGTGCATGAATTGAAATGCCAGTGATTTTAAAGACCTTCCAAACAGTTTTTGATACCAGTTCAGGCACTTCAGTCTGTCCCAGCTGATTTAAATGTTCTCCACCATCGTCAGATGTGGTACTCTCCGTCATGACTATAAAAAATGTTTTTCCTTTTTAGCCAAACACTTGGCACGAGCCCCCCCCCCCCCCGCCCGTCGCTTGCCTTCTAACTTGTCCAGGCTCATTGTCAAAACAAATACCTTCTGAGCACAAACAGGAAAGTGCTGAGCATCTGGCATTTTCAAATTGTTGATGTGCTGCTGTTTACTGCTGCCATCAGAAACTCCTAGTTTGTAAACTGTGGCCTGTTTGGGGACCACGCTACCTGATGAGCGTATGAAATTATGTTGTCTGTGTTATGAAGTTTGGAGAAAATTATGAAACTCTGCACAACATCTGTCTTTCTGAGAGAAGATTCCTTGAATGAAATGGTGGCATGCACACAAACACGGCATCACAGAGAAATCTGTTTGATAAGTATGGTAGGTTTAGCAGGTGACAAATAATTTCTTTAATTTCCATATGCTAGACAAGTCCTGTTTGTCTTTGTCTTGGTGTTTTTTACCTGAGCTGCAACACATACACACACTCACACACAACATGTCTCTCCTCATGGGAAGGCTCGCGTTGAATGATAGATGACTCATACTAAAGGGCTTGGCTAAATTTAGAGCTCTGTTGCACCAGCAGGCACCGAAGAGCATGACAGGCACATGCATGCACATTATATACACATGTATTTGAAGGTCTGACCTTACTGTCTGTTTTTCCAGTCCTGATTGGATGCACATACACTGTTTGACAGTATTTGAGGCATTAAGCTCCCGTAGCCTTTTTTTTTTCCAACTACCTGTGTGTGTGTGTTTCATCTTTCTAGCTCAGGGTCAAGACTAAGATCTCCCTGTTTACTCAGCTAAGGGCTATGTCACTGCTTGAATCACAAATACTGTGACCACTGTACAACTGCGCTTCAGGAGACTTACACCGGGCTTTGTACATGATCATCCATGCTTCTCTGCTTCTAAAATTGCACCAGGCGAAGCGCAAAGTTTTCCTGTGCCCAAATCCCACTGAAATAAAGTTGTCATCACAGTCTCCATCCCCTCTCAGCTACCCTTATGGTACATACTCACATTATAACAGATGATTAGCAGAGCAGCTGTCCCTGGATTTTAAAATAGCCTTTTTTGTTGTCGTGTGGAGGACCTTATTGACAGCAGGAATCAATAACCACTGAAAAATGAAAGGGAAGAGGACAGAGGAAGGAAGGCAATGAAAAAAATGAATTAACAAATTAGGTAATAGAAACTCTTCAGAGGACAAAGACTGAAAGTAAAAATAGGTGAGAAAAAAAGAAGACGAACAGTACAGCAACAAAGTGGAAGGAGATGTCCTTCCACTAACACACATACATATCCATGTG
This sequence comes from Microctenopoma stevenorrisi, assembly GCA_032270685.1. Taxonomy (NCBI): domain Eukaryota; kingdom Metazoa; phylum Chordata; class Actinopteri; order Anabantiformes; family Anabantidae; genus Microctenopoma; species Microctenopoma stevenorrisi. The sequence continues at coordinate 7,091,244 of JAUMTR010000005.1, read as the reverse complement.
CACCACATTTGGGGCTCCTCTCAGGATTATATCACTCATTTATCACAGACAACATTATCTTATCATATTTTGCTGAATCGCCTCTCAACTTACGCTGTCTGAAATGAGATCATGCTTTATTACAACGCACTTCCTAAAACCCTGTTCCATGCAGTTTTTCATCATTTTTATTTCCTTCACATCTCATCCTCTCGGGGTAATATAGCCTCCCCTTTATGAAAGAGGGAAGTACTGAAGGTCTCAGATAGGTGGAAATCATGCTGGTGAGGCCACTAAATGACACAGTGGAGAAGCAATGGCTTTTATTACCTTGCTGACTCTGGCTGTGTGTTTGTGTACTGTAGTATTTGTGTGCAGATTGTATACAGCGATGTGTGGCTGGTGAGAAGCTGTTTGTGTATTTGATATGTTTGTTTCCGTTCAAAACCTAAACGAAGATCCATATTACCTCAAGTCATTTCAGTAAAGGATGTTTGGAAAAAAGAAAAAAAAACGGGTCTGTCAGAGCATTACCTAATAACATATACTTCTAGTAGTCAGGATGGCAAAAATTTACCTTGTGTTATTTGTTTTTAGATAACAAATTTTTAATTGTAGTACAGTAAATGTGGAAACATTCTCAGTGTTTGTGTGTGTGTGTGTGTGTGTGTGTGTGTGTGTGTGTGTGTGTGTGTGTGTGTGCAAAAGATAAAAGGATTTGTGCACAAATAATCAAATTGTATATATCTAAATATAAGTCTAATTGTATGTATCTATATATAAGTCTAATTGTATATATCTATATATAGGTCTAATTGTATATATCTATATATAAGTCTAATACTTCACTGATTAGTGTGTACTTTTCTTGTGTGTGCTTTTTGTAGAGCCGCCCTACTGCATTGTAGAGCAGTTGTGTTCGTTCCATGCCTTCAGTGTGTGCATAGGTGTTTGTGTGCGAGTGTCTGAGAAACTGTAGATCTATGATATCACTTTGTGGTAAAAGGGAGCACAAAAGCCAAATAAAAGAAAATAACAGCACAGTAAAAGCTCCTGTTCTGTACCATTCATCATATTAATCTCGACAAAATGGGCTTGCCAAATCCTCTCTCCTTCTAGCAAATCTCTCCCTTTACCCTTCGCCCTTTACTCCCTCTTACTTTCTTTCCTTTTTCCACCAATTTGTCTTACTTTCTGGCCAAATAACACTCTGTAAACCCTCTTCTCAGACCTTCTGCCTAAGCAAATAGTTTTTAAGAGGGAAAGTTTATGTGCACTGCAGCTCTTGACTCCGACTTGCTAAGGCACTTCCTGGATTGAGGGTGGCTGTCAGATTCTGCTGTGAAGATTTATTGTGCACATCCCATCCTGACCTTAAGTGTGGTAATAGAAAAGGATGAGAAGGAGAGATGAATTGAAAAAGAGATACCGACAGAGAGGCAGAGGAATAAGTGAGCCTGGTAGAGGGCTGGTAAATTTGGCGTAGGAGTATCTGTGATGCACATGTTGTCAGGGTTTAGGTAATCAAGAGGAGGTGTGTGATGGATGGTCTGTGGCAGTAGGCAAGCTTGCATGATGGTTCTCCCTTGTCTGTCTGCTTGCACTGCTCTGCTAAGGGTCTGAGGCGGTTTCACCACCGGTTAGTTTGTACCGACAGTTAAAACTTGCGGGGTTATGCTTTCTCTCTTACAGAAGCTGCTCTTGTTTCACCATCTATGTTTAACTTGATGATGTGCTGTTGTGGCGTGCTGGTCACAACCTACAGTAAAAGCGCATCGCTCGCTACCCTTTTCATGCTCACAGTATTTTAAATGCAAGAATATATCCACATTTATTTGATTGATTGACTGGTGGAGGCTCCACTGATTTATGTGACAAACACATTGTATTTCGTAGAGCATCTTCACAATAAAAGCATCCTAGTGGTTAGAGATGGCCTGGCCTGGCCCTTCATGCCCATCATTTAACCAAAACACAGTCCCTAAAGCCTAGAGGTGTAAATAATTTGAGTACACCTCCAGGCTCTTAACCTTAACGACCCAGACTCTGCCTGGAAACAAATCACTATTAAATCCCTAGACATACAGTACACACAGTCAGAGTTTAGACCTCCATGCATTCCTATGCGGCTCCATTCCAGTCTCTGACCCAAAGATCAGAGGGCTTCTGTCTGATCTGACTTTGGTACTATGGCAACGGGCTTATGCTGTACAGTGTATTAGCATTTTTATACCATACCATTGTATGTGTGATAACAGATGATTTAGAGCTGACGTCGTCAGATTTACACTACAGCAGTAAAAAGCGCTATTGAGAGGTTGAGAGGGTTAGACGGTTTAATTATCTCAAATCATTCTCTGTTTATTGCATTTTCAATGTAATATGCTTTCAGTAGACTCTTTGTCCTCTTGCTTCTCTGCCTGCCTTGTTTTTGTTTTCTTGTTTGTGATTTACCTCCAACAATCTTAGCGACTTGTTTTCTTGGTTTCCTCTATATGTTCCATTTACAAAATCTAACACTGTATAGTATTGTACACAGCTTTTCTGTTTCTATTTCCAATATACCTGTGGATGTGCAGACGATTATGTAATGATTACTTGGTACTGAAGACATCTTAAAGATGTGGTAATTCTCTGGCAGGCTTTAGAGTTAGAAGGAACAGATTTGTGTCTATGATTTCAAGAGGATGTTCGACATGGACATCAGGGATAATGATATCTTCAGAAAGTGGAAGTCACACTGAAATCGCCTGGGGTGACTCAGTTTTGACTGTATTTTAGTGTACAGATGCTAAAGGTTTTAAAGTACCGTAATTACTTCCATGAGCTTGTGTCACAGCCATTGCAGGAACTTTTGATTGTGTTGATAAGTGCACTAAATCAGTGGGACAAACTGGAATACCTAATTTCCAGTTATTTCCTGATGCAGTATCTGCCATGTCTTTCTCTGAGATTGGGGCTAATATGTCATTTTGGTGATTTACAGAAAATTGCTTCACTGGAGATCTTGCAAAATAATCAGTCATCACAAAAAAGCAGGAAGCACCAGACATTTACAGGTAATTTGACCACAGTATGGAGCCATGGATCCTAAAAAGTCAATTTAGAAAAATGTTACTGCATTAAATGTAAGAACTGGAAGCAAAGGCTAAGCATTTTTTGTCAGAGATTCTTAAATGTCCAGTTTTGCGGTGTCCTAAGATAACATGTGCTGTCATGCAGAATATTCAGAGGACAGACTTGGCAGCTTCAGTTAATTGAAGCAAAAAGTAGGTCAGGACAGTGACGTAAATACGGTTTGACCTGCTGTCAGATACCAGAAGGAATATTTTCTGATTGTTTTTTTTGTTACCATGAGCCCATGTAGTGTGGGTGAATGGTTGATAAATCAGTTAAAAAGACATCTAGTTTATTTAGCTTCATGTCTGTGGAGATTCTCAGTCAGCCAGGGCCTGGTCCAGACATGTCTAGTCCTGCATAGTTAAGCATGTGCAGTAGAGATATGTGGTTTCATGTTTACAACTTTTAGTTCATCAGAAAGACGTTAAGATTTCAAATTTGAATTCAGAAAAACTGCACGCTGTACTTAACGCATGTTAGACTGCCTAAACCACCGTGTGTGTGTGTGTGTGTGTGTGTGTGTGTGTGTGTGTGTGTGTGTGTGTGCGCGCGCGTGCATGCGTCTATATGTGCATGTGGCCCATTATGGGCTCGTGGAGAGGTCATTTGGCTGTTGACTCGTAGTCTCTGCTGGGAGCGACTGTATAATTGCTACTCTAATTAGTCACTTTTGCCAGCCGGTAATTCATAGTCACCTTCAAGTACTTCTTACACACACAAACACACACTCGCACAACAGACATGTATACAGTACATCCTCTACACAAAGACCCCCACACACACATCCACCAGAAACAGTTCTTCTGCTATCACTCATTTTTAATTGTTTCTTCTATTTTTCTAATTATAGGCTCTCAGGCAGCCATTTTTGGACGTTCACAACAATTGACACGGTAATGGCTTCTGTGTTGCCACAGAGCTGATGATGATTTATGGCAATTATGCGTTGGTAAACAGCACTTCTACTAATGAATCTGGAGGCTAAGTATTCCTGAGGTTAGACAAATGGCCCTGTATGAGAGTCTTTGTGTTCGTGATATTAGCATTCATTCAGCTCTCAGACAACAATTTGTAACAAAGAGTCTGCTCTCTGTACAGTTCGTAGAACCGCGTGTTGGCCTGTGGGATGTTTGCAGATGCCAGCTGAAAATACATCAGTTTCTAGTCATTCATTTTAGGCGCTTCAGTATTTTTTCAGAGCTTCGGTTGTGCTTTATCTCCTTTATAGTAATGTGGTCATTTCCAGGTTCATTTAGCACCGCCCAACACCCCCCCCCCCCAAAAAAAAAAATCCAATCCATTCACACCTCTGCTTTCACTTTGCATCTGCAGTAACTTTCTCATTCTCCCCTGGATCCTCCTCCCAACCTCTCCATAAAGTCACCTTGTTTCCAATGCTCATCAATCTCTGTTGTGGATCCTTCCTCCAGGAGGCCCTTTAGACCCTTCTCCCCCTCAGTTCCCTCCCCCTTTCCACCACTTCTCTCTCTTTCTCCTCAGTCCTGAGGTTGTTTTTAACTTAGGACTCATGTTCTAATGCTGTGCTTCTGCATTTGTTTGGTCATTCGTGCACATGACTAATTCATTCTTTAGGGACACTTGTACAATTTGAATAACACTGAAAATTTACAATTATAATTAATTTGAAACAGTATTTTTTGCAATGAAAAAAAATCTCAAACAAGCCATGAGGTTCGTTATCTTTTTAACCAACATGTACATCAAATGTTTACTGATTTCCAGTGGCCCTTTTGTGTCAGATTGTTGGTTTGAGAAGTGAAAAATGTAGTAGGACACAGATTCCGTTGACTTCAGCACATTGTGCTGTGATGACACAGCAGAGCATTTTCATTTTACTGTTCAGATGATGTCTAATTGTCTAATTGAGTTTCCCAAAGGAACGTGGTTTCTCTTCCCAGGTTCCCCTGTCAGTATTTTTTCTTTCTTTTTTATCACATCAATAGTCTTAACTTATAGTATTGTTATTATCTAATAATATATTTAATACATTCTTCCTTAAAGGCGCTACAGAAGTTACAACCAGGAGATAGTTGAGGTAAATTAGCATAAAGAACGAAGAGGGAAACAGTTAGCATGAGTGAGCTCACTAATTAAACCAACATTTTCCTTATTTAAACTAAAGTTTCATACAAATGCAAAGTTCTGGTTTTGTCCTTCTCTCAGTCTAAGGTAAGCAAAGCATCTACTGGTTCTAGTTTTCTCTCTTGGCAGAAAAAAACAAACAAAAAAACAGTTTTTATAATAAAAGTAAGAATTCCCTGTACTGTAGGCACAACAAAAAAAATAAAGCATGGTGAAGAAAGTCTATGTCACTTTTCCTTCCCCTCCCACTTTCACACTTTTTTCGCTCTTTTCAACATCATTCTTTCATCTCCGCCCTCCCTCTTTCGCCCACCGTCATCTCTCTGCCCCAGCCACCTTCTAATCTTAGATCACCCCATATCGCGTCATTCTTCAACCGTCTCTATCTCATTCCTCCATCTCTTGTTTGAAATTAGAAGGTTGGGTGACAGATCTCCTAAAGGCTTTCAACTCCAAAGCACTTAAGGCAACACATCCCACAGACATGTTTTAATGGAGAGACAGGTTAAGAAAAAAAGCCCAAATAAGCTGCAAGGAGAAAAAGAGAGTAAGATAGAGAGGGGCAGATAGTAGTTTTGTTTTCTCGCAGCCAAGTGCCCCAAGAGATGATGAACTATCTTTGATCTGTGATGTTTCTGTTCTCTACCTCCTTCTCTCGCTCCCTCTCACTTCATTTTCTTTGTCCTCTGGTTGTTTAACGTCTTCCCTCTCCTTTGTTTATGTGGTTATTTATTTAATTCATTCTTTCCATCTGTCAATTTGCATCAGGCATAGACACAAAAAAGTGGAGGGGTTGGGGAATACAAAACTTTCTTGCATTGCCTTCATCAGCAAGGCTTCTCTCCTAAACTTTGTCTTTGAAGTTTTTGAAGTTGACACTTAATTGTGCCAGGCTGATTTGTGAATTCATGAATGTATGCGTGACTCTCAGTGGGTGGGTGCTGATGCAATTGGTGTATTCTTGCAGTACCATTTTCTTCCTCGCACAAAACACAGGTCCCCCCTATGTACCGCATATATACACACACTCACAGAGTGGCCTGTGGCTTTATTCAATGGTGTGAAGCATTGATTTACTCTATTTTATGTCATGGGAACTAGTTTTCACTTCCCTACGCACACACTCACACACTCACAAAATGTGTCCAGCTGACATCTTCCAAATTCATGTGCACCTGCATCTCTCAAGCTCTAATCAGTTTTTACTGTGTAACAAAAAAAATAATTACTAAGTTATTAAAGAGGGTGTATTGTGCGGCAAGTCAGGTTCATAAAATGATTTATAACTAACTTAAAACCTAATTATATTTCTTATAATAAAACACATTTTCCAAAAACGTAATATTTGACTTGACTTATCCTTATTCCTAATGAAGTAGAAGATAATAATAAAATAGTAGCAGTTTGATTAGGGCACAACTGGAATGTTTTTGTTTACTCCTACACCTTGTAATAATGTTTGCTTATTAATAAAAATGCTATGTGTCACATTTTACGGCAATTACACAATAACTTTTTTTCTCCTATTCTATAAAATGTTTGACTATTCATTTCTTGTTCCCTGTAGTGTAGATTCTTTCTGCTAATATTCCAGAATAATGTGTTTATTAGCGTTCTAATAAGAAACTCAATAAACTGTACCTTCGTGTCAAACTGGGCCTGCTTGTAAGTACGTTCTCTACGCTGCATGTTCACCACCATCCCCAAAGCACTTCATTATCTCTCCATTGCTATGTAAATGTAGCTCTTAATTCATTCGCAAAATATGATACAACTTAATGAAAACCAACAGTCACATATATTTATGAAAAATCCTACAACCTGCAGCTGCAGTACAAATGAGGGGCAGTTTTAAAGAAACAGTCCAGTTAAGTATTAGAATTACATACACAGTATATTCTGAATATATATCTCTATAGACTGTGAATGGTATACAGTGTTGGAAAGCATTGCTCGATTTTTATCATGATTAAAATTCACTGGGATTTAATTATCTAATCAGTGAGTGGGAAATGGCTGCAAGCCCTGCAAGGCCATAAAGACAAAACTGCATTGTTTATATAGCACATTTCAGACAGGAGCCATACAAAGTCCCTTAACATATGTAAAGGATCGTTATCTATAGGACAGTGCAGCAACACATTTCAAGGGCCCTGAATGCAGTAGAGGAAACAAAAGTGCAGCAGACAAACTTAATCTAAACTTAATCAAAGAGCTGGGGCGTATTTAACATCATAAGGAAGTCGATCTAATCTGTGTGCAGCATAGAAGCTAAAAGCAGTTTCACTCACCTTTTTGGTTCTGAGTCGAGGTTCTACTATTTGACTTCTTCCTACAGATCTAACAGCTCTCCTGGCTTTATATACTTAGAGAAGATCAGAGATGGATTTAGCAGCCATATCACTGTGATTTGTAAATTAGCATTAGCAAATTCTGCAGATAATGAATATATTCAGTGGTAGGAGCAAGAGTAATGTGTTTAGGTTGTTGTAGTAAGGCAGTAACGTGTTTGTCTTTAGTACTACCTGCTGGAGGTGAAGAATTTCTCTCAGTCATGACTGGACATCAGATCTATTTGTTTGTGAAGGGACTTAATGATGTCCTTGATGTGGCTGCTGAAGCTTTGATCTGAGTCATTTAAAACTCTGTCTCTCTCTGAATTGCAGCTGAATCATAATAGCCTTCCAGTAGGATTTCCAATAAATACAAGAATTGAGATTGGCCTGCAATTTTTTAATATTGAAGAATTCATGCTGCCTTTGTTGGGGCTTAACAAGGGCAGCTTTTAGTCTTTTTGGAAAAATTCCTGACAGGAGCATGAAATTGACAGTTTAGAGGAGATTTATTTCCAACTAAAAACATATTTTGAAAAAGCTGTTAAAAGGGTATCTAAACAGAAACACATTACACATAAGAAAGCAGAATTGTATGGACAGACAAATAATAGGACTTTGTTAAAGAGAGAAAACATGAGGGTGTGTTGATGTGGAAAGTTTTCTCACTAGTATGACAAGTAAGATACTTTTCATTCTAGTCATAAGCTACTGTCACGATCATAACAATGAAGTACCAATTCAGAGCGTCAGAAACTTGTCAGACGCTGAAAAAACTGTTATAAAACTCTGGAAAGTTATCAGTGGCAGTCATTTTATGTTTCGCTATGGCAAGCTCGTGAACATGTGCACCATGTTCACATTAGAAGGTAATGTACCGTGCTAGGAAAATGCACTCGCACAGATTGACTTGATTTCTGAATTATGACTGAATTATGATTATGAAATTGTAGGTGAATTTAGCAACGCTGTGTTACCACAGACATCAGCGTTAACTTCCTCGCTTAAGGTAACAGTGCTGCGTGAGAAAATGCAGCTTTCTTACACAGCACTGTTGTCTGTTTGAAGACAACCTAAGGCTACTGCCAGCAACAACTGCTAATGGCTTTTGCAAGATGACATTCTGACTACCAAGTCTTGCAACAATCTCATTACCACAGTAACTTTGTCAAGGGCTCATTGATTTTATGTTGGCAAAGTAACTCAGCTCTTAGCCCAAAGTGCTACTGACTTCAAAATATATCCCATTTGTATCAGGTACTGACGCCCTGTAAACTTTGAAAGTGACTGTTTAAAGTTAGTTTTCTCTCTTTGTCCAGTATTGATTAATACCAAATACAACAAGTATCACGTTTTAACTGTGAAATACTGTGGGTTAAAATGTCCCTGGGAGATTCTCACGCCCCTCAAAATATCTGCTGATTTGCAGAAGTAACCACATTAAGGTGTTTCTTCAGATAAGAGTGGTATTTATTTAAGAGCTTTAGTCCGTTACGCCCTCTTGATGTTTCAACTGAACTGACTAGATGTAGAGTTACGTTTTGTCTTCTCTATACAGATGGGCTACATATTTTAGGCTGCTTTGAAATGTGCTACAGGGCTTTAAGTGGTTAGTCAAACTGAGGTATTTACTGATTTAATTGGAAAAATATTGGCATCCAAATTGTTCCTCTGTTGATCTCTTCACCTCCTCTGCTTTCCTCAGTAGCACTGGGTTATTTACTCCTTCTATCCCAACGAGGCAGCTCCAACTGACATCCTAACCCAGCAAAGGCAGCCTCCTCTTGGGCTTGAAGACTGCGCCGTCTCCCCTTTGAAGCCTGCAAGAGGATGTCACCCACTAGGCACTCGGATCCCACGTGGACCAGAGCGCTCTTTGAAATACTGAACACCAGAAACACGATAGAAGTAGTAGAAGCATGGGAGGGGTAATGTCAGAGGGATTAGTATTAATGTGTGTATGCAAATGTACACAATTTGATTTAACTTTGTCAGCTGAGTAATGAGATCTGAACAGATTGTAAAAGATCCAGCACATAACACAACAACCACATTAAAGATTAACAGCATGAGCCCACTCCAACATGAATATAATGTGTAGCATTAAAAACCGTAATACAAAAAATGTGTAGACAGGTGCAACGCTACCTAGTGTTTGTGCGTCTGTATGCCTTTCCTAATATACTCAATGATTAATCAAAGCCAATTCCATTAGTCTCCGTTTCATCCGCAGCATCACAATAAGGTTCTCTCCCCCATCAAATCCTAGCAGGGGCTCAGCAGATTGATATGCCGCATGTGTGTAAAGTAGCTGTGCAGAATGATCACCAATAGGCCAGATGTTGTATCTTGCACCTCCATAACGGTGAAAAAGAAACCAAATTGATTAGAACCCCCATCTGCTCTGCTAGCACAGTGTTAATAAGCAGGCTGCACAGCACTCTTCATTAGAGAGAGGTTACCCAGGGCTAAGTGTTCAAAGGCTTTCCCAGGTTGTAACAGAGGAGCTGAGAGGAGAAGGTGAAGTATGGGCATGCTGAGTGTTGGCACTGCTTAGGTAAAGCATTGCCCAAATGAACGAAGTGGAAGGGAGAGACAAATGTACTCAGGGACAGACAGACTAGCACGAGTGGGCTTCAGCAATTAGTTACAATGCACATGAAGGCAGGGGAAATGGTCAAGCATGCCAAAGAGTGGTACAGTCGAGGATTATTCAGAAGAGGTTAAACAGATAATGCACCGACGTGATCCAGGCTGTTAAACAGCAGTGTGACCCATTCGGCTTCACACCATACACTCCAGATGTAATGTAAAAAGCAGTTCGGACTTTTACAGTAGACGGTGTATTCGAAGTGATTGCCATCATTAGTGTAGTAGTGTTTTTGTCTGAGCGAAGGAGAAAATGTTGTCATGTGGATAGAGAGACTGACTGTGACATTGTTATGTCTATCTGGTTTCTAGTGTAACAGTGGGTTTGAATGATCGGACTCATGTTTCAATAATGTTATTTTTATACACTACCATTTAACCACCTCTGTCGGGGCCTTTTCTACTGGAGAAACTTAGCAGCCCATAACCTGGAGCTCCACTACCTTTTTTTTTTTTTTACAACCTCAAAGGTTTTGTCCTTGTGTTTTGTCTGTGTTTTACAACCCAGAACATTTTGGATATGCATCATTGAAAAGGTAACACTGCTTCAGATATATAGTGTCATTTTCATGTGTTGTTTAATAAGCAAACGCAGTCGTGGAGCAGACGAATGACACAGCAGCACTTTTCTTTCACTTTTATGTGTACTGTCCTTTTAGCATTAACATTATTACACTGATTAAAGGGCCCCAGATAAAAACCCATCATGCTTCATCAGTGCAGTAAACACAGTTTGCTTACAGGGTAGAAGATAAGAGAAACCATGTAAAATAACCCTGGAAAATATGCAAACCAGGATTCTAATCTTCATGACGGTGACTGTAATACCAGAGTGGCAGAATAAAAGGAGGTCTACACAAGTTCATTTAATTTGTTAAGTTACCCATTCACTGAATGGGTAAATGTTGGGTCACAGAACATTAAGTTCCTGTAGTAAAAGGTCTGTCTTGCCACTCCTCTCCCCTTAATGTATTGGTAAGTCTCCTGATATAAAGAAAACTACATGTACTATGTACATCATGTTTTATACCAGGAAATGCTCTTTAAAGGAGACACACACACACACCAGCAGCTGGGTGATACATGACAGTTTAACTTATTATTATTATAGAGGAAATATATGACTACTGAACATGACTTTGTAATGAGACCTTTATGACTCTCGTGTTCTTCGTGTCATCTCCAGATCTGTGACAAAGAGTGGCATTACTATGTCATAAACGTTGAGTTCCCAGTGGTAACGCTTTATGTGGATGGAGTGACCTATGACCCCTACCTGGTGACAGATGACTGGCCCATCCATCCCTCACAGATCGATGTGCAGCTGACAGTTGGCGCCTGCTGGCAAGGTGAGTAGGTGCAGCGTTGTTCTGTATTATGTATAGAGTACATAAAGTAGTACTTGTGTTAACTATGTAAATGTGAACAGAATATTCCCAACCTTTTTATTTGAGATGAGCTAAAACAAAAATGTAACAGTAAAGAGAAGAGGCATTTTGGCTATTCTGATGATTGAATACCATTTTTATATATGAGCAAGTTTAAAACAATGAATAATATTGTCTGAAATATTATGTCTATGGGAGTCATTAAGTGTTGAACATTTTATTTTTGCCTTGAATGAACAATGTAATTAAGAAGAGCACTTAGTCCGCCTTTGACAAACGATTGAAGCAGTCTGAATGAAGATGTGTCCCCTAAAAGGATAGCTGCCACTAATTGCACAAGGGTAGAAGAAAGGGCACTTTTTCACACACAGTACAGCGTATTGTTGATTTGATAGGCCAAATGAGATGGCTCAGTGATGATTAGCCCCAGATAAAAAGTCTCAATATCTTTGTGTGCGGCAGCAGGAGCAGGTCATCTTGTGTCGCTTTCATCTGAGGTGACGTCCCCCGCGCCTCCTCCTCCCCTCCCATTACTATCATTGAGCACTCCGAGCCCTTAGGAGGATTAAATTGGCCTTGAATAGAAGAGAGTGTTCAGAGACTATTTCTGCTTTTTTTAGTTTGGGGCTAAGCCGCAGTAAAGCATTGTAAAGGTGATTTTGAAATCTTAAAATAAGCCATTAAGCCACAGCAGATTGCCTTCCCAAAGCACCGGGTTTTAAGTGTCCAGCATGTTGATTGCAAACATGTCTCATGGATGAACTCATTTATTGCCTCACCGGCTCCTGAAGCGTCTGTGTTCTTAAATGTAGTGGCGATTGCTTTACCTTTCAACTTACTTAGGGTAAGTGAAACAAAAAATTTCAGCTCAAAACACTATTGTTACATTCTTATTGTATAGAGCGTATGGAACACAAGGGATAGCGATGGTGCAGTTGTTAGGGCAGCCGGCAGTAGTCTATCACTTCCCTGTTCCCCCCTGATTCCTGGACACATGTCAAAGTGACTGAAGCCTTATCTTGGTGTCTGAAATGAGCAGCCTGTCTTGTTGTGGTTATATGGATGCATCTACAGGTGTGAAAGCACCGTCAGAGTAAATGTGAACCTATATGCACAAATCTGAGCTGGTAAAGAGGTGAATACTGTTTCCTATATTTGCAGATAAAACACATTCTATTCCTACAGCACTATGAGATGACATAGTTCATAATGTGCTCTGTGCTTGTGTAACTCAGGCAACGGTTGAAATACACCCAATTCTCCTGCTACAGTGCGTTTGTACACTTTCATTCCCTCCTATTTTCTAATAAAGGGGTTATCTCCGCCCATCTTTCTTCCCTCACCTCGGGGAGTAAGTGCTTGCTGTGCAGTTTTCACACAGTAAGCCTATATTTACCCTTTGACCTAGCAGTGTGTGTTCACAAGTGTGTAACACCCAGACAGCAAAGAGCAACATACTCATTTGATTTTATTTTTCCTTTTTCTTCAACTGTGTGATCACGCAGCGCTGCTTCCCTTCACCGCAGCGGGGAGCACGTAGAAGAAATGTTGACGATCCCGCACGAACACATACGAGCGCAACATAAACGCCTGTTATATAAATGTGCATAGGGCAGTATAATGAATAAGTACCTGCACTCAGGCACAGATAAGGCCACGCGTACAGTGAATCACACAGTAAGTGAGAGACTATCTCTCACACTTACACTTAAGTAATGATCCTATTTCCCGCTCACCCATGCCTCTCCAGTTTCATCTGTTGCACTTTTGGAAATGAAGTAAATAAACCCGGGTAAAAAGGAGAGTAAAGATCTATAGAGCAAAGAGAGCTGGCACCACGTAAAAGCCCAGCCTCCGTAAAGTGGAATGATCAGTGGTTTTATCACCCATATCAGTATCACTTCACTTCAACTCAGAAACCCCCTCTCCGCTGCTTCTTTTCTTTATCCTCTGTCTGGGACCCTTAATGGTTTCTCTGGCCACAGCCTAAATTGATAATATCTGTCAGCATGAGACCGTGTAGAGAGGTTTCCGTATTAAAAGAGGGCAGGACAAAGGAGAGTAAGTTCAGGAGGGAGAGCGGCTGAAAAGGATGCGTTTGATACAGTGTCTAAGATGATTATGAGCAATTCACTTGAGCACCAGGTGACTTAATGTCCATACAATATTGCTCAAAGAAGTGTGAATACACATGTTTATTGTGATATTGATATATAGCATTGTCAACTTAAGCTATAAACATCGGACGGGTGGGGGGGTGATTTATCACTCAGCTGATCTGTAATTTTAACACTAAATGGATGCTTCTCATTTCTATTCTACATGTCAGAGGCAGATTTTATCAGCTGTACTTATAACAAACTGGGATGACTGGAAATGCAGTCCCCATTCCAAAAGAACAATCCCGTAGAATGAGCCCTGAATATGCACTTTAAAGTTACACCTAATATTGTGTTGAAATACTGAAGCTGAAGCTGTATGTCTCAGGCAGATAATCAGTACGCTTACAACCTGATTATCCATTCTGTGGAGGATGATTTCAGTTTGTGGGCTAATCAGTATTTTTGGCAATCATAACAATGGCTGAGGGTTTCTCCGCTGTTTTGTCTGCTCTAACTAGGGAGCTCTATCCATCTGGCTGTGGTGTGTGCTGTAGCTGCAGGTCAGCAATCATAAAAATGATTTTAATTTAAAGGTTTGTGCTGGCTGGAGTTCTTTTCTGTCCCATTTTCACAACAGGCAAGTAAGGCATGACAAAGTGGTTCCAGTAGAGGTCACCCGTGTGTCCCCGCAGCACTGACTGAGCTCTTCAGACCCCGGAAGCATATGAATGTTCTATACAAGCCGGTATCATAGTCACGCCTCATTCCTGTAGCGGTTGCACACATTTATGAGAGCTTCTAGAGGTAGAATCATTTCTACAGCCTGTTCAGCACATGCACCTGCTGAAGCAATCCAATGTGCCCGGCAGGGATGGGATACTAATCAAATGTGCTGTATATGCGAAACTAGTGCACAGTGCACCACCTGAAATCCACAGCTGTCCAAATGGAGATGATACTCCAGCTTGGTAGAAAGGTCAAGAAAGGTCTGTACTAAATATTAAAGGTGAGCCATTATTAGTTGGCTGCACAACGTATTTTTTAAGGGAGAGACGTTACAATTTCCAGATGATGTGACATCCGACTGTCCGAGTCTTCTTCAGTCTCTTCTATCCTGGTTACTGCTGTCATCTCGTTACGGTGAATCTACAAGTAGTAGAGTGATCCGTCAAGCTCACACACAATAACAAACTCTAAATGTAGAACACCTGGAACTTAGACTATGGTGGAAAGTGTACTGTACAGATATTTAAAAAGTTGCATGAAATAAGCATGAAAAGATATTTAAAAATCCACTGTTTGCTGCAACCTTCCAACAATCACCTGGGATTCAGGATCCAGAGACCCGGCGAGATGGGATGGGAAGGTTAGGAAAAAAATAAAAGGAAAGAAAGGAATGGAAAGGTGTAACCTTCCAGCTAATGAGTGGTTTGGAGACTATTCTGGCTGGTATTGGCCTTTATGGAGTTCAGAGGACATATTTTAAATGTGTTGACTTTTTCCTTACCTTTATTTAGCCTGGATGGGCCATCTGAGTGGCACTCTACAGCTTAGTCACAAAGCTGGGACACAAAACATGAACCTGAAGTCCATACTTTGGCAATCAGTACTTTCAATATTTATTTAGCATTAGTTTATTCTTTTGATTTTATTATATCTCCTATTGATCTCATGCATGTTTGGTGTGTGTGTGTGTGTGTGTAGGTGGGGAGGTGACCAAGCCAAGGTTCACTCAGTACTTCCGGGGCAGCCTATCTGGACTGACCATCCGACCAGGGAAGATCGAGAGTCAGAAAGTCATTTCCTGTCTGCAGGCCTGCAAAGAAGGACTGGACATCAACTCCCTCGAGAGCCTTGATAAGAGCATAAAGGTACTCGCACACACAAAAGTGGGACTGCGGTAGCAAGAAGTCTGTCTCTGGTCAAGCTAGATAGCCGATTTTTAAAAGCATCACTGTTACAGTTACAGTAGCAATAAACGATGCAACAATTCACTTCACTATACAATGATCATTTCATCATGAGAAGGTTGATATGACCCGTTTTACATATGAGGCTACAACCAGCACCTATCAGCAACTTAGCACAGAGAACCTTTTGATGGCCTGGTCACCTCACACTGACGTGCAAGACTCCCATAAGTCACTGCGCCCTGCAAAGACATAACCTCAGATTTGGAACCTTTACAAAACCACTGCCAAAGTTACACAATTTGTGTTTTGACATCCTGTGTTGTTTTCGTGTTAGTTAGTACACAGTACATTAAAGAACATCCAGTCTATCTGTGTGTGTGTGTGTGTGTGTGTGTGTCTACACACTGAAACACACATTTAATAAAAAAAAAACAATTTCTTTAAATCACCACAGCTGAATCAGCTTGAAACTCCATTGCTTCAATTGTCTTCCCCCGTTTCCACTGGCTCAGATTATCCATCTTGTGGAAGATAGAGCGCACACACGATGGATGGGGGTTTTTCTGCCGCCATGTGCAGTCACCCACCCACTCTGAGCTCCCAGCTCTCCATTCGTCCGCTCTTCTTCTCTCCTGCTGCCTTTTCCACAGAGCTACCTGGCACTGTGCTGCGACAAAGAGATCTTTGCCAGTTTTTTGAGAGGACAAGATGGGATCAGTTGGTTATATGGCAGAGGAGAAAAAGAAGAGAGCGGTACGGCCTCTATAGTGTAGTTGATCTTTTGAGAGCCATTTCATTTTCATCTTAGCTAGACACTCAACTAGCTTCCATGGGTGGCCGAAGGACAGTTTTTAGCCAAGCAGGTGGAGAGCTGGCACTTCACAATCAGGAAAAGAGTAGCAGGGAGGAAAGGAGGGTAAAGTCAGGTGGACAGTAAGTGCAGCTGAAGATGAAAGGAGACACAACGAGATTGGAAGGTGTGAAGGAGAAAATGACAGGGGATGGGGAGTCTATGGAGAAACCCATGGAGTGCTTCACTACTGTCAACCTGCTGCTGAGGACCAGACACAGTATCCTGCCAGCAGGAGACCACTAAACCCGCTTTACAAGAAGAATGGCTACAAATCCTGCAGGAGCAAATACATCTCCACCTCTGTCAAGAATATTTGCGAGCAGATTTTACTGAATGTTCTCGAGATCCTTTGATGTAAAGCGCAGTAGCAGCGTTTTCTTCACGTCTCAGGGTTTTTCAGCACAAAGTAGAGTACATTCATATCGCAGTCTTTCTGTTTTATCCGTCCTGTCCTCTAGGCAGCAACCCTTTTATTCTCCGCAATATGATAATTCAGGAAACTACTATGATGATTCATCACAGCAAAGATCAAGTCTTCTTTTGTTGCTTAGAATAATCGCACCGCTGTCGCATGGTAATTCGGTACAAACAGGATGTTCACACAGATGGATTGGAGCAACTTGAGAGACTCTGTAAGCGGATGTTAATGCGACTGTGTGGTGAAATGAATTGAATGCTGAAATTGAAAGTAATCAACTGTTATGACATTCACCATAATAAGGCAATAATATCTCAATTGCATGTTTGCAGCTTGCTGCGGTACCCTCAGGTGGCTAAATAATCAGTAAATGCAGATTTAGGGTGCGCCATGCTGAATCTAATATAGAGATCTTATTTTGAAGTTGCTCCCTGTGTCAAAACCTACATTGCATGTTTCCAAATAAATGGGTTTATTCCTATTCCAGTGTGAACACAGGCAAGAAATGGGGCAGCGGCTCATTCTTGCCAAAGGGCCCCTCTCCAGGTTTGCTGTCTCAGAGAAAGTTTGTTTTTCTCTCAGTTACTGTATGCAGAGACCTCCTGTTAGTCTATCCTCGCACCACACTGAGCAAATCCACAGCACCTTAATTACAATGGAGTTTGCCTTTGAAAATCTCTACTGCTGTGGTACTGTGTAACACGCCTGTTTTCTCCTTACGTAGTTCCATTTTAACCCAGCCCAGTCTATCCTGGTGATGGAGGGAGAGGACTTGGAGAATATGAACGCCGCTGTGAGGAAGGTTTCCTACATCAACTCCCGTCAGTTTCCCACACCAGGCATCCGACGTCTGCACATCTCAACTGCTGTGCAGTAAGCACGACCACTCTCTCTCTTTCCCTTTTTGTCACAGTAGTTTTTCTCTTTCAGTCTTACTTCTTTCCACCGTGTCTGTCTCTCATTTCAAACTGCATTCATATATTTGTTTACTGTCTCCAACTCTCTGCCCTCAGATACGCAACAACCCACTTTGACACTTGCGTTAAGTGTTAAGACAACACAGCAGATATCACAGCCCGTCCGATATAGAATTCCTTTCCTATACACTGATCCCTGTTTCCCCTTCCCTCCTCTGTCACTTTCCTTTTCTACAACATTTTCTGTTCGCTGTCGCCACCAGGGGCCATTTTTTACATTTTCATGTTATGTATTAATAATTCTGCCTGGGTTTTGCCAGAGGAATGAAAGAAAGAGAGAGAGAGTGTTGGTGAGTGAGGGAGGAAAGGAGAAAGGAGGATCGACTGGTACAACAGCCTCCCTTGGTGGATTACCATTAAAATTCATGATTGTTTTAAATATATGTAGCCCCCTGCGGCGCAGCCCTGGGGGTTCACTCTTTACCCTCTTTGCCTGGTTCGATGCACGACCGCGGGAACTTGAACCAACGCAATAAGCAATTGGGTGTGTGCTGCGCAGGCTCTCACTGTAGTTAGAGGCACATCAATTATCAAAGAATACATTATGCTAATGACGGCTGAGCTTCTGTTTAAGTTTTACCTACAGACTGCTGCCTGGTGTGATAGGTAGAACAGGTTTAGAGCGTAGTCATTTGGGAGGCTGTAGTCTGTGTGACTGCTCTGCATTACAGAAACTCATTGTTAGAAATGTGGTTTTCAAAACGCCACTGAGAAGCAAATGCGGAGGATCATCGATAAGATATTTTTAAACTCCCAGTTCTCTTTCGTTCTAGACTGTCTCTCCACCCTGTTACATGTTCCATGTGTACGGGGATAATGACCTCTTGCGTCAGGGCGCTTGGAGACTTCTTTAA
>JAUMTR010000005.1:7037957-7072455 GCA_032270685.1 Microctenopoma stevenorrisi | reverse complement strand
ATAGATGATAGATGATAGATGATAGATGATAGATGATAGATTATGACTGAGTGCCAGCGTCTCTGGGCTGCAGTTTCTCTTCTGTCTTAGAACGATCCTTGGAACATCTGTGAGGAATAACGTCCTGAGCTTTATAAATATTGTTCCGGACACTTGTTGGATTTCACAGGCGGAAATTGAGGATCAGGGTCAGAATGAGTTTCAGGTCAGGACCAGGATTCTCTGATCCCCCAGGAAAAAACAGAAAGAGTCTGGATGCAGTCATGTTGGTTTTGGCTGTGTCTTCAAACTCACACGGATGGATCCGGATCCTGGACCTCAGCAGCCACAGTCTCTGTCCGCGGTGATAAAGTGGTTTCTGTTGTAAAGGACCTGGACCTTTCTGAGTCCGTGTGTGGGACCTGGTGATTTCTGATCTGCACATGTGGAGACCTGTGTACAGTAAAACCACTTCCAGGACTGAACCTGACTGGTCCATCCACACTCTGGACCTGAACTGGAATCTGTGGTCAGTTCTGTGCGGTTTGACCCGCACACAACTTTGGACCAGGTCGTCGGGTGTCACTTCCTGTTGGCAAAAGCTGCATCACGACATGATTTTTATTTTAAGTTCATCAAATTTTTCCAGCTGTGACTGATGTTTCTGTGTTTCAGGACTCTGGACTTCCCTGGAAGTCTAATCAGACTCGCTTCCCATTATGATGCCTGACTCACTTCCCGAGGTTTTTTCTTCTCCTCCTGCTTCACTGTTTGTTTCTAGGAAGCAGAATCCTTTTGCTGGGAAGTTCCTCCTCTTTGCTGGGCCGGCTGCTGCTGAGACTGTGGCTCCGACTTACTGGAAGCTGAGGCAGTGGCTGCTGGGAGCAGGATTTTCCTGGGACTTTAATGTGTGTGCCGGGGGGTGGGGGTAAAAGTCAGGATGCTTCGACATGAGTCTGTCTTCTTCTGAACAGAGTTGTAGGAAGGAATTAACGTCTGTGGTTTCCTAGTGTTAAAGGCGACGACCTCATTAAAACATGCTACATTATATTGATATTTGTCTCTGCGGAGGACACAGTGGTGCAGTCAGCTCTCAGGCTCTGCTGAGCTCTTGTGCGTCTCAGCTCCTGAGTGTGTTTCTGTTTCACTTGAGTTTTCTCTTTCTTTCCTGTGTCTCTGCTGCTCGACAGAACAAACCAGTAAACAGCAGCTGAGCTAAAAGTAAATTAAATGAGAATGAAGATGAGATACTACATAAATCTACACTTTAATAGTTTCTCGGTGAAACCATTTCCGGTTTCTTAATTGTGTTTCTCAATCTGTTTTTGCATTGGTGTGGTTTGCACTTCAGGGCCACCGTTTTACTCCATCACTTTAGAAGAGGGTGGAACTGCACCACACTGACTCCTTCCTCAGAGACTCCACTGATCATCTGGGCTCAGAACCCTGTTTGGTTCTGTTTTGTTCTCGCTCAGTTTGACAGATTGAATCTGATGATGAACCTGTGAGAGTTGTGTTTCTTTAGCTGAGTTGGGTTGAGTGAGTTAAGCCCGTGTAAACACTGGTTGTGTAATCACTTTTTCTTTGTGCAGCCTGATTTATTCTGCAGGAATGTTTGGCTCTGATCCAGCTGCAATAAACCCGGTCCTCCCACACGGAGTCTGTCTCTGATGGACCTGATTCACTTAAGCTGCGGACGTTTTACAATCAACAGGTTTTCACATTTAAACACTATAAATTTCTATAATCTGGAGAAAACCCAGGTTGCTCTTCCTCCTCCTCCTCCTCCTCCTCAGCTGCACTGTAAAAACACTGTTAACGTTACAGGATCCTCACTGTGATTTCAGCCCAGTTCTGGTGAAGACAGAGTTTTGTACCTGCAGCCTCATCTGCCGCCCCGACCGCCCGCCCTGATCCTGGTTCTGTTGGAGGTTTCTTCTGTTCTCCTCTCTGTCTCCTGGTGCTGCTCAGTGGGACTGTTGGGTCTTTCCAGTTAAAGGGCTGCTGACATGATTTAGTTTGGATGCCACAGAACACATGTTCAGTGGTTCACGAGAGAAACACGCTGAACAACCGTTCACTAACAGCACAGAGAACTTTCTCAGGAACATCCTGTCGATCATGAGTCAACACACCTCATCACACCAGTCATCATCCGTCTCTTTGTTGGTGGATCAGTCAGCGTTTTACACTCGGGGAGAAATCTGAACAAATTTTCACATTTACGCAACCACACAAGGTCCCGTCGAGGATGATGCAACATCCACAACGTTTAGACACGTTCATCAGACCGTCATCATTATTGGCTCACCTTAAGTTCAACAGTCTTCGATCATTTCAGTCCAAAAACCTTCTCACTTATTCATAGAAAATGTTCAGTCAGTTATTAATAAAGATGATTCATCATGACACCTTTCCACTCACCCGACTGTTCGGGGCAGATGGCCGCCCGTTCCCCCTCCCACTGGAATCTTTATATCTGATTTTGTAAAGTTCAGGGTTCATTTCTCATATTGTGTAAACTGAGGTAAATGAAATGAAAAATCAGACAGTTTAATGTGAAAGAGTCTGTCGTTTTTCTGTTGGTCTCGGCTCGAACAACAGGACGTTGTCCTTTGTTACCGGCAGAGAAAATGATTAAAATCAGATTACAGAACAAAAGGTGTTTGTGGAGCAGCGTGAGTCAGTCTGAGTTCTCAGATGGGACAATTCTCCAACTCACACACATTATCATAGCTGTGTCAGTGAGTAAAACTCAAAGAGCTGAGTTCAGGGTGAAACTGGGACCAAACACTGATTAATGTTTCACAGTTTATGGTTCTGCAGCCTGTAACAGGGTGTGTGGAGGTTCTGCTGGTTGCAAACAGGTGCAGCGTGTCGCTGTCCCACTGTGGGATCTGTTGGGTTAGTTTGACTCTTTATATATATGGAAACACTGATGAAAATGAGAGATTCACTGTGACCTTCAACCTTTGAAGCAGGTCCCTGCATCATCAGGCTGAAACAATAAAAAAGTGAAACATGACTTTTTGTTCAGAACGTTTATTGTTTGATTGATTTCACATTTACTCCCAAAAACCTTCATTTTACTCCAACAGGAACATTTAAACAACATTTCTAGTCTTTCTATCTCCTGCTCTTCATCCTCAGAACCAGCTTCGTCCTCTTCACCTTCTCTGACCATCTTCCTCATCATCTGACTGCCGCTGCAGAACAACGACTTCACATCTTTCGTTCTAAAGAACCAAGAACCACGTGTAGGTTTGAAATGACACTTTCAGCTTGTTTGTTCAATATGAACGTTTTTCTCCGTTAGACGTCGTCTTCAGCCGCTCGTCTAAGTTACCGTGTTAAATAAAGCGTAATAAATAAATATATAAATCAATAAATACACGTTTCCTCCACAGTCTTTCAACATAAAAGAAACTCTCAGTTCTCTTTCGTTCGAGACTGTCTCTCCACCTGTTCCATGTTCCATGTGTACGGGGATAATGACCTCTTGCGTCAGGGCGCTTGGAGACTTCTTTAAGACACACCGGATCTTCCGGTCATGCCTCCTGCGGGACGTATTTAACCGTCGCGGAGACGTGAGCCCAGTGATATAGTTTGATCGGAACCCGACACCGAGCGGCGTCGAGCTGGAGAGACAGTCTCTTCACTCAGAGAACCGGGGTTACACCGTAACCCCCGCGTTTGTTGTTCGTATGCTCACATCTAGCCCGAGTGAAAAACATCAGTGACTATAGAAAAACCCTGCCTCATCACCACAGACGGTGTCGTTCCTCACAAATAAACAGATGTTAAGTAAAGGCTGGCGTTGCAAGTAAACTTGTTTCTTGCTGACATTTAATAACTGCAATTACTTCAGGCACAGATAAAATAATTAAGCAAACAGCACTAATCTTAACAACAGCCCCTCTGGGCTTTCATAGAGAGTGGTTTAGAGATTACATTTACCGAATAAGTATTCAGATGCAAATACATATATCTGTTTTGTTTTGTTTTGTTTTTTTACTACCATACTTTTCTCCCACTCTAAAAGAAAATTCTACACTTGCAGCTTGAGCTTCACTCAAGTTAAATCAGAAAATTTAAGTTTGGTGACAAATGTCTAAGATTTCAATTCTATAATTAATCTGCAAAATAATATTGTGCTATTAAATGCGCCTTCATTTACTGTGTAGAAATATCCTTGCTGTGACATTTAATCTGTGCCTCATATTGCCAAGTCAAGGATTAGATTTTATAAGGTTTCATAAGGGCACAGGATATTTTTGTGTCTTTGCTCGTGATCACCTGATGAAAGCCGTTTGGAGAACAGCTTATTTAGCAGGAAAATGTGTGGGTAACGAGGTGAATGTTTTCAGTTACGCGAGAGAAAAACAAGTGTAGTGATTACTTTTCCAGTCTTAGTAGGGTGCCTAAAAACATTTTGAGATTCAGTTTGATTTTTATACATTATAGTTATAAGACAGCTTTCATAAGGCTCAGCTTCAGCTTAGTTAGCTGGGCTGTGAGATCCTCAGACATTGCCTCCCACCACGTCAGGAAGTGTTGAAACAACGCCTCCAGACTGTCACGGACAGTATCACTCCATACAAATAAACAGATGTGTTAATTAATTTCTCCAAATGCAATTAAATTTGTTTCGTGCTGGTGCCTAATAACTCCAATTACTTCAACCACTGAGAAAATAAAAGTAACTCGCACAAATCTTTGCAACGGCCCTTTTACGCTCCCGTGTAATATTTCTTTATAATTAAGTTGGACTGGCTCCAGTTTTTAGTTTTTTTTTTTCCCATCTCTGCAGGCCCACGCAGCAGCCGTCTCCCCGCATCACTGAGTCCCATTGCTCACAACAATGGCTTAGTGCCCAAATAGTGCACAGACACACACCAAGACCACTGCCACAGGAAAGAAAAGGAGAGATTACACAATGCCCCAAACCTTTGTTTCAAACCGTGGCCTCAGACAGTGGAGGAGGATAAAACACTTTCATCCAGGTGTCAGGCGTAGTTTCATGGATTTATATATATATATATTTCAAGAAACTACATATGAATTTGTTTTTTGCTGGCGGCTAACTTGAAACCAGTAAGTAAATATTCTGAAGGTACGACTACACCAGAGGTGTGTCCGTGCATATTGTACAGCACACACAGACATTCTCATTCTCAACATTGTATAGCGTTACAGCGGTTACTGATAACAGAAAATGATGACGGCTCGTATCGTTTTCTGAATACTGAATGTCTGTTAAAGGCGAATTACAGTGACACTGCTTTAATATAATGACAGAGTGCTCTCCTTGCAGCTTCAGGTGTGCAGTGCAGTGAGAACAGCGTGTTTCTTAGAAAATGCCCAAACTGAAGATGGAATAAATATTACACGTTATCATTTAAACTTTTTATTTTACTTGACACTCAGCCAAACCCCATTTCCATTCCACCTTCCCCAACCTATTCATTCAAACCTACCTAGCTAGAGATGAGAAAACACATGGAGACGCATCGTGCGTGCATCCTGGTGCAGGTGGGAAATACAGGAGATACGCTCATTATGATTTCTTCCTGGAGCAAGTTACAGAGTGGTAGTAGGGAGAGAAAGCGTTGATGCCCATCTCACTGACAGATGTTGTGTGCTTGAAAGGCCTTCAGTGAAATATGAAAGGGAAAAAAAAGTGCTTGTTTGTATAGCTTTTGCTACCCCCACCTCCTCTACTCTCAACAGCGCCTTCTCTTGTTCATTTTAATCTGTTTATATTTGATTGATGTGTAACCTACTGTCTTTACTCTGTGGGTATGTGTTTCAACCAGAGCATCAAAATACTGGAGTCAGATATTTGCACTCATTTGTGTGAATAGGTGTGTGTGTGTGTGTGTGTGTGTGTCTGCTTTCCCTGTGTGGCTCTGTTGTGAGCTCACAGATAGCTAGCTCAAGTCCTAGAGAGCAGCTTTGTGTTCATCTATTCAAGGTTGCCAGTAGATGTTGTACATTTAAACACATTCTATCACACACTGACAGGCAGGCAGGGCCATAGACACACACACACACACACACACACACACAGCAGGCTAACTGCTGCTAGTCTGTGTCTGCTGCCTGAGCTCTGACAGAGTCTTTTACCCCCTGAATAACTGCATGCACTGTGGTCTGAATGTGGACTTAACAGCCAGGGTTTTAGTGAAGCACAGGATCCTGTTGCTTGTGATAAGCTTTATTAGCTGCTGTAGGTTCAGTTTTACATACAGCTGCTGCACACAGTTGGCCGTGAGATGCTTTTGCAAAGAAGATGTGCTCAGGATCATAATACCTATTACAGAACATGATCTTGATAATGTTGATCATTTAGATTTCCTTATGTCTCCATCTAGAATGCACCTCACTCTTTTCCTCACCTCTCTGATTCCAGATGTTTTGGTGAAGACACATGTATCACTATCCCCGATATTGACGCAGTGTTGATGGTGCTGCAGCCAAGTGAGCCCAGGATTACCATCACTGGAGTGGAACGGCTAAGCTGGCCAGCGTCTGACCTTAGAGAGCCGGGAGGCATAGCTCTGTTTCAGGACCTCCACATCATCAGCACAGTGACCAGGGCAGATGCCACCACACATCACACAGGTATGGAGCGTAAACGTGTGCACTGCATCACACTTTCTTCCTGTGAGATTGCTCACGCGCCCATCAGCGTGTGAATACATCTGCATCCTCTTACACAAACACGGCTTTGGGTGGGAAGCCGGTGAGTGATCAGAAACTTACTGCTGCATTTGCCACTTTCTGTGCTCTGAGCTGTATCTACTTAACATCATCTTGCATCTAAATCACCCTAGGCCAAGTACAGCAGTCAACTTCACATCAACCGCAGTGCTGGAAGGAGTAGATCACCTTACTGTAAGAAAAGAAAAAAAAGAGAAAGCCTCAGGCAAAAAAATGAATTTCTCTGTATTTTCTATATGACATTTTGTATTATAGGTATAATTTTGTCCCCTCTGTACATTTTGCTACTGCATTTTAAGGGTACATTTTTTAGTTCTGGGGAATAGTACCTTACTCGTTCAGCACACCCTTTCCCCAGTGACAACTTTACACAAGTCTATTGAAGTTTGAGCATCTCATAAAGTAGGAGATACACACGTCCCTGCGGGTAGAAATCTGTCTTGACTAAATATTTAAGCAGTTTTCCATATTGATAATGTGTTCACTCATTCATGATGTCTCATCGCCTATGCAGTGCCACCTGACTCCCATCCAAACAAACCTTCAGAGAAAGCTCAGCATCTCGGCAAAAGTTTCTTTCATCTAGCAAACCTCTACCCACAGTGAACTAAAGCAACCAGCAGCGGTGCTTTTAAGTAATGGTGCGTTTTGTCAAAATGTTGAACGCTGAATTGTTTTTTATTCATTTACCAATAAAGTCATTATAAAAAAAAACTTAGAACATCTTTGAACAGTGTGTTGTGACATATAGGGCATCTCTTTTACCCATATTGTTATAGTAGTTAATACATTAGACCACAACAACAATCCTTTGAATGTAAGTCAGTGGCAAATAAGCTTCAACCATACATCAGACCCATAAAAACAGTCCATAAATGATACGTACATACCTCTGAGTCTGTGAGGAGTGATCAGTAAATGTCTGAATATTTTACAGGAAGACGAAAGAGAGACAACAAAAAAAAATTCAAGATATGCTGTAATGACAGCTTAATGCAGCTTTGCCTCATGCAATATGGCAACAAAAAAATCCACTGCAGCCCAAAAAGCATCTGAGAAGCACTCATGAAACACTTGTGTGTAGCTGGTCATATAACATAGAACAAGCCTGCAAGCTGCAAAGCCTTTGACTCACCTGTACATAAGCAGAAACCATTCGTTCAGTCTTTCTATTCAAGTTAATGAAGAGTAACTCACACACTTTTATATAGTTAGAATATTAAATGTAATGAAAATTACTTTTTAATTATACAAAAAAATCTTTTTCGTAGTGTTTTATATATTTTACTGAAGTGTGGCAGAGATGAGAGAGCAGTTTAACATTAGTTTGAGTACTTTAATATCAGAAGAATAAAATACCCTTTAAACTGAACTTAATGTACCTCTGGTTTTCATATACGGTACATCTACTTTGTAACGTGCCTACAGACACCGCTGACAACAAGGATCCCTTCATACCAGCAGTAATTTGCATTTGCAGTGTAAGCAAGAGTTTTTTTTTTCATACAGCTTTGTTGGACTCAACAATATCTAGAGTCATTTTCCTGTTGCAGAGTCCATCCCTCTCCACACGGGCCTGTCAGAATCACCCCCCGACTGTTTACCATCTGTCAGTACGTAACGGCAGAGCCACTCCTGCCACCTACCAGAAGGCTCGTTCGCGAGGCCATACCACGGTAAATGGCAGCAAAAGACTATGACACTTAAATCCCCGAGGCTAGTCTTGATCTGTAAACTGACCACCGATGCAGGGACTGCCCGCGTGGACCTGCTTGGCCCCAGACCCCACCGCTCGCAGCCAATTAGAAGTAGATAAGCAGAGTGAGAGGGAGGTTTTAGCTTCCCTTTGTGTGTAATGTGGCAGAGGAAGAAGAGCACAAAGTGGCATCGCTTTCAGGAGTCGGTGGAGCTCTTTCTGTGGGTGAAATAGAGACTGCAGCTGGGGGGAAGAGATTAGCTTGAAGCCAGAGAAAGACAGAAATGGAAAGAAAGAGATGGGAAGAGAGAGTGCGTGTGGGGGAGAGACAAGATGAAGTTCCATAATGAGCAGATTTTGTGTTCTCTCGAGGCTTAAAGGATTTGAGATAAATCACATATTTCTTTTGCGGGACAGGCAATAAGTTTCTTTTGGACCCTGTTAAACACCCCCTCACCCTCTTCTATGCTTTGTCTCTTTGTCATTCATCTTTTTATTGCGCCTGCTCAGCACTGCCTAGTTCCTCCCTCCCTCTCTCTCTCTCTCTCTCTCTCTCTCTCTCTCTCTCTCTCTCTCTCTCGTTATACAAAGATACATACTGTATCTTTCCGGATGTGTTCTCTCAAAGCAAAGGTCATCGCGTCTTTCCTTAACTCATGCTTAATGCTCAACGCTTTTGACCCATTGGCTTTCATGGTCATCTTTTGTTCTTTATCCTATTGGAATTTGCTTTAAAGCTTTTTCCTTCAGCTTCACTTTCTTCACTACCAGGCTTTCAACACTCTCTCCGTGTCTTTGTAATTCCTTCTAGAGAGCCCACCCACACAATAGCTCTGATCACTGTTGGCTGAAGGATCACAGAAACGGTTCCCGGAACAGCCCCGCACTCGGGCTGTTCCGTTAGCCTCTACTAGCTCGTGTAATGCACTTTTGTCTTTTTGTTCTCTGTTAATGTCAAAGCAGTGTTCAACACCAGGAAGTACACAAACAAACCAGACGAGTAAATACCTGTGACCAACCACCTGTGGCAGACAATAAAATAATAAACACCTGACTGCCTCCAACCAGCAGATTCAGAGCAACACCAGCATTCATTAGAATACATTTTTCTCTTCTGGCCATGGTAACTAATGTAAGTCCAATGTTTTTGTTCTCATTCGGGCTCTTAATGATGTTTGAAGCTAGCTGACAATGTTTGCCAGTTACCTGCTAACTTTGCCTGTTTGGAGACAGGTGAAGCCTCTTTTTTTGGACTTGGTCACTCAACCAAAACAATGCATTTACAGAGGCAAAAACAATGTGCTACCCCCTGTTTACCTCTAAAAATGGCTTCGAACAACACAACAAAATACAGCAATCACTTCTCTACTAGAACACCACTTTTTTCTGCTTTGCTACTCTCCTTTCTACTCATCATACATGCCTTGCTTCCCAGAAACCACAAACACACACCGCGTATCTGTCGTTCTCCATTGGGAACCTGTTAAATGGGCATAGCCGGCTCTCTCCCTTGGGAGCGTACAGTGAGGGAGCAGGCTGCGTAGCCGTGAAAGATGGGAACTAGCTCTTAGCAAACTGTCAGAGAGTCCCAGCAGCCACCCAGCACTGCTGTGATGGGAGCTGTCTGAGGGAACTTGTTACCACAGCAGCTCATGACTCTGTTGCGAGAGTCGACAAGTAATTGGAGTCTGGGAATCAGTGTGTTGTGTCCTGTTCTGTTTGAATAGTGGCGCTTCAGCAGTTTTTGTTGTTTTTTTTGGGTCTATCTTTTACAGAAGTCTGGAATGACAACAACAAATGTTTTATGACACATCTGAAATAGAATATTTGATTTTCTGAAATAATTCACTTCACTACTGTGTGTGTGTGTGTGCGTGTGTGTGTGTGTGTGTGTGTGTGCGTGCGTGCGTGCAGCACATCGACCTGGGGTACTGGAGGAAATCATTCATAACTTGGACTACTGTGATATCCTGGTGTTGGGGGAAGAGCTGAGGCTGGGACAGGAGTCTCTCCAACTGCAGCGAAGCACTCTGCTGGGAAAACACCTTGATGCCACCAACTCCACCTCTGGCATGTCCATATATGGTAGGTTACTATGGTAATAATCCATGTGGTGTTATACCGTGGTGTGTTGAGCATGATTACGACATCGTTGACAGCTACTGTAGATACATTTTCCCCTCTGGTCTCTGCCCACTCTTCAGGTGTAGACTCCATGTCTAATTATGAGCAGGTGATCAGACAGGTACACTACTATAACTGGCAGCCTGGACAAATATCTGATAGAAGGTTTCGTCTTACCTGCTCAGAGCTCAATGGACGCTACACCAGCAATGAGTTCAACCTGGAGGTCAGTGTGAAGTGTTCACTGTGTAAAGACTATCCATCACATGCTGCTGAACGTTAACACTGGAGACGAATGACATAGACAATTAGAACCGAAACAGCTGGTTCACTATCTACCTAGAATATAAATATATGGTGCTAATATTCCTGTGTATGTACCAACATTGTTTCGGTTTGATGCAGCTGTATTAGCACTTTCAGTTTAGTCAGCTCAGAGGACAGATTCAGCAAACCCAGGCACAAATCCATGTTTTAAGGCCTAAAAATGAATGTGCTCGACCCTCAAAAATAACAAATGACACTGTCTATATTTGGAGAAATGATTAATATTACTGACAACAGTCAGTGGCATTTGCTAGTTATCACCAGAGGCCATGCTGATTTCTACTACCAAGTGAACTAAAGTGCTTAAACTGGCAAAATGACTGAGCTGACTCAGCTTAGGGCTTTGGCAACGTTTTTAACTTCCAGAGCAAATGGACCTCAGTGGGCAATCTGGTAGCACTACTTTCAAATGACTTTCATGTGACAAATAAATGAAAACCCCCAAAACATCCAATGACACCTTTTATGAACAAATCTGTCCATCGCCAACCACATTAATGTAAAGGCACCTCTCAGTGGAAAGGTCCATGTGAGCCACTCGGTGCGAGTTACATTGTCACACTCGTACAGAAACAGATCATCTGCGTCACCTGTGAATGTTACGTGAAGATAATTGCCAAGATCCACTGCAAGAATGAGCTGTTTCTGTCCCTGTTTGACTTATTTAACACACTTTAATCAGCTTTTCATTTCTCATTACTGTATTGACTCTCTCAGAAGCCCAAAAAACAAAAATGAATTTGCCAAATCTATGATCCTCATTTTTAAATTCTGTCTAGAATGCATCCACTATATGAGTCAAATGTAAAAATGGATGTGCTTCTGTTCCTGACCCAGGTGAGCATACTGCATAATTCAGAGGGAGGAGAACATATCAGTCATATGGTGGTGCCGCCTCAGTACATGCAGGTGGTCCACCATCCATCCGTGATTCACGACATGTTTCCCAGCCACAACGTGGGTAAGAAAATGTCTCTATTTCCTTTGTAAACAAACTGTTTGCTGCCTTTGTTTAATTCTTTCATGTTAACACATCTAAATTTAGGTTAACTTTTCCACATTTTGAATTAATTAAGTCTTATTTAAGATTTAAAACTAGATACAATTGTCACAAAAACTGAAGTTATGTTTGGTGTTGTAGTGGCACTTTACTACTCTATATGAGTTTCATTGCAAATGAAACACTCTGGTCTCTGCTCTGGGCTTTCACATCTGGAGTGACAACAACAGCACATGAAGTAGCCACCTAAACAGCTACATAAAACCTGGACAGGTGAAAAGTGTTGAAAGCAAAAAGAACAGTCAAGGCAGACACATGACCTCTGTCCACCATCAAAGGTTCCTAGAATGGGAAGTGAGTCATGGAGCAGAGGAAGACGGTGACCTGACCTGATGGATCACAGTTTCTTTATATGTGTGTTATTTACCTGTGGCAGCGATGGTAACATGCACTTCTTAAATGCATGCTTTTAATTGGAAGACTTTGGCTTAGTTTGATAAGCAAAGCTGCTACAGCTACAAGTAGCTAAAAATGAGTTCTGAGTCTGGATGAATTTACATTAATCCAGATCCAGAGGGGACAGTATACTACGGTCCATGCTGTCTCAATTGAAACAAACCACGGGGGAAAGAAATCTCAACTCGCTGTTGAATAAAGACGAGGCTACAAAATTAGCTGTTAGATATCTTCTGACAACGTCTCTGTGAGACTATGTGCAACCATATAAAAGTCAAACTTCATGATGATGCAAGAGGGCGCCACCAAAAGTCCCACAATACCTCAGTACATTTCAAGTAAGGGTAATGAAGCCTACGCTTAAGTCCCTCCCCCTGCATTCTGAGAAGAAACGAGGACATAAAAAGTCACACAAATATGAATGATTTCAAAATAATCGGTGTGGAAATAATTAAGAGATGTGAGGGAATTGTTTTCATGCACATTTGGGACATACGAATGTGGAAAAACAGAAGATGATTTGACAAAACATTTATGGACACTTGGAAACCCTCGCAGACAGAAGTGCTAAAAATAAATAAGCTTCTTGGCAAACACAAAGCAATTACTAGAAAAAAAAAGTTGTCAGCTAGCCATGCTGGGGTAAACACGGGGTGATCCAAGGGACTGCTCAGATCTGCTTTCTAGTTTATTTATCATATGGTCCATCAGACTCGCGCAGCAGGGCTCAGTGTAAACAGGTCATCTAAGACGATATAGCAGGCTTTTTCCCCTCATTCACAGCGTATGAACAGAGTGATGGGCCACGAAGAGAACGTGGTGAGGAGGAGAGACAGTGGTCTTAACCGGCCACGATATTTAATTATTCATCAACTTCTAATGGACTCTACTTAGAGTCCTGGAGAGTTCAGTGGCCAGTGCTGTTAACAACCCAGAGAACTGGAAGAGGTGTGTGTGTGCACGTAAATTAGGTCAAATGAGCAGATGGGGTGGTTGGAAATGATTGGAGTGACGTATGACAAATAAAAATAGAATATCTCCAGTTGTAGTTTCGGCCGTGGCACATGTAGACATATCAGATCACATCAATCCAAAGCAAAGTAGAGGGAAATGTCACTGTGTGTGTGTGTGTGTGTGTGTGTGTGTGTGTGTGTGTGTGTGTGTGTGAGAGAGAGAGAGAGAGAGAGAGCATTTATTCACCCAAGCTGCACTTAGGGGCTGCACGAAGCTTCACTCGGAGGAACATCAAACGGCATGGATTAAGTGTGAAAATCTAGGGAACTAGACTGAATGAAATGATCATCTGAAGAGTCCTCTGTGAGTCTCAGCCTTGTTATACACATACACACCAGCAGAGACTCTGGGAGAGAGGGCAGGCGTGGAGAAGCTGTGTTATTTGAACAGGCTGGAGATGAGAGCAGAAGAAATAAACATTTTAGATCAAGAGAAATCCCTCAGTGTATGTTTTGGTTATGCTACTAAATAGGGCTTATGATACAACTTTTTTTAAAACATATTTGGAACATCTGTAGCTCTTATTTTTCTGAATTCAAGCCAGCAGGCCATGGGCACAAGTTGTATTAAAGGTTTAAACACTGACCAAGTTGCTGTGTTTCTGTATGCTGGCAGTAAAATGGAGTCAATTAAGAAAAGGAGGATTTTCTTTTTTCACTGAAAATGAATCAGCCCTCACGTCAGTGACAGCACTTTTTACTTTACTTGATTGTTTAGCTGGAGATTGAATGGACAAAAAAATCTGTTTGTATTGTAATATTTAAGCCAAAAGGCCTTAATGAAGTTTTCTCATATTCCAGAACCATAAAACGAGATTGTTCCTTTTTTTTTAGAGGACTACATATAATAGAATATATTTGCTAAATAAAATGATGTATGGCTCTTGAAATGTACTACCGACCAAACACTGTGATTAATGTTAACAGGCTTACAAGCTAGCGACATGGATCCACACTGTGTCTTGACCATTAAGCAAAACTAATTTCAAAGTTTCCTATTCATAGCTTACTCATACTTTATAGTAGCTCAATGGGTTAAGTGTCAGACTGAGATGCAGAAGGTTGCAGGTTCGAATCCCCGTCTGACTCCTAGTCCATCCCCTACCAGGTGTGTCCTTGAGCCAGACACCAGCGCTAGCTCCCTGTAAGTCTGCCAAGCAAAGTGAAGTAAAGTAAATTAGTAATTGAACTGTCCTGATTCTTGTTTGCCTTTTAAAAAATTAAATTTGTTTAGTTTTTTTCTTGCATCTTTTTTTCTTCCAAGGTTGTGCTCTTGTGTTTTGCTCCAGTGTTTTATGTGTCCCTCGCCTGTCTGTCTTCTTCTTTCATCCTGTGTTGCCAGGTGTACCAAGTGCTGCCACTGTTGTAATTGTAATGTGTATCGCCGCCCTGGTGGTAGTAGTGGTGCTCGGCATCTACCGCATCCACCTAACCCACCAACAGGACGTCAAGCTGGCCGAGATGGCTAAAGAAACAGACACAACCTGGGACGACTCAGCTCTGACGATCACTGTCAACCCAATGGAGGTAGGAGGGTTGTAGTCATGTGGAAATACAACATCCAATAAAATGAACAAAGGTTCACTTATTTATTTTTGCTTTTCAAACTATTTTCTCATCATTTCCTACCACAGAACCTGGAGGATCCGAAGGCTGCACAAGCAGAGGCCAGCGAGGAGGAGGAGGAAGAGGAGGAGGAGGACGACGATGAGGAAGATGAGGATGACATCACCAGTGCTGAGTCAGACGACAGCGAGGAAGAAGTGGATGTCCAGCTACCACGAATGCAACGCCCAATCAAGAAGGGACAAAATTGGGACAAAACAACAATATGTTATTGAAACACTCAGTCACAGTAACTCACACTCTCACACACACACACACACACACACACACACACATCTCCACAACGCGTCCATACTGAAACTTCTAGTCAGAATCTGAATGAATGAAACTAACAGACTTTGATGCTCAAAAAATGAGGTAGTATCTCCCCCTACTGGAAGATTACACGACCACACAGTGCAATGATTTAACCTTTGCCGTGTCAGAAAACCTCCCATTTTATACAGCTGATGATAAAGTATATGAGCCTAGACCTGCTCCTCAGCCAACTGACGCTTCCTACAGAGACGTTCCTCAAAATAATTCTGTCCCTGAAAGGTGTTTTTTCCTCAAATGATTCAGTCTATGGCACAACTGCAGTCTTCACTAAATAGTTTTAATCTCACTTGCACCCTGCACCACACATTCAGTTCGATGTGTCTAATATCACAACAAGATTTCTGATGCCCCATAAAAATGCAAAGCAGTCTTTATTTCTGAAAACTGGGTTGCAAACATAAAGGAATTGACTATTTTTAGTTTGTATACCTCATGATACTTATCTGTCTTTATTCTAGCCGATGCGGAAAAGCCAGGTGATTTTACAGAAATAGAATATTTTCAATGGTGAAACAAAAGAAAAACATGATCATCGTGTGCTGTCACGAACATCATGTTGAACTAGCTAAGGGGTCTGAGTTTTGGAATTTTCAGATAGGAGTCTCCTTGTAAATTTTTATACGCTCCTTTCGTGTAAATATTGAGTATAGTAGGTGACCCTGCCACCGACCCCCTTTCTCCTCCATACCTCCTCTACACCTGTACACAGCACACAAGCCATGTCTTCATCTGTATGTGCACACTGAATCCTTGCCCTGCAGGTCTTTACAGAGCCCGCCTCCAGTCATCTGTGTGTTTCTAGCTCAACGTTCAGATCATTCCAGCTGACAGTGACTTGGGTTTGTTTGATCTGATGTGCCACTGCCTCCATAGTGACTCTCAGTTAAAGCTTCACTAGGGGCGTTTTTATAAAATATGCAGGTAGTCTAAATCCTACTGCACGACAAGCCTGCAACAGTGAGGAAGAGCACATTTGTGTATAGACCACAGGATCTGCATAAGTTTTAGTCTCAGGTGTGGTCACAGCAAGCAAGGTCCGAAACGACAGGTACTCAGTGAGATGAAGTGGCACTGCTACTCATTCTACCATCCCCAGTCCTGCTGGTCATTAATGCTGCATTACAGACCTGTTAGAGAGTCAGGAAGTGCAACAGTCAACAAAGGAACAGTCTCTACGGGACAAAGCCTCTCCACAGCTACTGTTAGAAATGATCAACTAGCTTCCCCAGCTTTACATTTTACATCTTCTCTTTCATTCTTTGAGGTACAAAACTCACTGCCTTTTTCAGCCCGACTGATAAACTCACTATACACTAGCTGGACATCATCAAACAGCAGAAAGTTAGCAACTAGTGGACATTTCAGAAATATGTGAGTAGTGAACTGCATATGGTGATGTCAGTGTTCTCAAATATGGATGCTCGTAGGAGGCCAAACGGTCAAATCATTGCAGCTTTAGCACATAAACAAACACGTATATACTCAGATACCATAATACAAAAATAGTCTGGGCTCTTCATGAACACCACGGGAAGCCACGAACCCTCAACACACACAGGTTTCCTGCTTTCCCGCAAAATTATTAGAAAACAGAGTAAGTGCAAACACACCCCAAGCTTCTAACTCTGGGTCAAATGCAGCTATAATGGAAGAAATTTAGGTTTAGCAGGTGATGTCACCTACCATCAATCCCACTTCATTTGCAGCACTTGGGACCACCGAATTGTGAAGCAGCCTGGTGCAACTAAGATAAAAGGATGGAGAAGTGAATAGATTTGGTTGCGTCACATTTGACATTATCTTGAACCCAGTCAAAGGTTTCTTCACCTTGACGTGAATGGGCATTAATCTCTGGCTGTGGCTCTCCTGAATGCAGTCAGTCTGTAATGTTTAATAGAAAAAAAAAACATGGTGACTGATAGTACAGTCTGCTGCTGAAGAATCAAGGTTTGTTTAAAGTCACAAACACTGGAAAGTCTCCTCCTCTGACCTTGTAAAAGATTGACAGCTGTCCTGTGGGTGTTGCTGGGAAAGCCTACTTTGTGTGTATACTGTAGCTCTGTGTTCATGTGAAGATTCATATGTTTAAACGTTTTCCTCATATACTGTGACACCTGGTCTCGTGACTTCACAACCCCCCAAAACCTTTGGTGGCTTTTGCATTGGCCCAGGCCCTAATGTTGTCCTAACATTTGTTTTAGAAGAGGAGGCTGGTGAAATAAACATGGAAACCTTGTATAATGTGTACATTTTTTTTAGTTTATTTTATTCTCTGGATTCTTCAATCTGTTTTGTTTAGAATGGTCACTACAGCACTTTCTGTAAATTGGCCAATAAAAACTTGTTTTTGAATCTAGCGGTCCGACTCTTGTGTGATCATGGGTGTTGCTGGAGATTTAGCTTCAGTCATTACAACTGATATCTTGTATCTTTAGTACAAGTACTTTATTCAATTCTAAAGGTTAAAGACACAGTTGTACAACTGATTTGGGGAGAAATCATACTTGAAAAATGTCTCTACTGATAATAATAACACAAGTTAAAATGGTAGAGCACTGAAATATCTGACGTGGTTTAGCGTCAAACAAAAATGAAACAAAAATGATAAAATGAATAAAAATGTATGTTGATGACATATAGTCTAATGACAAGTCTTTAATTCAGTAAAAATGCTAAATAAAAAACCTCAATTTAACTGTAAAAAAAGATTTAATATTTTTATATATATATATATTTATAATATTTTTTTCATTACTTAATTGCTAAATTACTTTTTTATTCTTTTATTAAGGACTTCGTGCTCTATCCAATAGGCCACAGAAGCATATCATAGCTATTTTTTTCCAGCCATCTATACGTCGTACAGTGTTATTTTTTTAGGTATTTAATTATTTTAGTTGTTTATGCATACAGTATATACATGCAGTAGACAATGTGACTAATTCTAATTCATCCCTGACAGACAAGCCGGAGGTGGTTATTGTTAGCATTTATAATCTGCAGAACAGAAATGATCTTGTTCACCATTGCTTTCTACGCATTTTATAACAGGAGCACCGGCAAAGCTGTGGCTAAGGTACATCAAACTAGTATTTGCTTTGTTTTTGTTGTCTCTCTTTCTGTGCGAGTGAGAAGGCCGGTGTTTGGTATCTACACTGCCTTTCTGCAGCTGCTTGTTAATCTACTTTAATTTTAACAACAAGAACAATCATGTGATTATTGCTTCATGGTCCAGAGGTTGAGATTCTTAAAGAACCTATAAGTGTAAATGTGGACAGAAAGCATAAGCCCAGCGATGCAGGAATGCTCAGGCGGTTATATAGCAGCTATAGTCTGTTTTCCATCAACTCTGGAATACAAAACAACTTGAGATGTTTTGCATGAATAAATGATGGAATAAAGTCTGTGTGACATTATGCCAGTTATCCTTGTAGTTTTGGCCGTGTTGGCTCCAAACAAGGTTGGATACTGGAATGGAAAGCCCTTTAAACAAATCACATATCAATAATCTCAGATTGAATTTTCCTGTACTCGTTCACCATAAGCTAGTTTCCATGCAGTTTACCAGCACAACAAAGTTGCACAAGATGTTAATGTTAGGTTGTGTGGCTAGGCGAAAGGAAGGAACCTGATTTTTTTTTTTTAATAACTGCTTGAAAAATGTTTAAATGGATAAACACGGAAAAACAACAAAAAATACTTTTTAAAACATGTTGATCTGTGACTTGATACTGGATAACAAAGTGTCATAGGAGTTTTAAATTAATATTAGTAAATATATAAAGTGATTTAAAGCAACAAACTATGCTACACGATGCAACATTTGCTAACAACATACATAGAGCAGAGTGCAAACAGACTGGGGAGAACTCCAAATGATGTCACCTTCATTTTTAACTCACAAAATCAAAGAGATTCTGTGATTTTATGTGTATGTGTAGTTATCATCTGCCTCCTTCCTTTAGATACAATGAGATGTTCGCTTTTTCTTCTTCTTCTTGTTGTTTGGATGTCAACAGTGTGTGTCAAGGCTGCAAAGCCATGACATCCTATCAATCACAGAAGCATCCTGCAAGTGGAGGTTGTGGCAGTAGTGTATATATATATATAAGTAACAAACCTGCCTCGAAAGAGATAGACTACACTTTTTCCCAAACAACAAACATAATCCTGCATAATCCTAACCTTGAAAAGCTACGATAAAAAGCACACAAGGAAATCTGGGGATACACTCGAGTTTGTTCTCCGATGAAGTAAAACCTGTCAGTAATTTCTTTGGAAAAAGGCCAGCATAAGATGTAAGAGGAGGCGATGAGAATAAAGGCGCTGAACCACAGATGAAGCAGTCACTGTTTCCTCGTAAAATACAAACATTTCACACCCTGTGATATTTTAAATAGCAGATAGTCATGCAGCGGTGGCTGGTGCACAAAGGATCAGAAAAGTTCAACTGCGGAGCCTGTGCACGCAGGAGAGTCCAACATCAATTCAGCAGAGTTCTGTGTGTTTCCACTGAACACTGTGCCCTTTAAGGCTGCTAGTGTCCCGAAGCATAATGCCTGTGTGGAGCACCCAGATTGTTTTATTAACATTTAACTAGAAATGATAAAAAAAAATATTCCAGTAAACATAGCCTATGTGCAGAAATATGAAATATGTGCTGCTGGAGGCATCAACGGATTCAGGATTCCAGGAGCACAGAAACCTACTTTTGCATATACATGAGTTTTATGTTTACATCCTCCTTTTGTGTTGTAGAAAAAATGAACAAAAACTTAAGTGTGGTTGTGTGTGGGGTGGCATTATAGCACAGTGGGTAGAGCAGTCGTCACTCAAGGGTGAGCGAGCTCGATTCCCAGTCCCACCAGCTACCTCATAGTGGCGTAGAGACAGGTCAACAATTTCCCCACGGGGATGAATAAAGTATTCATTATTATTGTGTGGTTATTCACGTGGAAGTGTTTACTTGCAGTTGAGGGGCAGTCAGTCAGAGGTCTGAGTAACAGGTATTTAAAACCACTTTTTCAATGTGGTTCGGAATAAATCACAATATGTTGATGTTTTTAACATGACATTTACAATTGGATAGAGATTTACATGTATCATGACATTTCTTGTTAAGGATAGGATGTTTTATATGTTGGCTCTATGTGAGATAATTCCCTTCATCTAAATGTGTGTACTTTCTCTACTAAACAAATGTGCTATGTTTTATTTGAATTTTATATGGATCATGGCACAAATAACACTCCTTACACTCAGCAACAGCCAAGGACCCTTACCAGATGCCCTGCTGCTGAGTTTCCTGTTGGCGCTACATGTGATCTTAGAGGAGGCCCCATGGATATGAAACCTTCTCCAAGCTGCAGAACGTCTCTGCTGCCACAGAAACATGCAGGAGCAAGTGTTCTTCAG
Organism: Microctenopoma stevenorrisi; assembly: GCA_032270685.1. Lineage (NCBI taxonomy): Eukaryota > Metazoa > Chordata > Actinopteri > Anabantiformes > Anabantidae > Microctenopoma > Microctenopoma stevenorrisi. The sequence goes on along the minus strand of JAUMTR010000005.1, from coordinate 7,051,778 downwards.
TGACTAGAAAACCAGTGGCGGTCCATCTATAGAGGGCGCTGCCCCACCCGTCTCACATGAAGCAGAAGTTTAGAATCACACAGAATATAGGTATAGCCTTTAAAAGTCAACTGTAAGCGAAACTCAATGAGAAAGCTACGTGAGGCTTCTCTATCCACTGTTCATCCTTGTCCTTGGACACAGCGCTACATAAAGAAAACAATTGTTCAAAATTGTTTGGTTATTGCCGTCAGAAGGTTTAGTCATGGCAACTGGACTTGATGTTTCGTTCTGCATCCACAGAACTCAATCTGAGGTGAGTTGGTGAGTGGTCACAGAGTTATCCTCCAGGTTTCACCTCACATCTGACTGGAATGTGCTGTTTAAGTGAAACAAAGGCGGGGGTTAGCTCCTCCTGCACCCATTAAGTGGGTCGTTAAGGGTGGCCAGCCTGGTGCACGTGTGAATTGAACCTGATTTTCCTGGGGATGGTTGATAGTTTGGTGATGGGTTGTGCCTGAGACCTCCACCCCTTTTGAGTGAGGGGTTGTTGATTTGCACATGTAGCGCTTCCCTCACTCATCTCTCAAACCACCCTTCTTCTCTGTCCAGGATTTGTACGTTTTGGTCCATAAATGAGTGTCCTTTGTCCTCCAGATGGAGGTGCACTGCTGATTCTGGCCCTGAGGTGTTGCTCCTTCTGTGTTCAGGCGTCCTCCTGTGTAGGGGCTGTTTGGTTTTCCCAATGTACAGCTCAGAGCACTGTTCACTGCACTAACCAGCAGACACTACATTGCTCTTCTTCTGTTCTGTGGATGCAGAACGAAACGTCTCTACCGAGAGAAAGAAGTCCAGTTGCCATGACTAAACCTTCTGACAACTTTACCTGGATGAATGAGAATCTTTAGACGGTTATTGCCGTTTTAAGGCCAAAGTTTCAAAGATCCTCTCTCATGTGATCATATAACACGTTTATGTTGAATTGACACATTCTTAACATAATATCTCACAACTTCACCATTGCATGATGACTCACTTACATACCCATTTAAATGATTCGCTCTCCCACACAGTGAAACGATGACAATTCTGTAACAACCTCCAACGACCAGAAGGTGGTAGCACTAATATAGCAAATGCTGAATCTCTGTTCTTCACTGTTGACTGGACATTTGTGATGTCATCTGATATCACTTAGGCATGTGGGATGTTTCTCAGACTGATATGCTTGTTTTGTGTTTGTTGCATGTCTAAGAACTGATTTCAATCTCTTCTAGAAAGTTCCATTTGTGTTATGAAATCACATGACAGACTTACACAGTCTTTGTCATAAGTACAACACGCAGTGAAATGCACACATCACATCTGGCCAGAATGTGCCACCACCTCTCATCATGGAAGGTGCCTTTACAGTTACTAAAAGCAAACTCTCTGGAGTACGTATGTCGAAATGAGAAAGTCTTGTTCTTTGTATCATAAGGAAGGAAGCAAAACCAGGATAACAGCATTAAAGGTCATGAATACCAAAGGTTGCCTGCTATTGGCTAGTTGCATATTTACATAGGGCGCAGTGGACACAATGCTAGAGAAACAGAACACGCCTGTGGATACAGATGACATTGTACTTCTGCACACTGATGTCACATAGACTGTGCTTGTGTGTAGATATGGACGCTTTTTAAAATTTGCCAAGACAGAAGTGAAAGGCGGCATGGCAACCGGAGAGGATGTCCTTCCTTATCTTCTGATTCTTTTCTATCAAACCGAGATAAGAAACGCTTTGTGCAGCACAGCACACAATGAGCAAACTGACCCTCGTCTGGAAAAATGGCGTAGTTCTCTTTAAACTTCGCTGGTCAAACTTGTTAAGTGTTTCCTGTAGACTGTACCCAGGGATTAATCTAGGTATGAACATGGTTATGTTATCACTCATTTTAGAGGCACCCGTTACAGTAAAGTGGTTTGTTTTCAAGTGAAAGGCAGCAGATGACATTTGAAAAGGTTGCCATATCACGCAGGGGTTCAGCTGAGACACTTGGATTCTTTTTGCGCTTTTTTTTGTTGTTCTACATAAAATGGACAGATAAAAAGAAAAAAAAAAGTTGACGTGACGAGGGAGACACTGCCAGAACAGAGGAGACAGACATAAAAAGATTAAGTATGAAAAAGAAAAGGCACCACGCTGGTATTATTGGGTCTCACACTGAGTTTTCCTGCTGCGAGTGTGTGTGTGCGGCAGTGAGATAAGAGTTTGACGCATGCATACCTTCATATAGGCTCTAAAGTTTTCATCCAAAAGAAGTGCTGCTGAAAGTAGAATTCAACGTTCTGACTAATCACGTGTTCTTTAAGTCAATACACTAAAATCCCCCAGGTCTTTGATTGTTGTTCCACTGAAGCTTTCCCTCCATATATTTGGCAGTTAAAAATGTCTGTGCCACATTGTTCTCTCCACTCAGATGTTGCAGAAGAATACAGCACAGCTGGATAACAGCACAGAAAATAGCCCCTCTACACCTGTTCTACCCTCAACCTTCGTGTCTTTTCCCTTTCCCCTGCGTTCTTTCTCTGCTGCCCTTCAGTGCCCATCATCATTTAACCTGGCTCCCTCTCCTCTTATTCCCTGATCTCACTCCATTCCCTTTTTTTCCTGGCGGCTTTTTATCATTTTCGCTTTACTTTTCCTGCGGTTAACAGCACCCTGTTCCAGCCGAGGGAACACACTGTTCACATAGCATTTAAAGTGCGTTTTGAGATCTGATCTGAGAGTTGAGTTGAAAGTGGGCCGTCGCTGAGGCCGAGCTGCTGCTGTGCATACTGCTGGATGGCTTCTGCTGTTGTAAAGCTTGCTCAACTAACAGATGAGGAGAAAAAGATAAGTTACTCACTTTCCTCCTTAAGTTATTATAAATGACTTCAAGGAAAAAGTTTCTACTTATGAATTATGAGTCCCCTGTGATAAAACGAGTACACTAACTTAAGACAAATAGCACATAGGAGATTTGTTGCAGGTCAATCCCACTTTGTTCCTAATGCCTTAAAAAGAGGACAAATATGCCAGTTTAAGTTACAAAAAGTTTTTAGTATGCGTCTGTTTACCATATTCAAAACATCTTCAGAAACTGACGTAACACAGCACTGCCCCCACTTCACGTAGAAGCAGTTTGGTCTTTGTGCGAGACATCGTTATGGTAGAACTACAAGTAGAGATCACAAACCAGGACTGCATGACCATGTTCTTTGGCTCATTCCCATTGGAAGTAGTGGACTCTGCAACCTCTGGGCCAAAGAAGAACAACCCAGCTAAGTGTGAGGTTGACCTGTGGGTGCGCAGGTCAAAGGTCAGCCTCTGTGACTGGATAGTGGTTCAGAAGCGCGCATGGGACAGGTAACGTATACGTATCTGTGAGGGGACCGTTTTAGGATGTATCATCGTCCTTGTTATATTACTGTCTAAAAATAAAAGAATCCTCAAGTAGGTCAAAGAAACATGCCTTCTGGCAGAGTCTCCATGTGTGAGGACATAGAGGAAATGTTCAGGTTTGCTTTTACATGACTTACCGAGGCGTGCGGGTGCAGAGTTTCTCCTCCATAAATTATGGATCTCTGCTCGTCTCTGTAGCAGACAACCATCCATCTTTTCCTCAACTCACTCTGTTACTTCTATTCATAAAAAAGTTCAGCGAGGAAGCATACAAAAGAGAATGGATAAAGAAAAGCATACAGTAGCAATTATTATACAGTTGTCTGAAGGGGTTTTTGCCGTTTATCACCTGTAAATGTTTCAGGTCACAAAATCACTTTTTCCAGATCAGGGATTTTTTTCCCATAATAACTTCATTTGAAAAATGCATTTTGTGTTTACTCTCATCTTAGTCCAATATTTTAATATTTGTTGGATGACTTGATACATTTATTTGTGACAAACATGCATAAAAAAACTGAAATCGTGAAGGAGGCAAACACTTTTTCTACAGATCCACTTACATTCAGTCAAAGCAGACAAAGCTCCATGATGGTTAATGAGCTTTTGAGTGAAACCTGAGTAGAGTGTAAAAAGGTGGAGGCAGAGGAAAAGACAGCAGGATGAAACGGAGAGAAGCAGCTAAATAAGAATGAATAAGAAAATAAGCTAATAAGAAAAAATAAAGTGATTTCTAACCAGATAAAACAAGCCATCAGCTGTAACTTTCAGGCTTGTCCTATAATTCTTTAAAGGGCTGCTCCATGCATTATTGAACAGCACTATATGCTGATGGAGACACACTACAGTTGGGGATCAATTTCAAACTGGAGCTTACAGCACATCTAGTCTCTAGGGCGACTCACATACCAGGTTTCATTGTTGTGTATTTGCTCCAATGTCAACATGTTGATGAACAGTGTTGGTGCACAGTGATGACAGACGTCATTTACCCATCTTCTTCTGCAGACGTCATCATCCATAAAGCATTAAACGCCCATCACTTGTTCCGCATTAGTGCTAGTCGTCTCCCTCTCAGGCGCAGCCGAAAGCAGAAGAAGCAATTCTTCTCAGCACGTTGCGATGTCATCAACACAGTCTGCTTCACAGCACTGACGGGTTATCTGTCGGCGGTGCCAGGGAAAGCCACACTGAACTGAACTTTGATCACACAACAGGGCTTTGTTCAGCGTTCAAAGCGTGCTCTGGGATAGGCAATCCAGTTTAGAGCCAGATCACCGATTGTATAACAAAATCAGCTTCGGGGTCCTCGACAGTACCAGAGGATTACCACAGCGGCAGAGCTTCATTTGTGGTTTCATTTGTTTACAGTATATGCAATATCTGTTTGCAAAAGTCTGATATCCGTAACAATATCATTTGTGAATATTAGAATAGAAAATGTTGGTATTACAGTACAGCTAAGTATCAGCATTATTTTTTAACCACCACAACGGAAAGACCTGCTAGTTTCATTATGCGAAATGATATATAATTAGAAAACACAACAGCAAGACATCCACAGTCCTCTAATGATATTCAAAGAACACAGGGAGAAGAAGTACGAGAGTTAATTCGAGTTTATTTTTATTCACATTTCAAAAAATCTCATGGCAGCACATTCTTCTGCCTATACATGCGCAACATCCCACAGCCGCGTCTCAAATCCATCGAGGGGAGAAAAAGACCTTTAAACACTTATCACGCGACCATTTTTTAAAGGAAATCTGGGATAAATACCCACAAGAGTAAGACTGTGGAAGTAAAAGATAGAAAAGCAGCATTTAAAACTTTGGGGGAGAAAAGTGTCTTTGATACGACAGTGTTGTGTGCTTTAAATGTGTGCGTACTGTCTCCGAGCCGTCACGTTAGCAGCTGAAGACACGGCTTCACCTTGAGATAAATCGCTATTAGCATCACGGGAACTACAGGGCAGACAGCAGAATTGACCAAACCAAGAGACGAGGTTCCAACTGAAGGAATTTTCCCGAAGGAACGGGAAACATCGATTAACCAGGGTCTGAGCTTATCTGAGAGAGAGAGAAGTGTTGCTCAGGAATAGTACTTACCAAAACTACAGGAACTTTGGGAGCGTGGGAAAAAGTGAAGACTAGTTTAACACGGACGCCACAGCTGTTTGAACTTGTGTCATAGTTCACATAAGTTACAATTAGGCTTTGGCATCATCGTCCCAAAAGAGGGAAAGAAAAAAAACGGTGGTGATGGAGCAAGCTAGAGAGTGAATAAGAGCAGCAGTGGGCTACAGAGAAGAGAACAAGGCCAGTCACCAAAATATTTCTTCCCTTTTTCCGATACTGTGTTTTGCTGGCTACAATTTTGATTTTGTTCCCCCCCCCCTTCTGTTCTTTCTTTTATTCCATTCAATTATAAGCTTTATTTCAAGCACCATTAGTTGTAAATCCAAGGAACATACCAGTTTTTTATCTCCACAATCAGCCTGGTTCTTTAGTTACGACATAAATGCAAAAGGGAAAATGAAAATAGGGACTAAGATCCTGAGAAAAGTACCTCTAGTTCCATATGACCAGGACCTTTTGGTGGAATCGCACCAAAGAAATAAGCAGGAATGAATGAAAAATCTTTAAACACAGCCTCCCTGCTTGTCAGTCACTTGATTTCCCACTACAGGCTTTGTTACACACACACACACACACACACACACACAGAACATAAGTAATATGTGTTAACTGTGTGTGGAGTTTGTGTCAGGCTTGTGCTCCCTGTTGCTTCTCTACAGAGCCGGCTGTGTTGTAGGGAATATAAATATAAATACCAACATGTTTCCAAGGAAGCTTCCAGAGCGTGCTGGGTAAGCTACCACCCAGTAACACAAAATTTAAGGCCTTTTTTGAATGAGGACAGAGTTTTGACTGTACACGCGCACACGCGCACACGCGCACACACGCACACACGCACACACGCACAGTATGATTAGCAGGAAAATGGATTGCACTACATTTTTCTTGAATCTCCCTTCATTCCATTCATAATCTCATCTAGTCAACTGTCCAGAATAAAAACAGCAGTCGGCTACAACGAAAAAAAAAAAAAAAATCTTAAGAACAGGAGATAAAAACACCCTTATTAGAAAATCCCCATCTGGTGTAAACAAAACCTTTGCAGCGCCTCATGTGCGACCTGTTCGTACTCCGCGTCACTGTGTAGATCGTCAGAAGTCTCATGTCTATGATTAAGATCAGTTTGGAGGCTGGTTACCATAAGATCAAATGAATCCCAGTTTCTTTCTCTCCGCATGTGTGTGGTCACTGGTACTGGAGGTAGTTCTTCAGCGTCTGGGGCAGTGGGAGTGTGTCAATGTGATGGATGCGCTCTCTCCCCAGAGCCAGTCGAGCTACTCGTCTGCACAGGTCCATGAGGGGGAGGGGCTCCGCTGTGGGGAACGGCACAGGAGAGAGACATGGTCAGGGTCCAAACACTAACAATGTCTACGGCCTGATTTAGTTTGTTTACACCTGGAGTTGATTTATGCACCTGCATCAAAGTGTTTATGTCCAGATGCAGCAGATGCAGAGAAATGTTGTCCACAACATGGACATGTTGCACACAACATGCTGCCTCCAAGTCCAGCAAAGAAAACATGAGCACTGACAAAGGCTTGAAACATCAAATGACTCCAACATAAAGTGACGCTCCATGCAACACGTATGCAGTTGTGTTGTGTGCGAGTACATCTCAATTCAGGACTTGAGGAAAAGTCCCCTTTTTAAATTACCTTCAAAGACGTTATCTGACAATTCAATTTAGATCTAAGCAGTGCTACGATGAAGTAACTCATTTTACGTTTTAATTGCCACGGAGCGTGTGGATAATGTTTTTGAACAGGACGAGCAAAAAGTGTTCAGTAGACAGTGCGAGCAGCACAATGTGTAGGCAGATGATTAACACACAGGCAACAGACAGACTGGTCCTAATTAGCTACCGAAGAACTGCAACGTAGCACAATATACGATGCTACATGAAGCTCCGCAGTGTTTAAAAACTGAATATAAACTCACACCGATGGGTGGATCTACAGTTCAACCATCTTGGAGTGATACTTAATTTTCTCCCTTAATCTAAATTAAACATACATGATTCCAAAAAAAACGGATTAAAGCAGAAATGAAGCAGTTATACACACACACACACACACACACACACACACACACGCTCTCTGTGACTGATTGAGCCATTTCCCTGTGCAGTCTAGTAAAAGTGCACCACATTACCACAAACCAAGCCCGCCCACCAAACAAATACGAGGTGAATCAGTAATGTCTAAGCTAAGGTGTGTTCACTGAACTGGTGTAAACCAGGGCCGTCTAGAGACTGGAGGCATTCCTCGTGTGGTTGCATGACCACTGCTCGGTGAACACACGAGTGCAGCTAGAAAGTAAGAGCAGTTTGTCTAATGTGATGACTGCACAGAATCACAACATCAACTCAACTTGGATCATGATTCTACCTGCAATTCATTTCCAGTAGATGAAGATGAACCATGATGCAACATGTGATGTCATCTGCAACCCGGAATGAACTTTCACAAGGTCTCCACCGAATTCCTCTGCTGTGGTCTGGTAAGTGACCTTTGCAACGGCAGCGAAGGGAAACAGAACTTAGCCAGTGAGCGGCGGCTGACAGGCTGCGTGTGGAACAGGGCACCGCAATGTGGATGCACTCGACTGCCATGTGCTTAATGAAAAGCCGCCGCGCGAGCGCCGTGGAGACACGCGGCAGGGCGCGAATTCATTTGTAGTCACATCAATATGGTGAAGTCGTAAAGAAGTGTTGAATGAACACTGAGCGCAGACAACGAGCAGTGATTTGTGAAATCACGCTGTACAGCTGGTAATTCTTCACAGCAACTACAGAAGTACTTGGCAGGACAATCACATTCTTTTAACATCTCATTATTCGCCAGCTGCAAAAGCTGGCCCATGCTTCAGCAAGTCCATTCACGAGGTGAGAAAGTACAACTAATGAGAGCGGTAGTACAATCACATCTCCATTCATCCTGCAAATTGTGTCTGAACTGTGATAAAAAGGCCACGAGGTCACGCTTCTGGTGAAAACTGGGCCTCTACAGTATTACGAGCCCGGAAAGAGAGCTGTGCTTTCTATTGGGCATAGCAGCACCTATCAATCAACTCTATCCTAACCAGCACAGCCCCCTCATATTGTTAGTTTCCACAGTAACCAGCTCCTCGCACCACCACAGTGTGACGTCACTGTAGTGGGAGGGTATAGTCACAGATGCACATGTGTCTAGAGGAGTGTTGTGTTTTGTTGCAGCTCTGTTCAAGAGCTGCTGTTGAAGCCAGAGAAAACTGTGAGAACAGTTAAAGAAAAAATAAACTCGAACTACAGCGATTTCTGCAAGATAATTAGCTCCATTATCGGAGAGAAGACAAGACAACTGGACATTTCACTAAATTCTATATTTAATAGAAACTCCATTAGCTGTACTTGTTGACTAAAAATATTTCTAGTTTCACTCTGGCAGTCCTCTCCTAAGGGGGATGATGACATGATGTTGCGAGAAAGGTGCTGAAAACCAGCCAATCCCTGCTGCAACAAGCTGGTCTCCATGGTAAAGGGTTGCCTGGGGCAACAAGTCATCCTGTCAAGACAGTGGTGATGAGCACCAACAGGAAGTACACACTGTCCACCAATTGGTACAATTTTCCATCTAAGGTCTATTCTATTAATCATCTAAAATCGGACTGAAACTGAACCCAAATACAGCAAAGTAAAAGCAAAGTAAAGTAAAGTAAAGGGCCTAGAAATAAGTCACTTCACTGCATTTCTTTACCTCATGGGAAAATGAGCTGTGACTGCGCGTCTCCCTCTCAGACACTTTCCCAAAACACAAAATACATAAGTGCTCTTTTCTGTCTCTACACAAAACGTGTAAGAAAATAAGTTTAAGACAGAAGAGAAATCAAATTACTCATCTGCTGCATGTAAACGTGTTTTTTCTTTGAATAATCTGGTCATCTGAGTGCATGTAGGCCCCATTCATTAAATCAACACATTCCTCAGGGGTATCTTTTTCCTTGTAAGAACTCCAACAGAAACTTTATGGTATTGAAGTGTAACGAATACTGAAGAAAAGCTGTGTGCTCATTTAAAACAGCCTGTATGTATCTATTGCACATGAAACTCCTGAATGATGTGAACTGCACAGGCGTGCTAATTATCTGGAATTATTTCAGTTAGGTGAAGCTTTTTGCTCGATCTTCATCTTTCCTCTAAAATATTTAATCTACGTTTTCCCTTTCAAGCCTCATTTTTACCCCTCAAAAAGGACGGACTGGACTAGATTCAGACAGATCTATGGCAAACTAAAGAGGAGATGGTGGCGTGCACACGCGCACTTAATCGAGAACATAGTGGGACAGCAGTTCGTCCGTTCGTCTGCCTTCACACAGGTGAGATGGCTTATAGGCAACTTGCGAGCTCCCTCCACCTTTTTACCCACAACCCAATAACTTTTCTTCAGTGGAGGTGGGGCTTAGCAAGCTCACTATGCAAGACAGCCTGACCCAGTTATGTCCCATTTAGAAATAAGGGGTAATAAAAGGTCCAGCCTTGTTTCGCACATGTTCCAATTTACTCTCTGTTTAACTCAACCACCTTCATTCTGCATTCCTTCTTTACACGTGATGTACCGACTTCCAGCCATGCCCATCTAAGAAATTAGCATAAAACTGTTGAGGCTGTCTGACCTAGTTTAGGTGCCTGTCTACATATAACCACCCTTAAGGTGCGTCCACGCCTTCAGTCCCCAAAATCACCAACAGGTAAGCCGGGAGACAGGAGAGATACTTAGGGTTGGACAGAATCAGACCAATCATGCAAAATAAATAAAACTGAAGTGAAATGTACAATAATTCCATTTGTTGTTTCATGAAAAGGCAACACTGTTGGACGAGACAATTCTGAACTGTATATTTCAAGTTTGAAAAGCGTCCACACCTATGAAGTGGTAAACAACAACAGTTAGGTGATAGTTATTAATGAAATATCACACTCGATACCTGGACTGTTGCCTAAACCTACTTGGAAAGTGGGAAAGGTTTTAGAACTCAAACGAAGGTTTGACTCACGAAACCCTTTTTGAAATTGGCAATCCAACAAAATGCCAACATTTATTCAATTATTCACAGTCGGCAAGCAGGTTCCACAACCAGAAGTGTCCCGATTCACTAACTGCAGAACAGCGCCAATGTCAAAAAAACAAGATGTTTAAGCAGCTTGATGTTGCTGTGAACTGTAATATTAACCAGAAGGGTAGTTCAAATGGAAGAAAAGCAACCAAAACAAACCAAGGAAAATACAGACCATGTTTGTAAGTGCAAGTACATGATGAACAATCACATGCAGTGGTTTTTGTTTTGTTTGATTACTGTTAAAGCTACTTCTGAGTCTAAGTCACAGCAGTCATCAATGCTTCCAACAAACAGAGATGTTTGTAAGTTTGGAAAACATCCATTTGCATAGGGCAGGTCACTGGCAGGTAAATCGTTAACCAGCCAAGCATAACTGCTCTTCAGCAGCCTACCACCACAACACTGAAAGACAGTGTATGTTGAAAAGGAAGAGGATGCAATGGTAAAGGACTGAGGGACGAGATGAAACACTAGGAGAGCTGAAGTCAAATAGGGTTCATTTGCAAAAGGGGAGGGCAGTGTGTGGAGTATGTGAAATGTTTCCTCTACGTCGTTCTATTCCAGGGGCTCGCTCAGCTTGGCTACTGCGGCGTCATGAGAGTTAAAAGATGCCTTACAAAAACTGGAGGACAGTGGAAAAAAACTGCTTTCACCATTGTTTGTGCTTTGTACCAAAGTCATGTCTCTGGAACTGGAGGATACAGAACTAAAGTGTTCAGTGTTCAATGCATAATAGATTTTAAAAAGCTGCATTAATGCGGGGTATTTATGCAGAATGCAGTCAGGGCAGGAAGCTGTAAGGATACTTTCTTACGTTCCCTGCTTCTCAGGAAGAAACAAGTGGAGAAAAAAAAGCTTAAGCATGAGGGAGAGGGTGGAGGAAAAAAAAAAGGACGTGAACAGACTAAAATGTTAAAGTAAACTTTATCATCATCTCTGCGATATACTGTACAGGTACATAGAGAGACGAGACACCTGCTCGACTACAGGACGAGTGGTAGGCGTGTGGTAAGAGTCCACAAAGTAAAGAAAGGGTGTATTCTCTGACAGCTGCTATAAGAGGATGCACAAAAGCAAAATGTGGAAACAGGGAAGCACCGTCAACCACATGTCGATGCTTCTATTCCTCTTTATACAGAAATTTACCTTTATTTTATTAAAAAAACGACACCAAAACAAGGACAAAGACAGGAACATTGGCTAACGGACAATATTTACACTTACCTGATCTACAACATACCAACATTTGAGCCTTTCTCCAAACACCTCAGTTGTGCTCCGTCTTTCCTCGCAGCAGCAGCATGACATTAAACTTCGGGTTGGAGCCATTAATACTTTATTTCTTGCACTCAACAAAGCAAGATGACATCTTCTGTAACTGACGTAGTTACAGGAAGCGGTTGGGAATCTGGAGCCGTTTAATGTGAACTTTTTCCAGTAACACTCCCAATGCCAGAGTGGGTGACACATTCAAATAAACTTGCATTTAAAATACAAGCCAACAGAACCTGCTAGCCAGTATTAGCAAACACGTCCCTGAGGTTATTTTGCCTCCAGCTATGCTCCACCCACAAAATCATCATGTTTACCAACACCGTGCATAGACACAGTGTCTCTACAAAGTGACTGATGAAGAGGGTGTGACATTTTGGCATAGCAAAACCACGGTTATACACTTTTTGTTTTAAAAATAAATAAAAATACCTAGACTCTGTACTAGGGGGGTGCATTTGCATTTTCACATACACCTGACCCGAGTTATGTCTGGATATGGTCAGCATTACAGTGCATGTCTGAAAGCTGTGTATGTAAGCCAGTATTCACTGACATTTAGGCATCGGTTTAGTCTGCCGAGCCATGAGGAAAATATGTGGTGCCCTTTCATTTCATTTAAATTTGTCTAACTTGCTTTGGGCAGGTAACAAACAGCAACATGTTCTTTTTCAACAACAACTTGAGCCATAGCGGGTGTTTACTGTCAGCATTACTAGCAGCACTGGATATAAATTATCCATTTAAAAGTGGGATTATCTGTTAGTGCAGACAGATGTGCAATCATAAAAATATTGTTAAAATATTGGATGCCATAGAACATATTGAAATATTTCTCCCTTTAACTAGAGCATAATCAAAAGATTGAATATGGGCAATTCAATATCATGTACATGCAGATTGTACACACAAACACAAACACACACACACACACACACACACACACACACACACAATCCTTGACATTTCCCATTATGCAAGGCCAGACGCTGAGCTCAGAGGCACACTGGGACAGCCTCCAGGGTTCCTCCTCTACTGGCAGTTGTCCACCAGTACACAAATACACCCATGGCTCATAGCCATGGACATGGTGTCCATGCCTCACTGTCGGCAACACCCGCAGTCTGTTTTGGGTCTTTGTACAACATGCAGGGCAGAGAAGGAGGGGGGGGGTTATTACAAACCATGCTGGGCAGTTACTCTACTTTACTTGGCAGACGCTTTTATCCAAAGTGACACTCAAGGAGAAGACACCAGCAATTACCATTCGGTTCCCGTAAAATCCGAGAAGAACCCTAACCCTAACTCATCAAGACAAAGAACATGCTTAGGAATCGTTTAGTGCTTGTCATCATGATGGCTACTTGTTGAAACAATGACATTTAATGAAAAAGAAGAAAGGGAAGTCCACATACCCTGCCGACACACCCAAGCACACTACAGGACAGCGGTGGATTCAGATATTCCAGTCACAGAGAGTCGGATACAGTTTCCCCCTTCATCCTCTCAGTGTGTGCTTGTCTTTAAGTTTGAGGACGACTCAGAGAGAAGACTACAAACTGTACTTGGAGAGCATGCATAAGCTGCTTCCCATTGGTAAACAAAGCAGCATCCATTTCATTGTGGTCTTTTTATAGACGAGCACAGACAGAAATGTGCACCACATATTCATCCACTGTGTAGTGTGAAGCACAGATGACAAATCTGTTAGGAATGTCTCCTCTGCCTGGCCTAAAATCCTCATTTAAACTTGTGTGGCGCCAAGACCAGGTGTAGGTATTTGGAAATTAGTCACATCAACGCTGTAGAAAAGTGGACTTGTTAAAATTGTAAAAAATGTTGCTTGTGTCCAGCAGCTCTAGATGTACCTGCCACACCTCTGTCTTATTTAGAATCCTTCCTTCCTGTAAATCA
>JAUMTR010000005.1:6996370-7036163 GCA_032270685.1 Microctenopoma stevenorrisi | reverse complement strand
CTTGCTATGTAAAGTGCCCTGAAATGACTTTCGTTGTGATTTGGCGCTATACAAATAAAGATGAATTGAATTGAATTAAAAAGATATCATTTTAGCCACACAGAGATTTAAATGACTGTGGCTCCTTCAGAGGATTAGGAGTTTACTGAAAGTACATGTGTTTACTAGAACTGCATCCCTCATCTTCTTATGCTTCCTTCTCGTGTCACTAGGAAGTTGTTAAGCACATATCTCACCCAGGGACTTTACAGTTTTTAGAAGTAGGTCTGAACATAAGTCTATGCTAAAAAATTTGCCTCAACACCTTCCTATCCACATTTCTTCTGTGATGCAAAACAGCGCACAAGCACTTGCTTGTGCGCAAGCAAGTGCTTCGCATTGGGAAACCGTAGGGTTAAATTGAAGCTACATACATTATGCAAATCTACAACTTATTACAGTTATAAATAGAACTTTAATCTGTGCCTGCATGTTTACTAAAAATCTCTGAAGGAGAGTATATGCTAAACTTAAACAGGGATTACTTTCTGAAGGATACAGTGGGGTGCGTACGTTTGGGCAACCTTGTCAATGTTCATGATTTTCCTGTATAAATCGTTGGTTGTTATGTTTAATTACAATTATTGAATCGTATCATACAGGAGACACACAGTAATAATATTTGACAAGTGAAACGAAGTTTTTAGGATTTACATAAAGTGTGCAATAATTGTTTAAACAAAATTAGGCAGGTGCATAAGTTTGGGCACTCTAGTCATGTTATTGATTCCAAAACCTTTAGAACCAATTATTGAAACTCGCATGGTAAGCTCCGTGACCCCTGACCTCCATATACAGGGGAATCCAAATATGAGAAAAAGTATTGAAGGGGGGACAAATGTAAGTTTCCCTCCTCTTTGAATATTCTCTGAAGAGCAGCAACATGGGGTCTCACAACAACTCTCCAATGACTTGAAAACAAAGACTGTTCACCATCATGGTTTAGGATAAGGATTAAAGCTTTCTCAGAGATTTCAGCTGTCTGTTTCCACAGTTAGGAACATATTGAGGAAATGGAGGACCACGGGCCAAAATTTACGCACACCACTGTATTTTGACATCATAAAAAATGTAATATTGCCATCATGTAGTCTTGAAACGGCTGATTTGTATTTTAAGTTGATATGTGAACTACGCCAAACATACTCACCCACTCATGGTGGGAAAAAGTGAAATCTGTTGGTTGATATTTGTGACTTTGCTGAAGTTCAGATCATCTTTTGTGATCAATTTATTGCAAACAAATAACTTACTTTTCAACTGCTTTAATACTTGGAGAGAGGAGAACAGTTGTTGATAAAAGTTAACTTTGTGCCGTGGGTGTGAGTTGTTCAACTTACGATCTAGACCGTTGACGTAGCGAATAGAAACTTCACAGTGCCCCCACACAGCGCTGACGATAGGATAGAGTCTCCTGCCCTTTAGTCCTCTAAAAGCCACTCCCAGATACTGTCCGTCCACCATGAAGCTCAGTGTTCCTTCATCCATATCTAGTATTACCGTAAGGGAGTCCGGAAGCACAAAGGACTCATCTGGCTCCAGGAAACTTGGGTACGTGGGCGCTGATGTGGAAGCGGGTCTGTTCTTTCCATCATGGTAGAGTCTGTTCCGACCCAGGTCCCAGCCCCAGGACTCAGAGTCTGAGCCTACCAGGGCAGTGTAGCCGACTGAATGTAAAGGTGCTTCAGCAGTTGCGACGCCCACAACAGCGTGGGTGCCTCTCTGTCTGGACGGCCAGTGAATCCTCCAGACATGGAGACCCCTAGTGTAGCCCACCTTACCTCTGATACAGTCTGTGCTCTGTGCCACAGGATGTCTGTGGAACGTTAGTTTGTCATCCTCCTTAACAAAGACATTTATTGATCGGTCATCAGGGTTCCAAGCGTGGCGAAGCTGTGCTTCAGAACTGGCTGGTGGCATATCTAGCAGTAAGTCGAGCCGGGGAGGCCGACAGAAATCCGGGCCACGCAGTTCACGGCGTACAGGCCGATATGAGGGTTCTCCTTGTACATCCACTGACTTAATACTGCCTGAAATCTTCTGGCCCATAGCTGGGTAGGTCTAAGGAAGGACGGGAGAAGAGGGAGGGAGATGGATGGATCAGGGGTGGTAATGAGGGGGCAGCAGGTCCTGACGTTACCTCATGGGTGCAACAACAGTGTGGGTCTTGGGTTGAAAGGTGCTGTTGAAAACACTTTTCTCTGCCAGGGGGGAGCCACACTCCTGAAACAAATAGAAAACACACAATGTGAAATGTATTAAAATTATTGTTTTCTAACCAGTGACTCAAAAAACAACATAACACAACAACAGACTACCTGTTCCCTCTGATTTGGCTGTAAAGTGAAACAATGGTAGAAAGGGTGAACTGGTGCATGTGGAAATGGATACAGATGTCTACCATGTACCATGTTTGGTTTCCGGACGACATTTCACCTTCCATTCCAGAGGGCATCATCAAGTCTGACTGACTGCTGTGAGCAGCAGGTTTATAAACCCTGTGAAATCCTCAGGTTGGTAATTGGTTTTCACCTGTGGGTTGTCCTCCCTTACTGACCTCATCAGGACAGGACTCAGCAGTTCATCTGCACCTCAAAGACAATGGCCACTCGTTTGAGGACAATGAAGTCAGAATCCTAGACCGGGAAGCTGATTGGTTTAAACGAGGTGTGAAAGAAGCAGTTTACTGCAAGATTGAACCACCTTCGTTAACAGGGGTGGTGGCCTCAGGCACAATCTATCCCCCACTTACAATGCTGTTATCTCAACGATACCCAAGTATCACAACCACCAGTCAGTCAGACTTGAGAAAGCCCTCTGGAATAAAAGGGTGAAACGTCATCAAGAAAGCAAACAAGTCCAGTTGCTTTGGATAAAACCCTTTTTGAGATAACCATGACCTGGATGACTGAGAACCTTCACAGATATTTATCATGTCAAAAAAACTGTAAATACGGTGTGATGAAAGGGTAATTTAATAATTATAGCCACAAATGATAATAAATTCTGATTTTTATTTTTAAATATTCAGTTGATTTCTTGTTCAACACAAAATTAATCTCTCTCTAAACAACAAACAGGTGACATGAAACTTTTCCTACGTTCCAACACTCATCTGGAAGACCATTTCCTGTCCTCAGCTGCCAAGATAAAGTGTGGACAAACAAATGCCTGCACCTCCAGGTGTTCATTTCGGTTTGTCACATGAAAGCACCACAGTAATTTAATACAGACAATAGATTGGAGCAGTCATCCGAATTCCTAAATAGAGCCCCAGAACAAAATATAATATCTCAATTAAGCAAAATATATTGTCATTTGTAGCATACACTGCAATTTGTGTTAAAATGTATTCAGGGCTTGGAATCATTTATGAGAACAATGGAACAAATTTTAAAATGCCAACACAGGAAAAGGGAGGATTTGCTGAAACCTGCTGCTGACTTATTCTGAATAAACTCCCGCTCCCTCAAACGAACCCTTTTTCACTAAGCAAACTATTACAAATGTAGTCATATTTCAGACTGGAAAATGTAAGACGAAAATGTAATGTGTGTCTCACTGTATGACCAAGAAAAGAAAACCTCTTCCAACTGTGCTTCAATGACAGCAGCCCACTCTCTCCCTCCCTCTCAATGTTTTGTATGTAAAATCCCTCTAATGTTTTTTTCGTCTCCACTTTAGTTTCCTAGGACTCAACATGATTCTTGGGAAAGTACAGAACAGCAGCTGGTACAGACACACAAGGGCGAGCTTGATTCGGACACACAAACAAAGATCCTATGTGCAGGGCAAATCAAAACAGATGGAGATTGAAACAAGTTTTTAACATTATTGTTACATTTCAAACTGAAAAGCGACGCGTTTTAATAATGCACTCATACATTTATAAGGGGCATTAGGCAGGTAAATGGAATAAATTATTTTGGCTTATTATGACAATTTTCTGCTGATTATTGTTTTGGTTTTCTGCTTAGAAACAAATCTGTGCATTATTGAGATTAAGAAAAGGAAACGTGATGAATGGGCAACAGTTTAAACAACAACTTACACGTCTCTGCTCACTTGCAGGGAGACCAAGGCTTTGGCAGAACACCATCTCATGAATTAAACCCATGCGAGTGACAAACTTAACACATTCATATACTAGAGATGATGCATGCAGAGATTTCAAAACATATGATGGGATGAATTTATAACGCAGGATATGGAGTCCCAAACAAAACAGACCAATCACAATGGCTACTGTCCACTCGACTGACATTTGTGTGCCTCTGTATGATATATTACACATGCAAGGCCTCACTGCCCATGTGCCGAGAGTTTGCTGGGATTTCCTCAAGCGATAATCAGTAGGGAAACAAAGCACATGTTTGAAATAAACATCACTAATTACAATTACTTTGCTTGGCAGATGCTTTTATCTAAAGCGACTTACAGGGAGCTAGCGCTGGGTGTCTGGCTCAGGGACACACCTGGTAGTGGATGGATGGAGTCAGACGGGGTTTGAACCTGCGACCTTGTGCATCCCAGTCTGACACTTAACCCATTGAGCTACCAGAAGGTAGGACAGGAAGAAGTGGGAACATGTCATGAGAGCAATTGAAATGGCAGGGTTTTAGTGATTCTATAAGGTTCATACAGACAAATTAATTTCCAATAGATTTAGAGATGTGAGCATTTGTGCTATTTGTACATACATATATAGTTAAAACACAAAAAAAGAGTAGAATAATGAGAACGTTTCTATGTGTGTTTGTGTTCCGAGTTTGGATCGAATTGCAAAAATCATTCGTTTCCAGCAGCCTGGTTATACGTATATAGGGCTGGGCGATTTGAACTAAACTATTATCCATTTTTTAGGCTATATCATGATATCTATCTATCTATCTATCTATCTATCTATCTATCTATCTATCTATATCGCCTGCTGTGAGATTGCAGAGAAGCAAAAGTGAAGCATATGCAACAGTTTGATCCCCTTGGGGAAATTGGACAGCTGCTAGACCTGTGTCTGAGCTATTACGGGGCAATCGGTGTCTTGTCCGAGGACACCACAACATGTTTGTGGGTACGGAGAATCGAACTGCTGGCCCCTGGTTGCAAGACAACTGCTCTACCCACTGAGTCATCATACCGCCCCATATTGCCCGTGGAACAACTTGAGATACATCAAATATATTCGATACATCACCCATCTCTGGTTATACATTTATAAAATCTATAAACATTGAGCAGAAACTGAAAGGTGTCGAATACTTTTCTTGTAAATGTAAAGACCGCTAAAACTTAGATCCTGTTAGATCCAGGTAGCAGCAATTTCTGATGTCTGAAAGAGGGAGATATGGAAAGTGAGACAGAGAAGCCCCTCTAAAAAACCCTTAGGGAATATTTGATGCCATACACACGGCAAACTTCAAATTCACCCCACTGCTTGACCAGCAGTGTTGCATGTGCCCTGCTGTGCTCAGAGCCATTTCTCTGTTGAACATACTCGTGCACATATGTAAATATATTTTGCTTCGTCTCTGCTGAATCCGACACTTGAAATATGGAGAAACCCAGTGATTTTCCTCAGTTCTAAGCACAAGAGCAATGGAATTAAAAGGAGAAGCTCGGACTCATCAGCAGCTACAACACCAATATTTCTCTCTCTCATGAGAAGGCATGTGACAACTATTGTTAAGATGTCGACCGTGCTGAGCCAGTCTTGACACAAGCGACCCACACCCAAATACACACAAGTTGCTTAAGGTCAAAGATTCAGAGTGGTAATGTGGCAGCTTTACCAAGAGGCAAGCTCTGCTGGGCGTGACGACGATGATGATGATGATGGTGGTGGTAAGAGCACACACACTCTCACTGCCGAGCTTAGTAACCACTATAAGGATGAATACTTAAAAAGGCAGAGAAATCAGCAGATGACGACTCATACTGGAGCCATAATGCTGTGTTATGATTCCATGTCTACTTCCCTTTGTCTGTAAAACAACTGAATTATTCAACTGTTCTGCATGGATAGTATTTTATTTGTGATAATGATCTGTTGCCATGAACCGTTACATTCCATTTTCCCCCCTTCGGATGTCAGCTTTACTCTGCTGCTGCGACACATGAATTTTAAGGTATTCAAAACGTTTATCGTAAAAGAAATGGAAACATAAGCAGGCACTGGTCCTGATCTTTTCTGCGCATTGCAACAACATAATAATAATACTTTATTGACCCCTTTGGGGATTTTTGTTGTTTGGACAGCTGCTAGACTCATGTCGGTGTCTTGTCCAAGGACACCTCGACATGCAACCTGGTGGGACTGGGACTCAAACTCGCTCCCCCTTGGATTTGAAGATGACCTCTTCACCCACCGAGCCATCATGCCGACAGCATGATAACACCGATAGCTCAGTAGTATGACCCTTTCAGAGCACTACGTGGTCTGCGAGAGGAGATGTACTCTTTTAAAACCATATGGAGATGACTTTCCTCTAATTCAATCCAAAGTTGCGATCGTCATACAGACGCCTAATGTAGGTGCAACAGAGTGTAGACCTCAGAACGTACAACGGACAGGATACTCTTTTATACCCAACCGATGGGTGTCATATGTATTGTTAATTCTGTCATGTATTGTTTAAGGGAATTTCTTTTCGTAGTTCTGATATTGTTATACCTGCTAATTTGCTTTTTCTTTATTACCAGTTATACAGTTAATTTTTATTGGCAGAAGTGCGTAAAAACAGCCTGGGGCTAAATGAGTCATTGAGTAAACTCTTGCAATCCATAATCAATCATAATCTATCTAAGTATAAACTTACTACTGATAAACTAACTACTGATTCATAATCATGAACTCAAAAGTAGTCATCAGTTGCAGTTGTGATCTCTAGTTGTAAAAAAAAAATCTTTCCTGCAATGTTTGTTCTCAAACATTTGGTTGTGAACAAATACAGATTATTTTCCCATCCTGCTCCATTACATCACTCCAGTTGCAACATTCTTTGAAGCGTGCTTTATGTGAAGATGATCACATCTATTTTCAAAACAAAAGCAGCACAAGATGATGCAGGTTGACGATATGTCTCTGCTTGAATCTTGGCCGCTGTAGAGAAGCTGTGCAGCAAGTTGCTTTATGTTCAGCTCAAAGTGAGAAATCTGGGTAAAACAAGTAGCCTGCTACTGTCTACAGACATCAGTGAGCCACTAGAACTCCAAACATGTTTATGTAACCACAAGACTTATAAAAATGCTCATTATAATATATTCTTACCACATTAGATTCACACCAACTAAATGTAGGAGGCAAACATTAAAGCAGAAGTGAATTAAAGAGCCAATGTGTTCACCACCAAAAGGCAAGACATACTGAATGGTGATGGCAAAAAGATGAATTAATGCCATTATACAAACAGCTCTTGATAAACACCACTTTCTTTATATTTGATACAGATATAGCTGTGGCACAATTCATTAAAATGACTTTCTACTGCCGTCACACAGCAACAAACACTTGTCAATAAGAAACTGTCAGCATGAGATGACCTGAGAAAATGTCACAGACTGAAAGAAGACACAAGAGGTCAAGACACAGAAACCGTCTGTGAGGAAAGTGACGTCTTACCATGAAAGCATTTCTACAAACAGCCTGGCGGCTTTCGCTCGGTAATGTGAGCTCGCAGTCACGGCGGCCAAGTAGAAGAGTGGGAATACTTGCTCCTCAGTGTGTAGTCCAAAATGAGGTCAGTACTCCGTCAACAGCCAGACAAGTGTGGGACAGGGCCGAGACAAACAGAAAGAGAGCGTGCGCGTGTGTGTCAGTAAGTCGGTGAGTTCCTGCCTGTGACGTGAGAAGGATGGTGCTGGTGGGATTGGGTGGGGTGGGGGGCTGCTTGGCTCCACTTGTCAGCTAAGACAGGAAAACAGCTGCTGGAGGAAGGGAAGAGAGGGAAAGGCGGGAAGGGAGAGAGAAGGGGGTGGGGGCTTAACGTGGATGGTGCTATAAGTCTTTCCCAAGCAGTACGAAACCACCCACTTGCTCACAGATGCACTGAATTAGGGCACCACTAGAACGTGGTGGAAAAGACATTTAGACACGCACGCACCCACATTTGCAAATTAACACTTGTTTCCCCTCTGCTCTGTGGCGTAGGACAGCGAGTCAGTTCCTCATACAAGTCCACTTATTTCCATAGGACTAGGTGACAGTTCTAGGTAGCTAAAACAGTTCTAGTTTGAAGGCCTGGTAGCTCAATGGGTTAAGTGTCAGACTGGGAAGTAGGAGGTCGTAGGTTCGAATGCCATCTGACTCCTAATCCATGCCCCTCCAGGTGTGTCCCTGAGCCAGACACACAGCGCTAGCTCCTTGTAAGTCGCTTTGGATAAAAGCGTCTGCCAAGCAAAGTAAAGTAAAGTTAGATTAAACAAATACAAACGACAAAACTGACATAATTATGCCAAGAAGTGACCTGAAGTCAAACTATATCTTTAATTCCATGACAACAGAATATCCCAAGATCAAGCAGAGCTCAGAAACAGCATGAGGCACGTTTATTTCTCATCTTTCAGCACATGGATTTCTCCCCTTTTGACTATATTCACACATTTACCAGAGACAAAAAGCTGAATTTATGAGAAAGCCGATTTCAAACTTCTGCACCTCTTCTTCATCCTTCACCTCCATCTGAGTTTTGGTAGTGGTTGTATACATGTTCATTTAATCTCCACTTATAGAAGATTATATACACACACACAATAGAACTTAAGTATTGAACACATTTGTTCAGGAAACTGGCAGTTCAGTAAAAATGAGTGCTGAATTCAGTTTGAAAAAAAAGGAAAAAAAGGCTATTTTAAGCCAATTTAAACATGACTGATACTGTACAGCCAAGCTGGTGTTCATTAATAAACCAGGAAATATACCTTAATATTTAAATCATCCAACAATGAGATGCATCTCTATTACCACGTTCTTTTGGGGGTTTTAGGCAAAAAGCAGCAGAGCTTTAAGAAACCATAAAAAGTTATTGCATTGGCAGGTGGAGGTTCCATCATCCAGGGCTGATAAATTGGGTCCAGTAAAAGGTTTTAATGTTGAAATAAAGATGTGTTCGTGTACAAAAAGTACCCCACCCCAAGCCTTCTTTCTCTTTGCCTTTTCTTGGCTCCGACACCGTCCCCGCTCTCTACCTAAAATCCATGCTGTTCTCCCTCTCATCTTTCTCCCCTGGGAGATAAGAAAGCTCTCCTCAGACTTGTTACAGACTCCTAAGCAAATGCACAACAGAGCTCCTCTCTGCGTGGTTTCACTTTCATGCTGAATTCTGTATGCATTAACGCAATATAACTTGGCATAATTTACCACAAGCAAGACACAAACACTGAAGCGTTCACTGTACAAAACACATTCACCATCGTCACAATAGATTCACAAACCCGCCCACGCTGAAGGCTGCTGTTGCCTCTAGTGTCACCTTGTTTGTGCCTCTGCGTACTGATCGCAGAGCAGCTACAAGATGAATAAACCCAGCTAAGCATCAGGGCAAAGTGGAAAAGTGGGCCTTGATTTCCTCGTTCAGGGAGTGGAAGATTTGTGAGACCAACTTGAAATAAGAATGTAACTGCTGTGACTGCAGGTACTTTCATGGCAATGAAGTTACAGCACAATGCAACACTGTTAAAACTTAAATGGAAATAAACCAGCATTAAGCAAATAAAATGCATTGTGTTGTAATTAAAACATAAATCATTCTCTTGTCATCATCCTTCAAGAAGATTGATGACTTTACAATGTGCAGATCAAACACTCAAGAGACAGCCAAGGTAGTGGGCTAGTCAATAATAGGCCCATTTGTCCAAATGATTTCCTGTTGCTCACACTAACGCACACCACACAGCCAGGGATGAGTAGCAGTTTGCAGTCTCCATGTCTCCGTTTACCCAAGAGAAAAATCTGTTGGCAACCATGTGTTGGAAGCAGGAGCCAAAGCCAACACTCTCCGAGAGTCCAGTTCTTTCTCGTGTCCACACACACGTACACATAATCTAAACACCACAGTCATAAAAGGTAAACCTACGTCTACGTCTTCCAAGCGCTGACGAGAAATCTTTTCATGGCAACGTGTAATCAGTAGAGAAAGTATGCGCCTCAAGTGCGGCAACATTTTTAATAGATCGAACATTACAGCGAGATTAGCACGGTCACCCACATCACACAGACATTTTAGGTGAAGCCTGCACAGTCTCTGTGCATCTATACATTTTTCACATCCACAGCATCTCGCAACTAGGGTTGCAATGGCATGACAAATTTCTGAGGAGACGAGTGGAAAATAACCCTCCACAAGTCTTGGTAGCAACAGGCACCGATGTTTTAGAAATGTTGGTTCTGGTTCTTTCAAAATCAACCTGTTGACAGCAAGTCATGACGGCAGCAAACAGCAGAGGTCATTAAAAACATTTTAAATGCTTTTTGTGTTGAATTTGGCAGAAGCCCTTGTGAAACTTGTTGTGTTGAGCCGTTTTCATTGTTCCGCTTGATTTGTTAATTTCAGACAGCTTCAAGTTAGTTAATAATGCCAGGACACCTAATTTGCCACGGGGCCGAATAATTATCAGAGCAGTATATGCACAGGGTACCATTTGCTAATTCAGAACGCAGGCATACATCAATTTTCAGAATACAGTATGCTGTAAAACTGGTATATCACTGCAACGGTGACACCCCTCCCACAGTCCAAAGACAAGCATTCGAGTTAGAGGACGCTCTAAATTGCTGACAGGTGTTTATTTCTTTATGCAATATCCCTTTACACAAGGGTCAAAAAGCAGAAGGTTCCTACACAATGAGAATTTGCTGCTCTTTTTTTCTGCAATTATCAAAAAATCATCAGTTACATACTTCTTAAGTTACTAAGGCACTAAGCAGAATACCTACTTTTGTTTAGTCAGTTGAGGCTAAAGGCTTGTTTGAACATAGCTGTGGGGTGAGACTGGAAACCTAGCAGACTGGTTGCTTCAGAACTGTCTGGCAACAAAAAAAACACAGGCTGCACACATATTGCTGCATAAAGCCACAGGAAAAAGAGAGTCACTGTTAGACAGTGGAGCGCCGACTTTACTGGACAACAACAACATAATGAGGCTTTATCTTAAATATTTATTCTGTGGACTTAAGTCAATAGGTGGAGAAACACGTATGTGTTGCAATGATTTCCCTCAACACAATGACCATAAGGTCACAGAGTAAATGTACCAGAATTTAGAGCATCAAGGCCAAGAGACGCACAGAGAAACCTGTTGTGGTTGCATAGTAGTACACCAATATGAAACAAGGGTAGCACGACAGCCCTGTAATACATTTCTATACCCCGAGTTTTATTGACATCGCTCTTCTTACAAAGCCATCATAATGTTTAGAGGAAAACAAATAGTTTACCTTCTCAATTCAATTCCTCTTTATTTATATAGCGCCAAATTATAACCAGTCATTTCAGGGCACTTTGCATAGCGAGGTTTAGGACCTTTCATAGTCTAAGTATTTATAAACAAAATAATGCAGAGAATCCAACAGTCCCACTTGTCTCAGTCAGTCCCAACAGTCCCATTTTCAAAGCAACCTTTGGAAAGCTGTGTGGTGGTTTAATTCAGGTTTGGTTTAAGTCTAATTTCCATTTGACACCTTTTTATTCACTTCTCCTACAGGAGCAAATGCAGGACTAAAGGACAGTTTTGTTGTCGTTTTCTGATATTTGAATTCAACGGGATAGTGTGTGTAAAGTGTACTGGGATTATATTTCTTTTTATGCAATTTGATTTTGCAGCTTTCATTTTCACACAATTTTAAAGATGCACCAGAGTCATACTGTATTACACTTCCAAAAATTATATTGTAGAATCTAGGTCATGCATGAAGGCTTCTGCTGGGTGAAACCTTAGCTCAAAGCCTTTAGCTCATTCGGATTTAGGAGCTACTGAAATATTTACCAGACACTTTGGATCAAATTTCTGCACCTTTAGGTTGGTCCAGAGTAGTTGAATCAGGTTTCCCCCGCAGAGTCACAGAAAGTGAAGGATATTCCTAAAATAAGTCGGTCAACTTGTCTTAACATCCCTGATAATGAACCATTTGTAATCACCAGTAGAACCCAATATCATTTTCTAACAAAGGGAAATGATATGGGGTTCTAAACAGCCTCCATTCTAAAAGAAACCCTCGATTATTTTTTATAATAGAGTAATTATCATCATTGTTGCAGCCCTAAAGCTAACCTTTTGAGCCATTTGACTACACGCGTCTTTGGAAAAGTACATCTTTGCCAGGTCAAGAGAGCACCACAAAGCTCAGGTTATTTCCTGTGGGGAAAAGCAGCAAAGGTTTGATCAGGATAACATTCTTACAAAAAAACATTGTTTGAATAAAACGGATGATGGCATTTGTCTTGTGGGATATCTACAGCAGCAAAGGGTAGGGTGCTTATATTCTAAACGATAGACACAGAATCTTAATGAGCTCCAACACTGAGCACTCAATGGGACATTCAGAGGCAATGGTCTGACACAATGTTATACAAGCACTAGTGGATTTTCTCCTGAGAAAACCTGCGTTTGTTCGGACCCAGTAAAAATTTAGGCTAAAATTAAATTATTCAAAAGAATAAGAGAGATAAGAAAGGAAGGAATAAAGTAACAAAAGAAAGGGGGGCTCTGCGCTTGAATATTCATTAGCCTGTGCAATCTTAATGTTCATCAAATTTTCAACTCCTCTTCAAACTTTAAATAGAAGGGTCTTGTGTGTCATTTCAGCGTTTCCCCTACCATTATACAAGAGGGGGCGCCTTGTAATGTTGTTATTGTGTTTCTAGCATTAAATAACCTATTTCTACAGCCAGGCAGTGGCAGAGCCAGAGGGGGACCAGGGGTGGCCGTGGCTACCATTCACAGGTCCAGCCCCCCCACACAGCACCCTAAACGATTCTTCTGCTAGCGTTTCTGATTATTTGAACTTGTGTATTTATTGACAGGTTTCAGGTTTTATTTAAGGTTTAGTTAAAAATGAAATACTAATTATAAAAGTGTGTCAAACAACTACTATACAGTGGAAAAGAATGATACATATGCTATCATTTACCAAAATAGTGACTAATTGTCCAACAGTATGACCTAAAACAAGTGAAAACTCAGCACCTAGACATCCGTTTATGTGCCACACAAAAGACAGCAACGGTCTCTGCCTGGCCACCCTCATAAAAAAGTCTGGCCCTGCCGCTACGGCCAGGAACCTTCCAGCTGTATGTATAATTGTTGACATCGTAAAAAGATTCATATGAACATTTCCACAATGATTAATTCTGTGCGGATTTTCGTAACGGTTACAGTTGCTAACTTTATTAATTATCCATGATTAATAATTGTCCCCAACACCACAGTGTGACAGTTAATTATTTTGTGAAGTTTTCCACATGCTGTGCTTAGGTGCTGCATCCGGAAAGTCTGCATATTTAAAATACACAATAACCACTCCGACAGCTGAATCATCAAGAGTCAAACAGAGACTCGTATGACAGCAGAGAAGAGCGCTGCTGCAGTTCCTGTGCCAGCTTTATTCCTTGTGGTCAAGCACTACTTTAACCATCTGTCCTTCAAAGTGCTGGCTCCTATGCTAGAACAACTGCAGCAGCTCTGATGTTGCCCAGCAAAACACCTGAGGAGATAGCAAACAGATTGTTTCTATACAAAATAAAGTTCTTCCTATTCTTTGAAAGTAGCCCAACCGATCTTAATGTGCATGGAAAATGTATTCCATGAGAAATCATCACTGAATAATAGAAAATGCCAAATCTCAACTTCTTCCTTTTTATACACAAATACACACTTCGGCAAGGGGTGTTATCTTGATAATTATGCATTCAAGCGGGCGGCGAGTGTGAGGTAGGTTTGGATAGTGAAGCAAAGCTGTAAAATGAAATCCGTTATCAATGGGTCTTTGTGGATCCCCACACTGAATAAAGGAACTGTGCAACACCAAAGCAACAGCAGCAGTCCTTACATTAACATCCAATAAAATAGTGAGTTCATAAAAAAATATAAACCTAGTAAAAAGCTAGTATTTATCATAAGGGGAGCAGCAGTTCTGTGAACCTGTTGAAGACATCCGATGTCTGTAGTAGCTCCCTGATGGCTGTGAATACGATATGCTAACTTGAAAGTTTGATAGTTGTCATGAGAAGCTGTCCTCTGTTTAAGTAACACTGGTGTGTTGCAGTGACAAATATAGACTACAAGTCATCACTCACAACATAAACACATTATCCTAATGAAAACTTAAAACAAAACCAGATCCACTACAGTCCCAGGGCCAGCTATAAAAATTACCATATACAATTAATAAATCGTCAGCTCTTAAGAAAAACACGTAAACACACACACACACTCTATATTGTTCTTATTTTTTGGCAATAACTTCATCAGATGAACAGATCATGTTGATCAGTTTAGAAACAGATCTCTAAACGGAGCAGCAGAAAGAAAAGTGTACCTGCTCTTCTGAGTAAAATATGTTGATTTTTTTCTTTTCTTTCTGCTTAACATAAATCTATATGTACACTTGGACAATCTTCTTTCCCGTTTGCACCAAACCTGTTCAGTCTCTGTACATTTAGCACAACATCAGTCTGTCTGATGTTTCTCTCTGAGAAAAGTGGCGTCTTTGCTGCACGTCATGACACCGGCTCATTGTCCTAAAGTCTTTGCATCACTGCACGTGTAGACACTCTCACACCTGCCTGCTGCTGTTCCTAAGCCAGCTCCACACTGATGGCGAACTTATCAAACTCATTTTTGTCCCTGTTTCAGAAAAGTGGGTGTGTTGGAGGAGTTACAGGTGGAGTGGTCACAGCCATGTTCTTTGCTGCTGCAGCAGGCTTCCTCTTAAAGTACTGCAAAAAAAGATGAAATACCCTTAGGCCCACAGTTTCTAATGTATTTCTCATTGTTAGAACTGATATTTATAGGACAAAAATATATTTAAGTCACAAAAAAAAGTAAATCTTCTGTATTATAAAAATGTGAATTAAGTTAATAAAGTTTTATTGACTTTCCTAAAACATTCTGAAGAGCAGGTTGTAATTGAAGGACTGAATCTGTTAAAGTCAGATGATAGATTAACTGTATGTCAGCTAAAGGAATGTGAAGATAAAAAAACTCTTGACAGAGGATAAACGAGTGTAACAACACTGTCTTTCTGCAGTAATTGATTAAATGTACTCAGATCTTTCCAGTGAATGTAAAATTTATTTCCATGCAGCTCATAAAATCTGCACTGAGCACCACCAGATGTTCCTACAACACCATCTTAGGGTTCACCTCTAAAAAGAAAAAGTGTACAAATCTGTAACTACAAACCCTACATACTGTGATGGAAAAGTTTTTGATTTGTGTTTAAGGTTTTGATGGACTGTGCATCTTACATCTGTCTTAAATCGTCACAAAACCTATTTACATTGGAGAGATTCAATTAAACTCTAATACGTTTATTTGTCCCCAAGCAGAGATTCACCAGAGCAAAAAGAAATAAAGAAGTTTGATAAGTTCCAATTGTTACAGTTCTGTGTCATGTCTGTGCTGTTTGAACTGATACCTAATGAATATGTGTCTGTTATATGTTAATATATCTGTAATATTGTGTAATGATGAAAACATTCTATAGGTTTGAACATGTGCTGCGTTGTTTTAGCTTCTGCTCCGTGTTTGGATGTTGTTTTTGGTTAAATGTGTCGTTCTGTGTGACATCACCGAGAAACACTAAACCTGCATTGTTTGAAAGAAGTATTCATCACATCAGACCCACATTGATCACCAGAGAGGTAAGACCTGTTTCCAGCTCAGCTCAAACTGCTTTTTACGTGTTTCATTGAACCAGTGTGTGTCAGGTTAGAAGTGAATTTACTTTACCTGTAGGATTCTTTCTAGTTAAACACTTATCTGTCAGATCACAGAGACCGTTACACAGAGACGTTCATGTTTAGCTAGGAACTGGACATGAAAATGTAGACGTGGCTTTGTCCAACACAGGTTTTAATTAGTTCACTTTTCTTTTGCCGTTTTCTGCGTTTCGTGTGTTTAAAATGTTGGGATGGTGTAGTTTTACCAGCAAATGACTCAGAATCTGGAGAGTTTACAGTATTTGTAGTGTTGAACTTTTCCACCTCCTGTTATTTAATGTGTATTTAGGTTCCTGCCAATAAAATGAATAGGAGGCAATGCATGGCATGGTGCCATGTCATGCATTTATTTTAAAAGTATTCGGAGTATTTGGAGGAGTATCGTAGAAACGTGATTCAAACCTTAAATGGGTCCAGACACCTTCAGCGCTTTCCCTTTAAAACTGCGTCTTTATATCTTTTTTACTTTTTGAATTAGAGCAGTTTAAGTTTTATGTGACAGATTAACTTCCGGAAATTTCTCCATTCATTTTAATGGATGGAACTTTGGAGAAGGTAGAGTGATGATGTCACTCTCACTCTGCCAAAGTTCAGCTCAGCTCTTTATCAACTCTTTTTGTGTTTTTTTTCTTCTCTCCTTCAGTCAATTTTTACCTTTCACTAACAAATATATATCAAAACGTAGGAAAACGTGTCCTGTGTTGACAGGTGTAATTGTTATTGTGATAGGATGTACGGTTTTGGTGCGTGTCTGTGCATGTGCTCGTTACCCTGGCAACTGAAGCACCCTGTTAACACCTGCTCTCTGATTGGCTGACACTTGCCTTTGATTTAGCAGTAGCTGCTCATGTTTACTGTGTGTGTTTGTAAATACTCCAGAAAAGCATGATTGTGTTCAGTATGAAAACAGTTAACATCAAACTTCACTGAATGAACTGTGACAACAGGAAAACACCTGTTCACAGTAACTGTGAATGTTTAATGCACAATATCCTAGCTGGCTGTGCATAGTGGCTCTGTAGAAGCTTTCAGGGCATCTAGAAATGACACTTTTACAAACATGAATCAAACGGACAACATTTGTGTAAACATCATGTTTTTTGATGTTTCTGGTGAACATTTGTGTTTTTTTGTTTAATTCTCTGCATTTTTACAGCAGCATTACTCTATTCATGTCAGAAATCTGCTGCAGTACAGTAAAGTTTTATTCCTTTTTACAGTATTTGATCATTTTGATTTGGATTTCAGTTGCTTCTTATTATTGTTCACAAGTTGTGTTGTCTGAGGAAACGAATGCTTGTGTTAACTGTTAAGCAAATGAGAGAAAGTGTAAAATGTTGGTTACAGTCGTACGTTTAGAGAAAATGATGTGTTTCCATTGGCCTTATTCTAAACTTTTCAATTCTGTGTCATGTCAGATTTGTGAAAGACAAAACGACAAAAAGAAAACAAAGATACACAGAAAGAGAGTAAAGGAAACCATCCAGAGTAAAACCATGGATCAGAATCAAGAAAGAAAGGAGAAGGAAAGAAAGAAGGAGAAAGAAGAGATGAAAAAGAGCAAGAACAAGGGAGAAGAAAGAACGAAAGGAGGAGAAAGAAAGAAGGAGGAGAAGGAAGAGATGAAAAAGAAAGTGCAAGAACAAGAGAGAGAAAAGAAAGAACGAAAGTAGGAGGAACATCCTGCCTCCACATCATTCTAAATGTACAGTTTTTACTTAATTAATAGCAATAAACAAAAAAAACATCAGTTTTGATGCACTGACTCGTATTCATTTGTCATGTGTTTTGCCTTCACGTGTGTGAACTGAAGGTCAAAAAGGAAGAAAAGCTTCAAGCAAAGTGTTTCTTTAAAAAGAAAAAGGGCAAATTTAATATTCTATTCAAAGCTGGAATATATTCTTATGCAGGATTTCAACATAGAAAATTATAACAAAAATAATAAGAAAATAAAATAGATAAATAGTAATAGGGCCTGAAAAACAATAAGACAATATAACTGAAAAACAACATAATGTATTTACCAAGTTCATATTGCATAATGCGTAACAAAAGTTACATAGGTGAAAAAAAAATCCTGTATATTTATTAAGTTGCTCTCTAGGACCAGTGACCTAGCCCTGGTCTATCTATGTATGTATGTATGTGGCTGTTGATGTCATGTCTTTGGTCATGAGAGTGATGTTCAAAATGACTCTCACTCAGGGAAACACATTTCCACCAGAGAGAGAACACACACACCTCCAGTAACAGTCAGTAAGCTCCTGTATTGAGTTACTCAAGGTGATCTGAATGACATGGAAACCAGCACAGAAACAAATTAACAGCTATTAATTTTCATCATTACCATGACACTTGATGGACAGACTTCTGATCAGGCATAACTGAACCCGTTTACCCGTAATGCAGTCTTTGTTACAAGGTCACTTAACCCTCAACTGCACAGGCATTATGAATAGTACACAGATGTTTTGGCATTTGTTGTACTGCCAAACGTTCTGCATTATCCATGTTATTTTTTAGTCCACTGATAATTTAAGGAACATCAAGGGTACATCAGCAGCTGAGATAAAGCTCCAGTTTTGCTCACAAACATTTGAGAGTGCCCTTCAACATGTTTCACAAGAATAAAGAACAGGCCAACTGAGCTGGCAGAAGAAGTGTCCCACCAGTGAGGCAGAGGGCTTATGGAAAAGAGCAGCTTTAATGAGGTGACATTTTAATGATGGTTAGAGGAAATAGAACCATTTCTCAATAGTTGGCCCTTGGGACACTACAGTGCTTAATTGTTTCTACCTTCCAAAAACATTCTCGAGCGAATAATCGTTTCTATTGTCTGAGTCAGTGTTGCAAATGGAGCTAGGCTAAAATCGCAGCCATCAGAGCAACTATGCAACTGTACAATAAAGATGAGTAGAGCATCAATGTGGTCTGAAGAGGAATTACAGCTAGGGCACTGGGGAGCTGTACCACCACTTCCAAGAAAATCCCAAATGCAGTTGACTGTTCAAGAAATCATAATAAATCTTCAAAGATGCAACATCAAGCAGTCACGCGTTAGCCTGAAAACTGTAAAAATGTACAAAATCAAAACATGAAAGCCCTTTGTTCAACTGACTAAATATGGCAGTAATAAGGGGGGAAAATGTCCAACAACACTGGAAACATAATTTGTGTTCTGCCCCTTTTCTTCACGGGTACCAATCTGAATACAAAGGTCTTTTATTGTTAAAGCTGGTCACACCATCCTCACAAAGCAGCAGCTGGTGATCCTGCATTGCAAAGTTTTACCACTTTCTTATGTGACCGTTTCTCCTTTTCAGATGCTTAGCTCTGTAGTGATCTGCAGAAAAAGTTCAACTTCTCATGTAAATAACTTATCACTATCTTTCTTTATTCTCTGTAAAAACAAACGAGGACGGGTAGTAAAAATGTTTCACCCATCGCCGAATGCAACTCGGTGTTCAGTCTGAGGCCTGTATTTGTCATGTACTTAGAGCAGGGATGATAGTAACTGCTTCATTCATTTCTAGATTTGGAAATTTGCAGTTCGCTATGCTCAAAGATGACTCGACACAGTCCGAATGTAGTTGACAGGATGATTCTGGAAACAAGAATGTCCAATTAAAAGAATGTTAACAGCTCAAAAGCACCTTGTCACTTTAGCTGCTCGATTAGCTCAGGGTGCCACAGTTGAGCTTGTAGTCTCATTTGCCCCTGAGTAAATCAATCATTAGCTACACTCAAATATTAACTTGGTTAATTAATCATTTTATCATGCTTTGATCCAACCTCTTCCTTTCCCAACACCAATTACACTACGTCTCAAAAATGTGTATTTCTAACTTTGCAGGCAGAATGTGGACACAATGCACGGCCTACATTAACTTCAATCAATCATATCTCCCAAAACACAGAAACAAAAAAGCACTGATTAGATGGGACCCACCACTGTGAACGGAGACCCTGACATCTTACAAGAGAGCCCAGCAGGCAACAAGCTTCTGAACATCAGTGGAGTAACAGGATTACAGTAGAGCATCAATGAGCACATAGGACAACTCAATAATTCATGTCAGTATAGTGCAGCTAAACAATGACTATGCTTGTGGGATGCGATGACTAAAACTACAGGTGGTGCATATTTTCCCAGCCTTTCCATAAGCTATTCACATTCAAAGTGGCAGAAATAGTTGTGTTAAAAGCGCGAGTATGCTAGAGAGTTAAAGTCAACGTCTGGCTTCTCACTCACTTCTGCACAGTTCACAACTTTGTCCCTCTGAGCTCAAGTCAAGTTAGCAACATTAAGAGGATAAAACACAGCAAAGACAGAGTGCTATTATACTGTTGGAAATCAAAGCATGTGTGTGTCATGCTCCTGTTATCTCACCTTCCTGTTTCACTACACTGACAGCAAGCAACCATGTATGACTGCATCTTTACACCAGCATAAACACACTACTCCAAAGGTCACCTGAGGTGAAACGAGTCACAGCTGTGTGTATGTGGACCCTGCCCTCACACTGACCCAGGAGTCTGAGCATACTGCCCACTGGTAAGTTAGGGGGAAGCAAAGGATGTCTGGTCTTAAACCTTCAAGGGAAACTTTCTGCTTCCAGGTCTGATTTGACCTTTTCTTTTACACACAAATTTCAGGGTGGATCCGTTTTTAAAAACATTACCAGGATTTTGTCTAAAAGAATGTACTGTACTGTCAGCACTGCAGTTGTTGACATTATGACACTAACGTTGCCTCCTTTCATCACCAAAACAAGACGCCATCAGGATTTTTATAATCTACAAAAGCATATGATATATTAGTGTACAAGCCTGTACTTGATCGCTGCTGGCAAACTGCTAGAATGATGTTTCAGAAAAGCTTTTCTACATTTAATTCCCCAGAGTGAGACTTTCTTTAGCCAATTACTACAACCATCGGATACCGTGCACACCGCCGACAACCCTGCTTTTCCTCCAGCTATTGATTGCTCCACTATTCTACAAACTGCCCAGTTTTTCTGGGTCCTCGTACCAAGATGCTTGATCAATCAAGTCCACTGTACCATTATGTCACCTTAAGTGTCATGATCTCTAATGCCTCCAAGGGTGTGCAGTCAACATTTCTTAGTCACCATGAGACATGCAAGAATAAAAACCATCTCCATTGCATTAATGTTGGACATTCTAGGATCTATGCGTACACGGCAGGTTTCGTGAATAATGTGAACATAACTCAAGAGTAATATTCATTTACAGGAGTTCATTGCTCAATGCAGCACATAATGCGGAGAGCTTCAGTGTACCAGTATGGAATAGTGTGGGCGGAAGCGTCTTCCAGGAGGAGCTCTTCATACCACATCCTTCTGATGTGAAAAATAAACAACCCCAGTAACGCGCGTGCTCTCTCTTCCCTCTTGGAGGAGCATCCACCACCTGCCTGAAGAGCTGGGTACAATCATCAGCACACATCACTCACCTAGTGACAACTGGCAGTGCTGGGTGCCATGAGCAGCAACCTATTCTGTTCCAATCTTTTACACCAGGCCTAAAGGAGCGGAGTAGAATTTGCTTTAAATAGGTAAGCACGTTGAAGGAATGCCTTTGCTGGCAAACGATGCGTCATGCCCCACCTATTTAACAACAACAGCCGGCGGCACTGCAAAGGTATTGAATCCGTATCATGCAGTCCTGTGTAGATGAGGTTGATTGAACAGAGCAATGGAAATAACACAAAGCTGCAGTACTTAAAACAATTATTCCCCACCACTAACACTCATTCAAAAATCATTCAACTGGCCTTTAGGAGCAAATACAAACAAGTGGCAGCGAGCAAATGTGTTTAGTGTGACTGATTAGACTTTATTACACAGTGGAAACACACAGGCACTATCAGTCTTTTTAAAGGACCTGCTCGGGCGTGTTGCTGCACATCACCGAGACGCTCTAAACAAGATTTCACAATGTTACCAAGTCAGCATCAGACACACTGGCTTCAGTACCCTTCCACTGTGATGTGTGTGAGACGGCGTGTGGGATGTGACTGGGAGTGACTGGACATATTGTCGAGAAAAGGTGAATATGCAGTGTCTATGGTGGAATACTGAAAAAAAGATCCAAACATTATCCACTCACAGGCAGCATGAATTCCTGCTTTAGTCACTTGTTAAACATTTTTGGACAGCTCTCCATTCACTGGAAATGGAAAGCTTTGCTGACATGTAGCCCGTGCAGAGAGACAGATTTGAAAAGAGTCTATAGTTCAGTGGGAGGTTGAGAAAGGCTCAAGGTTTGGAGTCTCTTATTGTACAGCAGCTGTCCATGATCCCCAGGGTAAAAGAAACCGAGGTCCCCTAGTAGCTCCACCGCCTATGTGGAGTCGTCATTGTTATTATTTTATGCAAATATCATCTAAGACCATTCCGCTCAGACCAATTAGAAGCAACCCCACAAACACTGAAGTAGATTATCAGTGACTTGTCTTTAAGACGTTATGTACAGTAAGTAACTGAAGCAGGATAAATTATAACTTGTAAAAACAAATTGCCAACTTTAGTGATGCGTCTTCTGGCACAAGATATAACAAGCGTCCAGTCAGAGGAGAGTATGTAAATTACACACTTAACACAACACTATCCCAGAACGACAGCTTCACCAGATCTCTGAATATTGGCAACTACTTGGTGTGAACGCACTGCAAGTATGAGCAGCCAAGTGGAAAGGACCTTTCAAGTGAGTCTAAAGTGAGTTATGAGGGATAAAGCTGAAATCCATAATGATTTAGTAAAGAGACAGAAGATCAACTTCCTGATAACTGATTATTACCAATTCTATAGCAGATATGGCGTATTTGGATTGGACAGGTGTACCTGATAATATAGCTAGTGAGTAGAAGTGTTTTTCAGTGGCAAACGGAACTACACCATCAAAGCAGTGCCTATGCAGGTTGTTTATGGAAAGTCCTCCCTACTAAAAGGCCAGAACAAAAGGCCCCTGTTTGTCGTCCTCCTAGCATCTGCAAAAATGAAATGCTGGAAAACCATAGGAACATATGTGTGTCTTTAAATAAGGGGTAACCTAATACTGGCAGATCAAACAAAAAGCTTTTCAACAGCCAGACAACCATGTTTTGTTGTACTGGATCTAACTTCTGTTATTATTAAAATCTACATCTGAAAGTCAAGTATGCTGGAAGCTCTGTTTGTGACAGCAGCAGGAGGCTGGAGGGAGAAGGACCTATTGTTACGTGGGTATCACCTACAGCTGTCAGAAGTGATGTGCCACTGGACACAGGGTGACGATGGAGACGCACAGCAATTATTTCCCACCTCATTTGTCAACATAAAGTCATCCAACATCCTGACAGCGCCGTCATGAGCAGAATCTTTACCTCATCAATTTAGCACAAAATGCTTTGCTACTCTGTCAGGTTACTGTGGCCGACTGATTATTAGTGATGCTAGATAGTAATTTCCCGGGCAACGTTCCATTCTTGTAACTAGTGTAAAGGTCATTAGCGCACTTGCCCTCAGAGACGTATGCTCGTTTTATTGTTTGATATTATTAGAAAGGATTTAGGTGGGAGAACATGGTACATCAGTTAAAGAGAGACCTCAGTTTGACAAGAAAGGAGAAATCTTTGCCATTATTAAGTTACTACAGCTAGTTGGAAGATAAAGTGTTTCCACCCTCTTGAACATATAAGGTTATACATTAAAAATTAAAAGTGTCCAATATATCACAACTGGAACTACAGTTGACCTAAACTAAAGAGCGTCTTAAGCATCAAAGTTAATGCCCAGATGATCCAATACATCTATCTACTATTGAATGCAAGGTAAAAAATTAGTTTTCTAATGTATTTGTTTACATGGTAGCCTAAAAATTTATAGCATTAGTTCAGCATTATACAACGGTAAAGGGACGAGCATGAAGTGCATACCACAGACAAATACATAGGTTCAAATACACGCCAGCCATACTTTGACCAAATATAAACCGTAGTGTTTCAACTAATAGACTTTAGTTGAAATACTACAGTATAATACTCTGCACCATTTCTTTTTTGTACTCCCTGGTAGAGTGTGTATGAATTAAAGATGATTGGGAAGCCCACTGTGAACGCTGTAGAGCCGAGCACGCTTATGCCTGCTACCCACATGGTATCGTGGAGGTTAACCGATGTCAAGGCAGTCAGGGTCAAACCCCAGATGGTGAGAGACAGTGTGCAGGGGAGTACAGAGGTCAATAGTTCCCCTACGATGGTAGCATTTAAGCAGCTAATCAACATTTGTTTCCCAAATACCGCTTCCTAGTAACTGCTTACTTGCTTTCAGAATACTTTTTTATTTATTTGTTACACCAACTGAAAACCACAACAGTTAGCCTAGCTACCACATCAGCCAGCTCTGTTCTCCATCTCACCATCTGCTGTGGTCCACCCACACAAATCTCTCCCAACACTTGATCTGGACAGTAGCCTGCCAATGCCCAGGAGGGCAAAGCAGATGGTGTAGATACAGGCAGAGCGTTTAGCCTTTGAATAGCAGGCAAACTTCAAAGCAGACTGGCACTGAATTCAATCAGATGGTTCACTCTGCATTGATTAAGCTGCCCTCTTCTACTCACCTGGAATGATATCAGCAGTGCTCGGGAAAAAGAAACTATCTGCTCCTAAGTTCAGAAAGCAGAACTTCAAGTCCCTTTTTCTTATGCTGACATAAGGAGAAACCAATTTCTGATGAGTGTTGCTCATTGATCTACGAATGCTGCATGAAT
The DNA here is from genome assembly GCA_032270685.1 of Microctenopoma stevenorrisi. Taxonomy (NCBI): domain Eukaryota; kingdom Metazoa; phylum Chordata; class Actinopteri; order Anabantiformes; family Anabantidae; genus Microctenopoma; species Microctenopoma stevenorrisi. The sequence goes on along the minus strand of JAUMTR010000005.1, from coordinate 7,011,414 downwards.
AAAAGTGTTCCTTCATAGCATCCAACTCATTTGCAACTGCAGACATTGCCTCACGCCAACAGTTCTCTCTTTATTCAGAACTATCGCTGATGCACCGGTGAGAGCCGTTTTAACTCAAACACAAGCCGTTTCAAATGCCTGAAACGCGCTAAAGTTTAACGCCGAAGCCTTTGGTGGGTGCCAAACAATCAGAAAATAACGTACGCCGAGTTCGACCAGGTCGATTGGTTTGTGTGTGATAAAAGAAGCACTAAAATGGCTCAACAGTGAATGGAGTACGGGAGAAGCCACGTCCTCCCGCCAGCGTGCGCAGGTAACGCATCTGCTTTCTTTCACTGCCTCAGAGGAAACTTTGAGAAAGGACTTGTCTGCCTCTTGCGAAAAAAAAACCCGACAATAGAGCTCAGTCATTGTGTTTTTAGGGTTGTTTTGGATATTATAGTAGTTAGTTTTATGAAAGATAAAAGTCAAACTTACCACGCGCTGCTTCGCAGCGAGCTTATCCAAACAGAGACGGTTTCGAAGAAGACGAGCCGACAAACCTCTCACGACTTTCCTCTCTCCACAGCGAAACCGGCCAGGCGGACTTCACGCATAGGGTTACATCTAACAAGTACGGTGAAGTGCCCGAATGAACGCGTACAGCCCTGCTCCAGAGTCGACGTCTGTCCGAGCGGAGGTGAGGCGGCGTTTCACGCGCAGCGGGCGGCTTTCTTTGTTCCTGCTGCTGCAGCCTGCTCCGTGGATAATATCACCGCTCGTGTGTCCCTGACAGCCGCTGATTGGCTGCGGGCTCGGGATCAAGAAAAGGTGACTGGTGTCAAGCTACTCACATGGAAAAATCAGCGTTTCCGATCACGACACGGACACACATTCATCATCTAGTCTTTTTATATCTAATACACAGGCGTGGAGTTGCACCAGAGTTTATTTAATGGTGCCAAATACTGTTTGCGTGCGTTTTGTGTTGCTGAAACATTCGTCCCTATGCCCATTAGACGTTTTCCTTATAACTGCATGCTTTTATTTTGTATGTACAATTACTAAACTTCCTGTTAGAGTGCCATTATCGCGACGCTTGACGCTGGCTAGAGGCTCCTTCGTGCCTCCATAGTTATATTCCTAACAACAACCTGTCTGCTAAAGGTGTTTCCCTTTTTTTAATTACTTACACGCCAAACATAACATCTGCTTATATAAAACTAAAATCTGGATTAACCGTGCCTCTACTCTCTACTCAAATTTAATATTTTCACACGTTTAACCTGCTTTTATATATTGTGATTTTGTATTGAGCCCTGTGCTTTTAATTTTGTTCAGCAATGCGTCTGCACATTAAAGACAATAAAGTGTTCTGAATCTGATTTTAAGTAACAAAACAAAAAACATGTTTAGATAGGTTTTGAAGATGATGTGCAAACAATCGTTTCTAGAATATTACAATACAATATTAAGTGTTACGCGTCCAGTTTGCATACCTTAATAGTCTGATGATTGGAAGTATCTTTAAGCAGTGGGAGTTAAGTGGGAGCAAACCCCGTCTTATACTAATTTTTGCAGGTTCATTGGTTTTTGTTATATTTATTGTCACCCCACCCTCACTATTATAAAAACAGTTGCACACCTAATACAGTCTTATCAAACAGCAGCAGTGAACATATTGGTGCTTAATAAGCATTGCTCTCATTGTAAAACAGAGAAATTAGGCTTATGAAAACTAGAACGTCAACTCCCTGAGCAGCTGGCCTCAAATAATCCGAATGAGAAGCAGACAGGTGAAGATAATTGGTTTAACACAGCATTGATCTGTCAGCATAAAACTGTTTCTTTCCTCTCTATCTATTAGTCCAGCAGCTTGGTTTAGCTGCACCCAACTGGAAGCAAGGAAGAAGAAGAGTTAGTCTGGCCCTGTGAGAGGCTAAAGAAATCAGCCCACCAGCAAGTATATGAACGTGAGGTGCTGGTAATTTCACTTTTGTAACACAGGTGCTGGTTAGCTGTAACTTTATCTTTCCAATGATTATGTTAAAAAATCTCACCATCTCTCTAGATGTAGTCTCATATTTAGCATAAAGATATGCGAGTGGTATAATCTTTCTTTTATAGGTCCCGGTACACAGCTCTAAATCCTAACTCTTCCTATAGCTGCGACCACAGACAGTAAAACATCTGTTACTCATAGTCAGAAAGTCGATCTTGGTGAGACAGAGACCGTTTCAACTCAACGTGACTCAGAGCTCTTATGCTATGAGGCTGTGTGTGTGCATGCGGTGACTTTGGTGGTGTGTAGGTTTGTGCATATCTATGATGGTGGATGAGGAAGAGTGTGAGTTAGTGTTTGTGTGTGTGTCCATCTGCCCGTCTTAAGTGAATACTTCAGAGACAGCTGCCATGACTTTCACCAACGTGCGCTGAAGTCCATCAGCTGTTTTTATTCTCTAGGTGTCATTATGTCGTCTCCTTCACTACCTCCTGCATATTCTCTCCTTTTCCTCTTTTTTTCACCTTTTAAGTGTTTGGCTGACTGTCTGCATCTAACCCTCAAGTCTTCATCCTCCTAACCTCTGTCTTCCTGGACACGACTTAAGCCAGTCATCAGTTGATATTGTATACTGACAAAGAATTTCACATAATCACAATAAGGTGTGTGTGTGTGTGTGTGTGTGTGTGTGTGTGTGCGAGCGAGAGAAAGAAAGAGAGAGATAGACCAACGAACGTTCTTCATTTCACCCGAGGCAATTTGCTTCTCGCAGCCGACCACAGCAGTTGGCGGGTTCAAACAACGGTCAGCGTGTTCTCATGTGTTCTGTGGATTCATGTGAATTCATATTCAGGCCAGAGTCACCAGTCTGATTTACAGATTTCATACTTTGTCGGAATGTGGAAACAGCCAACAGTCAGATTGATATCTTTCTTGTGTTTGTTAATTATGACGTTTGTGGCAGGTCACAGTAAATTTAGCTGAACCCAAAGACCATGAAACATCTGACTTGTTTAATATGTAGGCAACAAAAACTAGAAATTGCACAGTCAACAATGTAAATGTCTTAAATTAGGATTTTGCAACAAAAAAGGATTAAGCTGCAGGTCTAAAATAATATAATTTATTAGCAACCATAACTAAGGAGTGAAAAGGTACAGTGTGTAATAGCTTGAGCTTCATGGCCACAGAACAACCATATCAAATAGCGTTTAATGGCTTGAAGAAGAAACAGAACAGAAAGAAGGGTGAATGGGTTTTCTTTCTAATCCCTGCACGCAATGTGGTGTGCATAATGCCTTGTGCATGTCAGCCACATGCTGTCGTTGTGGTTTTTCAACAGTGTGGGCAGATTTCTGAAAAAAAGAGGAGTCAGATTGTTTGTCTACGGCTGGAGAATATATGCTCATGGGTTCAAGCTACTCTCAGCTACAGATGCAGCAGAGAGACAGAGACAGCTATATATCACGCAGAGCACTCTGGCCCGATCTGAAGTTCATGTGTTTAGCTGGTGAGTATCCTGGAGGAAACACACCACTGAGAAATATCAGCTGCTGGTCAGAGTCAGTGCGGGAGACAGTGTGAGCATAAATGATGAGGAAGGACAGAGACTGAATACAAAACATGGACGAACTGTCAACGTTAACCTTGGTTAAGTCCATTGACATGAAGCAACCAACACGTATGGACAAACCACTCCTACATAGATACGTGATATGATGTGCTAATACTAAGTAAAACACACTCGGCACTTAGCAGGGGAACTCAGAACTCAGATTTTCATGTAGCACAGTGGAATTCCTTTTATTGGATTAAAACACCAGAGCACAGAAAAGCTTGTCAGAAACAGTGAGACTAGGAATAGCACTTTCTTTCCTTTGCACTTTAGTTCAGAGGTAAACAAGGTGCCAGTCATGGCACGCCATCGGGTTGTTTGTCATCATTTGTATGTGTCCCCTATGCTCAATTTACAAGTGAGGCACAACCAACAGCTCCAGGCACTTCTCATTATTCTGAGAACACTGGCGTCGTTGGCAGGTTGCATGTTGTGGGAACACACTTTTCCTTTCAGTCTGACACTAAATAAATGCGCGTGGTGTCTGACTCAGGCTGGACCTTCTGGAGCTGCTGTAATGGTGTGATGCTGTTGCTCAGGCCACGACATGAACTGTGTATAAGGTAAGCTTTTTGCCTGGGTCTGGCATCTTTGTGTCATTGATAGTCTTTCTTTTTATTTTTCTGCTTTAGGTGGTGCCGTGTTCACTTAGCACGTGGCTCTCTTATTTTACGTCATAACAGAGTGTTTGAGTTGCACTATAGGGGCCTTTGTTTAGTCTTTTACCTTTTGCATTGAAAAATGATGAAGTCGAGGGTGATCACCTGTCACTATCTGCTCCATGAGGCTGATAAGAGTGATGGGAAAAGTCACAGACATGAACGCAACAGGTCAACACTACCACCTGGTGGCTGGAAATCCACTCTTGTGCATTATACATTTGTCTCATAGCACTATTTGAGATCAGACTGTAGCAAAGATTATCTCACACACACACACACACACACACAACATTTGTTGCACACGGGTGAGCCAGGTGGAAAATTTAAAACCTAACAAATAAAGTTAAAGTTAGGCAGCAAAAGTAAGACAAAGTAAAGCCTGTTTGTTTGGTCTTCTTTTTATATTGGTGGGACAAAAAGTTACTGCTGACAGTGTCCCGTATTAAACTCAATCCATCTCTGGGTGAGCTGACCCAGAAGACTCAAGCACTGAGTGACACTTTAATATATTATTTGCACTCTTTCCATTTTATTGACTTCTTGTTTTACAAAAACAGGAATGACAGAATGCATAGACCGAGCCACATAGTCAGCTCATCAATGACAACACGAAGGGGGAAAAAAAAAGGAATCAGGAAAAGGCAACCATTTATTTATAAAATCCAACACTGTTTGCAGCATTTCTTCTACGTGCACACAAATTCTCATGATCTCATTTACACAACTGAATGACATGATTGTCATTAAGCTAGTTCACACTAAACAAACACACACAGGCTCTCAATGCACATGTGCAGGTAAAATGGAAAAAACATTGGATGCCGTGAGGAATCGGACGAACCACAGACACTAACACAGTGAAAGAGGTGCATAGAAATGTTCCGTTAAAGAGTCAGTTCACGCAAACATAATAAGACTTTCCTTGGGTATTTCTGGAATTAGAGGTTTACCAGAATTTTGTTTATGATTCTCACATCACTAAAAAATGTGTTTACAAAAAACTCAATTCATGAGGTAATAGTCAAATCTACTGATAAAGTTAAATATAACAAACTACATGGTTATATTACACTAAAAGTAAAAGCATTTGATTATTGGGTGTACTGACCATTTAATCAATTTACCTACAGTCAGCTCACACTATTTGTCCCATTTTAAAACCCACGGGAGCGTAGCCATCACGACGACACACAAATGTCCAGTTAGTAGCAGCAAAGGGGGCTCCCATAGAGTCGCATGCAAACTACATCAACAGTGTGAGCTGATGGTACCGTCCATAAACATCTCTAATTAGACAACATTTGCACAATGACGCTAAACTATTGCGTCCTCCACGAAGGCGAGCGTTGCCGAGCTGGATATTACGCCACATATGACCTCACACCAGTACTCTGACCTATTAAGCAGTGAAGACATGAAATCAGTGTGGGTCAAAACAAACTGTACTGCAACATCTTTATAAAGAGCGATGATAAATTGTCTTCGAGCGGTGGGTTATGCCCGTTTACGTTTGAAATGCAGAGTTATTGACAGGTTTTTGTATCTCGTGATTGCGGAAATGTAAGAACAAACATAGTACTATGGTTGCTAATGGTGACCAAAACTCTTTTTTGAAATCAGTTGTACTATTTGAAAGCATGACTTAAAAACAAATAGCAGAGAGCAATCATCTCTCTATACATCCAATAACACATAAAACACAAACAAACTGAATGTTTCATTTTTCTAACCAGTTCTTCTGCAGGGAATTCGTTTTTTATCACGACTAAACAATGAAAGGAATGAACAGTTATTTTATTACATATTTTTTTATGCTGCTCATAATTAACTAATGTGCGCTTATGACAAAATATTTCCGGTCGGTTCCTCCATGGAGTAAACTCAAGAGGATTGTCCTCGCCTGTAAAACTAGCCTGTTTTCTCCCCCCTCTTCAAAAAATGAGATGATGATTCTGAAGGAAAATGTTAAAAAGTGCTATAAAAACATTGTTTGTGAACACAGTAACAACTAACCAACCACCCAGTCTCTTCCACTTTAAAGAAAATGTAATTTAGGGTTAACCCTAAACCTAACTCTAGCTAAGCAGAAAAATCCAACACAATCATCTTACACAAGTATTTTATATATCTATCATATCACAATTTATTAAAATGTGTTAATTCTATTTATTGTAATTCACACTCTGGTTCAGTGTTTTACTTTCTTACCTTTAGTAAAGTAAATCCATTATTAAAATATACATTCCAGTAGTTAGAATAGTGGATTATTTTTAGTTTGGCGATTCCTACCCCTCACCCTCTGACTAACCTTAGTGACTCCAACACATACAGGTACCTCGGTTAACTTTTTTATGCTGACCTTACTTGTAATAGGCAAAACACATAGCCGTCATGTATATGTTTAGTGTAAAGAACAGAAAATGCATGTCAATTCTTGGATTATAAGGACTGGGGGGTCTATGCTCACGATATGTCAAAGGTTCACTAATGTCACCGAAGATCACACAATACCAGTGTAAAACTACATTTGTACAACTTTGTCGCTAGAGGTTGTGCCGAGCTCCAACCGTCATTCTTCAGAATACTCGGTCAGATATTTGAGCTCACTGCTGTAAGTCTGCATTCTGGGTCTCTGACAGAAGAAGGGAATACTGCATGAGACTAATAAGATATTTTACATATGACCATGAGCATGCCAACAAAGCCAACAGTAATATTAGTCGAGGCAGAATACGCCGCGTCTGCTTCCACAAGCAACACATGTAACAGAAGGTTGAAAAGGATGGAATAGAAATGAAAACGGGTCAACCTTTTCTTTGCCACTGCTCAATCTAGATCCCCGAACCAAACAGGAAGGTCCTTTCAATCCTCCTGTTTGTTTCAGACCATTTGATAAGAACACGAAACACCCAACTTTATCTTCACCGCTCGTGTCATTGAGCCAAAGCTCACCGTGTCTTCTTGGTCCTCTTCCAGTAAGCAGGTTGTTGTGTTGGCCGGGGTGCAGTTGTTCTCAATCGTGTTCCTCTGTTTCCGAACAGGGTCAGGGTTACATATACTGTAAATAGGGGGGGGGGGACTAACCATTCAGAAGGTACACTACCAACTCATAGGTGCACATCATGATGGCTGTGTTGGGAATCTGTCTTATCAGGTGGGTCGTGAGGCCACGGTACAGAGCACGGTAGCCCTCCTCTTTGGGCACTGTTGTTAAAGTCTGGAAAAAGGAGCGGTACTTGGTGCCCTCTTCCCGTAACCGGGTGCGGATCACTTCTGCAGAGGAAAAACAAAAGAAAAAAGTTTAAGGAAAACATCCTGCAAATTACACAGGATGTAATTACCTTAGTAAAAAACTCTCACCATGAGGATAAGCAATAGTTGTGGCACATGTCTTGGACGTGGCAGCAGCAAGCATCATGCCCACAAAGTCTGAAGCATCTTTAGACGTGTCTTCCTCCTCGTCCATGTTCTGTGGTGCCTTGGCCTCTACAAGGCGGCGTTTGATATTTTCATAAATCACAAAGTGGATCACAGTCTCCGAGATGCCGGCGTAGGATGCCGACATTCCCCTATAGAAGCCTCGCAGGCCGTCTGCCTGATACACCCGCCGAACACACTCGAACGCGCTCATCCGGCGCTCACCTCGATTCCTGAGTAAACAGCAAAAATATAATTGAACCAAATAGGCACTAGGTTTCTGCATTTCCCCATTTTCACATCAACTGCAGAACAAAATGTATTGGAGAATATACAGTCATCTGTGTCATGCAACCATTGAAGTCCCCATTTCCTCTATTACACCACAGAAGAGAAGGGGGGGGAGGGCAATACAGCATAGTATCACAATATCTCTATAAATAAAGTACGTGTGTACCTCGCATCCAACTGTAGACGAGTCTTAATGAGCCATATTGGGTTGGTTGCTGTGATGGCTGTAAAACCTGTGAAAGAAAACAATGACAACATGGTTATAGTTGAAAATCTATACGTACGATCAACACAAAAAAGAAACACTATAGGCTAAGATGTAAATGTTCAAAGCTGCATTGATGTTGGTGTAGTTAAAACCAGTGTAAAACATGTTCTTTTAATGCATTATATAGGCACAAAGGCAGCTTAGACAGAGAGAGAGTCCCTCTACAGACTATTTTATATGTGCCAATAGCAGAGCAACTGAATGTCAAAGATTTTATGTCTCGTGCAAACAGTAAAACTGTCTTATCAAATTACCTAGATGATGAGATAGGAGAGGACAGAAGTGCACAGAGAGAAAGAAGAACCAGATATGACAAAAGAAGCATAGATCTGTGGTGAGTACTCACGCAGACCCAAGTTACTCCTCACAGATGCAGCTAGAGACCCCTGGTGGTGCGGGGGTCTCATGCCCTTGCGAGAGGAGAGCTATGGTAGAGTAAAAGCCTAAAACAAACACAGGCTTGTGTGTAGCAAAATGACCGGCATGCAACCATTGAACTCCCCATAACCCACCACATTCATGTGAAATCAAGTGAACCCCCCAACCACAACAGCAGAAGGGACGCGCTGGAAGAAATCAGCTTGCTCCTGTCAATTAAAAATTCCCTTTGGTGTAAAAAAACAACAGCATATGTAGCCTGATAAACACGAGAGAAACATACATGAAACAAGGTTTGAGGCTTGTTTGAACATACCTTGAACAAACCTATTTTAGACTGTTAAACTTTAAAACATCAGCTGCAGTCATAATATAGCGTTGTTACAACAGTGCAGGGTAAGTTTGGGTAATCTAAAGGCTGCGATAATAAAACCGTCCTGCTATCATGCAGGTATGGCCCTAATACTAATATTTATTACTATACCATATTTTTCGCTTAGGAACATCATTCTACCAAGCACATATCCATTGTTAGACAACGCAGAAATCAGGTCTAACCTCTGCTGTCACACAGGCCTCGTGTACTGTTGCACACGCTTAATCACCCGACTGTCAACACCTGTCAGTTCAGCTCAGTCAAGTCTTACACCGCAAAACATATGGATCACCACAGGAGAGAAATGTACTCAAAGAATGCTGACCTTGACCGACTTGTTGACAAGTCAGAGTCATGTTGTGATAAAAGCTGGACCAATGTGAAACCGCCTAATTCACTCATACGCACACACAGACCTGACTGACTCACATTTAAATGATTAGATGTTGCCTACTGATTCAAAGTGGCACAATCTACACTTGACATACAAACCATAACTATTGAAATCTGAGCTTTCAGCAGGTTTTATTTCCAATTAGCTATTATTCTACACAAAGGGAAAGGCAAACAAATGGGAAAGGCTTGTTTTGCAATACACAGAATTTCCATAAGTATGTGGGGCATGTCTTTGTGTAAGTTGTCATGTCCCTTGAAGCAGGCACAACCCAAAACTGTTTTTACAGTTTTAAAAGGACTGACTTTAACAATGTATGTCCATTACTCGTGCCTGTTTCTGACTTTACCACAACTGTTCACCTAAGCTTACTGAACAGAACAGGTCCATTAGCTCAGAATCTATGACAAGCATGCTGGAAATGTTACTGTACGTTAACAAGTATTACTTAGAGGAGAGTTGTCAAGGTGCAACTTCAGATATATTACCTGCCATTCCAGCCGACACCATGTGTACCTGTGTGGAGTCCGGTTCCAGAACACCGTTCAGTTTCTCTTTGGCATTGGAGTAAGCAGCAAAATAGATTGCTCTGTTGGAAGGAGACAGGCCATGAAACATAAGTACAACGCATAACTAGTAATAAATGCCTCGGTTATGTGATTTAGTGTTAAGTTAATTAGACATAGTCACCTATGTGCCCCCAGTAGCCATACAGCTTATTAATTACACTACATTAACAAATAAAACTGTCCCCATGTCAAGTTTAGCTTACGGAGGCTTAAAAATGAATTTGCAATAAAGCAGAGAAAAGAATTAACAGTTGAATGGGCCTAGTCACGCAAAGAGTGTTTTCATTACTAAAAGGCACATGCTATTATTTGTTTTCAGTAATTATCTCTACCTGTTTTCACTAATTAAAAAGAAGTTAATGTTTATCTTCATATTCCTGTATAAATTGTGTGTGTTTTTGCTTTCTCCCTTCTGGCAGCAATAACACGATTATATAGTTTGTTTGATTTGTACCATTTATCATTTGTCAAATGTGGTTAATCAGAGTGTTATTGACGCTCACATGTCATCAGTCACATTATAAGACCACATTTAAATGTGCGTCACAGCTTGCCTTCACCGCATTATCATTTATTCATGTAGGATGTTAACAAAACACTCTACATATGCTCAGCACTGGCAGCATTAGCTGCTGTCCACCACCATTAGCCACCTTTTAGTGTAATTACCAGTGAGGGTAATTAATGATAATGACTATAATATGTTAATACCTAACTGCAGTCAGCTAAAGAACAGTCAAATACTGTTCTCGACGTACTGTTGCCTGGCACTTAACAGCACAAAAACTGCAGAGAAAGCTCAGAAGATGAATGAGGCCTAATTAAACATGGATCCCCAAAGATTTTCCTCAGGGTATTGCATCGTCTGAACACAGCCTAAACACAAAGATGGTCCATTTAAATAAGATAAATAAACACACTACATGGTGGTACCAATGTGAAATGACAGCTTTATTTTCACTGATGTCATGAAGTACAGATGCTAAGTAAATGATGTGATGATAGTTTGATCATAATATCTAATCTAATCTGCTTACCTGGAAGGTGCCACGCCCACTAAGTTTGGCCCCAAGCCCCTGAAGAGAGAGCGAGGTCCTTCTTTCTCCAGTATCAATCTAGTTATGAAACGCATAGGCAACATACAAGTTGTTCAATTTACTGTAGTGCAATGTATAGTTTTAAATTCAAATTCAAATACCAAACGTATCTGGTAACAACTAAATCCGTTTATTTTTCCACAAGCGTTTTCCTTTAGCCTGCAAAGATGTTCACTCGTCACATAATCCATTCAACAGCCAGAGAGACACCTCCAAAACCACTTCCACTCACTTTGGTATGGATATTTAAAATCCCAGTGATGGTAGTACTGTTTTTTTATTCAATACATAGCGGCCTGGTAGCTCAGTGGGTTAAGGCACCTAGCCCATCCTTGAGTAAGACACTAAGTGCTAGCTCCCCAGGCGCTGTGTGAAGCTGTATGTATGAGACAAATAAAATTGTACAATTTAACCTCTCCTTTCATTCCACACTGCTGGTTGTAATGAATACTACTGGGTCTATAACAATATAACACACACACACACACACACACACACACACACACATATATATATGACATATAACAAACCTCTAGTTGTGGCACTGTATTCAACACCAGTCAGAGATAGGTAAGTGCATTAAGGTGATTTCTTTTGTGATTTGGCTCTATATAAATAACACTGAATTGAATTGAGCAGATTGTCTGGCCCTTGATTTAAATTTGAATAAGTTTATTAAGGTAGATTTTATGCTGTAAAACCATTTATCCAGGGATCGGTGCAGTGCAGACATGATCTGGTTAGAAAAGACCCAGCCATTCTCTCCCTTACGGAACTGATCTCATTTCCTTTAATATCATGGCGGCAATCTACCCAAACCTAAGAGGTACTCGAGTAAGTTTCCTTAAAGTAGCATAATTCATAACACACAGGATCACATCAGAAATCTGTAATTATGCAATAATCAATGCACCTCCAGCTCAATCTTGATTTAAACTGATGTGTGCGTTAGTGTGTTGTTCTGCCAAAGGGTGAGGTTACGGAATAAGATTTGACTGTCAACAACAGCAACAACATGGTGCCTGCTGAGGAAGGAACCGTAACTCTGTAGTCAAACCTCCCTGGGGGAGCAGAGCGGAGGAACCATGAGCTGAAGGCTTGAAAGCTCCATTCATTTTGGTTACTGCTCCAATGACCACAAGCTAGCAATATTTACTGAGCTCTACGTTATAGCAATATTTGACTGTTGTATAAAAATACATTCTGTGCGTAAGACTCAGTGATTGTACAGGTATGACTGTGAAAAATATACCCACTTGAGACAGTGCAGAGGGCCTGGCGGAGACATGCGGGCCACACTGGCCCCGTTTACGGTACTGAGCTGAACCTCAGACACGTAGAAGGTGATAGAGGACGACTGCAAACGGGTCTTCACTACTTCCAGCGGACATGTCAGTATGGCTCCAACAGTGCCCCCACATCTGGCAGAAGGACAGAGAGGTGGAGGTGAGACAGCAAGCAATCTCCAGTCTCTGCTGACAGTATTGGCCGTTGTTCTTCGGTGCTGACAACATTAGTTGATTGTAGGTATACAAAGCATCCATTTTCTTGAATAAAAAACACGACTAACAGTGTGGTTACTGGAATTCTAAAGATCCCGGGCACGTAGACAAGAAATAGCACAGTGTGAAAACCAGCCAGGAATGCTTTGTGTTTCTGGGAAATAACAACAAGCCTCTGTTCACTCCACACCCCATTCTAACTCATAGATATTTGTATTTCAACAGGTGGTCTGAAACAACGGGCCCTGCATTGGAACAATTCACTTTTTAAAATCCTACCATTTACCAAAACATACTTTCATAACTGTGAATTGTAAACAAATTATTGAAAATACTTTTCACAACATGTACAGTGTTGTAAAAGACAACATTATATTATATTTAGTTTATGTTCTACATTCAGGGGGACCAGCTCAGGTATTTCAGGACAGGCTGATGAGTATTTTTTTTATATTTATTCAAATATTTTTAGATGATATAAAACTAACATATAGCAACAAAAAACATACAATATTTGGCTGTAGGACATAAATAACCTGAACCTTATGGCCCTGTATTAGGCAGGGGCCAAAACAATGCAGACATGCAGTTAAAAAAAGGGGAGACAGACCTATTAACGATGTATCTGGCAGAGTTAAACTCACATCTGTCATGCAACTAATGTACACACAACAGAGAAGCCAGGACAGCGGCATGTGAATAACGTTTATAACAGCTCGGATTTGATCTGTTAAACAGTGTCCAAACAGGCATAGATAAAGGCCTTTACTAGTTAAGCTGTCGCAACAGTCACATCTAATTATACCTGTTTGGTTTGGAAACACTGCTCTTTGAGTGGATTTTAGTGGCAGTCTGTTTGGATGCAGCAGCATTATGGCTGATAGATGGCCGCTTAGAGCGGGTTAGGGTTACCTTTGACACTGGCGGTCTCTAGAAACGAGGACCACGGACAGATGGTTATACTTCGTACTAACAGGAGCTATAACGTTACAGAACACTCCTCCACCATCTAGTTAATGCATACACTAATGTTGTTATGTCGCTGTAGCATGTGACTTTGAGCTTAGCTCCCACGGTTGCACATGCATCGGTTAGCTGACTGATGCTAACACCGGTCTACAGGTTAATACAGCGTATTCACCAAATCTCAATTAAATAACAATGACAGTGCAACTATTCTAATATGTACAGCAACACGGGTTAGCAAGGACAGTTAACGTCCATTAGCTATGAGTGCCGAGCTAGCTAGCTTTACTCTCACACGTATGACACAAACATTTAGTTACTTACCCTCCAGCAAACAGATGAACCAAGGTATCTCTTTGACTCATTATTTATCATATTCGGAAACCGTCCACGAGGCACCACACGAGGATTACGGTAATGGACGTGGATGAGCAGGGGATTTCGACCCCGACCTAACAAGCAGATGATAGTACGTCTGTGTTTGTGGTGGAGGTCATACGCGTTACAACAACGAGGGTATACAACAGTAGCTAGCTTTCGCTAGCTGCCAAAGCTAACTGGTTTCCGGTGATAAAGGTCAATGTCAGAGAGACAGATATGCGTCTCCTCCTCGTGAAACCGGGCAGCGTTAATGTTTCGCCATTCTGTGCGTGTATTAAATGTTGGTAGGCAACTCGTGTCCTGTAGTAATAACACCGAGCGTGGACACGACTCGTCTCCAACCTCAGTGATGTGCCTGCCTCCCCGCTTTGCGAGCCCTGTGGGTCGGGCCCAATGTTTATCAACGAACGGCAAGCCGCAAAAACGTCAGCGCTGATTGGCTGCTGTGGACCCCAAGTCACGCCCAGGTCACTACTCGTTAACGTGATAATGCTTTTACTTTGAAAGACAGATACTATTGTTCTGTCCGGCGCGGTGTGGGAGCTGCTGAGGCAACGTTAAACACAAACGTGACAGACGTGCACGCTTGCTGTTTGCTAGTTAGTCCAGCAACGGTCTACACCGCCTAAAAGCCTGAAGCAACGAAACTACTTCATATACCCCATACATTTCACAACATCTGCTGACTTACGTATTTGATGTTTGCTGAATTCATGTCACGTATTTCACGTGTGAGCACAGTAGGACCCCAGAGTAGCTGTGACCTGACCTGACCAAGGAGAGATCCACCGCTCATATCGAGACTTGAATCCTGGACTCTTTCAGATTGACGGTCTAATGCTCTGAAGTATTTACACAGACATTATTTACAACAGGAAACGAACCTAAAACAATTACTGTGTCAATAGAAGTGAATAAAGACACAATCTATAGTTATGTTCTGGGCAAATCTATATTCACACGTCTATGAAGAAAAAAGAAAGATGGAGACTTACGAGACTCAACTGTACACAGAAATGAGGTTTTCCAATTTAGGCTACAAAATAAAATGCATGCGCCATTTAATTTCATAATTAGTGGGGGAGCATGAAATGCTCCACACTATTGATATTCTCTTTTTCTCTTTATTAGTGGGGGAGCATGAAAT
>JAUMTR010000005.1:6975008-6992780 GCA_032270685.1 Microctenopoma stevenorrisi | reverse complement strand
TCAGTAACATTCAGGTCACAATTTGTGCTAATGAGCAGATTCAATAAATCAATGAAAGCAGAAAGTGCTAAATAAAGTTGCTTCTCAGAATAAACGTTTTCACACAAGAAAAGAAAATGAGTGAGTGATGGTTTGAGTGATGAAATTACTGTAAAACTCATGCACACATGATGTGTGTCAGAATTCATTCAGAAATCCACACTTCCATCATAAACCATAAAAACGAGATAAACTTACTAATGTGTATGTGTAAAGACTGAATTATGGCCCCTACTCTACTGCAACAAGGTGATCAAATGATACATTTACAATATGAAAATAATAATACTGGAAAGCATGGATCAATTTTAGATGCTTTTTCTCTCAGTATTTGAATCACATCTCTGTGTCTTGCTATAACTGAGGCTCAGTATCAGTACATTCAGTGTCCCTTTGTAGAATATGCAAACCTCATGAGCAGACAGTGGTGCTGCGCAGGCAGAATGTCATTAGATACCAGACTGCAGAACCACAGGACACTAACAGCAGTTGTCTGGAGAGGACCAGGCAGTTCACGTTGCATCAACGCGTTTGCAAATCCAAAACCAGTAAGCAAGAAGAGTTTATACAAACTATAACTACATAAACTACAGGGATGTGATTGTGTTGTGCTATTGGCGTAGAATTAATTCCCAGTCTTGCTGAAACATACGTGGAAGCTGTTCTCACAGTCAAATATATTAAACTGGTATTTGTTTTTAACAAAATGTGTCAGAAATGAATCATACTCATAACATCAAAAAAAGAAAACAAGGAAAGTCCTGGGACAGTTCCATTGCACTCAGTTTCTATAAATGTAATGTTCTCAAAGGAAGAGGAGACTTACCGTGCAGAAATGTGCATCATACTGTGTCTATATATACTGAGGCTTTAACTGTGCTTTGTTTCTACAAAATTAGAAGTTAGCTGTTTTTTTTACATTTTGTAACTGACCTATATTTGTTACTGAACCTTTTAATATTTTGGCTACGCAGGCATCCCAGTCCTCATTAAAAATACTTTTTAGACTGCAGTTAGTAACTTGTCACCGACTACAGAATATCTTCCTCTCTACATCAGCTTTCTCAGCAGAGAAATTATTTCTAATAATTTATATTTCTCATTAATAGGCCTTTATGTTATTATTGCTAATATGGAATATATCTCCCATTAAATGCTTCTCCTTCTTTTTTAGACTCCATTTTCACTAGGCTATAAATAACAAAATTGACTACCTCTACTTTTCTAGTGTGTATCAATATGTTTCCCTTTTTATTTTGTGCGCTGTCTGTTTAGGTTGTGTGTTGCCTGTGTGTTTATATTTAGGCGGCCTGGTAGCTCAGTGGTTAAGGCAGAGGGCTGGGATGCAGAGATAGCAGGATCAGTTCCCAGCTGCAGCACCCAGCCCATCCCCCCATACCAGGTGTGTCCCTGAGTGAGGCTGCTCACTGCTCCCCCCCAAGGGGGATGGGTCAAATGCAGATAGTAAATTTCATTATAACACGTAAAAATGCATCAATGACGATAAAGATAATTCTTCATTCTGCTCTAATAATGACATTGCAAAGAACAATAGTTTCAGAAAGTAAGTAATGAATACTTTATTGATCCCCTTGGGGAAATTGTTGTTTGCTGCTAGACCTGTTTCTGTGCTACTACGGGGTATCGGTGTCTTGTCCAAGGACACCACAACATGTAGCTTTTTTTTGTGGAGACGGAGAATCGAACCACCACCCATAGGTTGGAAGACGACTGCTTCACCCCTGAGCTATCAGCTTTATTTAAGATTTCTGTCATAAATAATGAGCAAGATTCAAGATTCCAAACACTTTATTGATCCCAGAGGGGAATTGTTTTGCCTCTTACAGCCACTCTCAGTTCGGAATAGATTAGAAGACCCACAACAATGATCAGCACCAACAGAATATAAACACAAAAACATCAATATATAAGAACAAAAAAATAAAAACATGATAATAACATCAGTCTTAAAAATGGAAAGGTGGGAGATAGTTATGATCAGTGTTTTCCCAACTCCCTTTTACAGAGGGGAACTGCATTTGGAAGGTATTGTACAGTGTGATGGCCACAGGAATAAATTATTTCCTGTGTGGAACACTTGACACTGATAAGTCTCTGGCTGAACGAGCTCCTTTGTCCAGCCAGGAAGTATAGATGTAATATAATTCACAAAAATAAATTCACAACTTCCCTAAGTTTAGTAAAAGTTATATTAATGATATACACATAGTATCATATGGAGGATATGTATGTGATTTTATCTCTTACTAAACAGCAGAGCCCTGTAAAAGACTTGTGACCTGTCCCGTGACTTTTACCCCACCCCTCACACACTAACAGTTCAAACTGTCAGGATAACAGGAGCACTCACAACTAAAAGGCCCTGGGTTTCAATCCCCTGGTCTACCAGGTGCCTTTCTGTGCCGAGTTTCCCAGTGTCAGGATAATGGATGGATAGGCTAAACAGCAGACAGTACTAAGGACAAGAAGTACTGAGTGAACTGAGTGGATCTTGTAACGACAAAGCCCTGTTGTGCCATATGTGTTCACAATGTGAAATAACTACAACTTGACTTTGAAGTGGCCTCTGTTTTCTCATTAGTGTCTGTGATGGCAATAGTTGGTTTGTAAGGTACAGTACCAATGTTGGCAGCTGTCAATTTTGAGACTGTTTACAACTCAAGACCTAAATCAAAGTAAATCAAATGTACTTTGAAAACTCAATATTCACATAGTTGAATGTAAAACACAAAAACAGCAGATGGTTTATGAATATGAATACACTTAGAAATTTGTATTGTACTGTGTTATTGTATAAATTGTGTTTAATGGTGGCCTAAGTGTTTATTTTGTAGAGTAAAGCTAATTTCACAAAATAAATATTACAAGAAATAATAATTATACACAGTGAAGACGGCTTGGACATATATGTGCATTGCTGTGATCCGTCCACTAGATGGGGCTATGAGGTTGGGATTTGGGGTCCGTTGACTCCACATAGCAGTAATCTTACACAACGTCAGGTTAGAGAAGGAAAGTACAGAAGGAACGGAAACTAGTGCAGTGCGCTTTCAGAACAAAACTACATTATTTGCTCAGGTGTGGCTTTGTTCTCAGAACAAAACTCAATTTTTTGTTTTTACCAAATCTGGTATTTACTGGCCGCATGCATCACCTTCATTTACCTCAGTGCTGTACTGAGTAAGCCATAATATTGGACGTGGTTTACACTAATTTATCGTACAGACATGTCAGATATAGTTCATGGATTATTTACTCAAACATTTCGGACAGAGAGGAATCAACACTGATTTTTTTTTATCCGCAAACTTACGCCAGTGCAAAGTACATCACATGTTAAATATATGATTAACTATTTTGATTTTCAATTATGTGAAGATAAGTTCTATTGAATTTCTATATACACATTATTATACTACATGATTAATTCAAAGCTATTCAAAAGGTAATGCATTCCGGTGTCCCACATCTCGGATCCCGCATGTGATGCACAAAGCAACACATGCGGCAGCTGCGTTATTTTGAAATTCACCACCGGAAGTCGTGTTCCTTATTGTGTCGGGCTTGACGCCGGTCTCTGTCGCTGTGTCTGCAGCCTTTTGCACCGGAGAAACAGAGGCGCTGGATTCAAGTGTTAAACTCCGTCGCCTGTGACTTTGAAACTGTCGCTCCCTAAAGGTAAAACATATGCAGGAATTCCAACTTTTTTTAGAGGATTTCTATGTGTTCAGTTGGTGCATGTTGTGTTTGCTTGGTTGTCTTTGGCAGCGAGTGTGATTGTTGATGTGGCTTTAATGTCTTGGTTCGGTTGCTCGCCTCAACCCAGAGCTGCATGTCTGCACGGTAACTTGTACCAAGTCCTGCACACAGAAGCAACAAGTAGAGGGGTTAAGACGTGATGTCAGGCGGTGTGTAATGTTACAGTGACTCCGGCAGCGGCTCCACGCGTAGTGCTCCACACAAAGCAGTCAGTAGGTTTGTTTCTCCGACACGGAAGATTAATGAGCGTAAGTAGCTAGCTAACCGTTAGCTGGTTAAGCAGCAGAGACTCGCCAATACTTTTTTGGTCTAGTCACGTAAAGTCCCGTTAACTTCCTGGTTAATCGCTTCTTTCTGTACTTTCTGCCAGTTCTGTTACTAAATTCTGTTCTGTTGAATTCGGCATGCAAAGCCTCCTCGAAGTAGCTTCTCTTTAATTAAACATGAGATTTTGAAAGTAGTTTTTCCTTCTTTTTTTGGTCCCTCTCCATCACAACACGGTGACGAGCACTTCCATTATGTCACGCAGACAGTCTAAGAAACGCCTTCCTTATTCTAGAGAAAGAAATAATGTTTCAGACTTTTACTTAGGCACAACACAACATATGGTTAAATGTCACTATTTTTTGACTGGAGTTTGGTTAGACAATAACTTATATACAGGTGAAACTGTCGTTGTCAGTTGTACCAGCTGCACTAAACACATCATTATATCCCCTTGTGTAATTTGAAGGCATGATAAACGTCTGTTTAAATCCGGCCTGCACTGTGACTAGGTTTAGATGGAGACCTGAACAGTTTGGTCTGGGAGTGTTTTTAGGCCGCTTAATGGCAGGGTTTATTGCTAGGGCCACATTTAGTTTGTTCCTTCTTCCTAAAACCTCTGGGTTTGTGGTGGAAAATGTATATATGTGTCTTGTATTGAAAAAGCAAAAAACAGAGACTACATATTCATTATGCTTTTTTACATGAGCGGTAGCTTTCTTACCTTTACACCTGCAACACTCTCGTTTAGTAGTATGAACTTTAATAAAAGCATTGCAGCTGTTTAATGGCAATCTACCAGGTTTATGGCGTGACTCTCTTTTGAACACATGACATTTGGTAGTGTTTATGGTTGTGTGATGTATTCCATTTTGCCCAACTATCTACGTTTATCTGTCACTGAAGAAGCACACTCCAGTGATTTCAACCTACACGGTGGCAACACAGCCACAAATGGTTGAGTTGTTCAGTAAGGTCACTGAGCTTCTGTATAATGGGAGAGAGTGAAAGAGTTACTGATGTCAGCCATGGTGCATTGGGAAACGTACACCACAGGTAATTTAATAGTTATGGCTCTTGGAATGCACTGAATACTACATAGTGATGGTGATGGATTGTAGTATACAACCATCAGGCCACATACGAGCCAGTTGAAGTCATGTTTAGATTTATCTACACCCCAGACACACTGCTACACATTGCTGGCCCCCTAATAGTGCTGTTGTCGTGATAAATACTTGCTTCGTCAGGAAGCACGTTTCCCTGTCACCAAGCTTAAGGTGTACTGTCAGAAGCAGAGTTAAAAACCAACATGGGACTGCAACTATAAACCTCTTCTGACATTCATGCAGAGGCTTAAACTTACTTCTTCAGTTCTGGCTGCAATTATTTTCAATATTATTTGAACCAATCATTTTTCTTTAATATGCAACGAAGCAGATTTTTGTTGGTACGTCAGAGCCTCCAGTTTTCTGTATTCTTTCCTTTTTCATTCTGACCAATAACACAACTTCAATAATAATTTGTGAAATTAACCTTTTTTTTTGCCACTGTGTACATTTCTATAAGCTCAATCGCTCTTTGTGTCCAGAGTGCAGGCATCGGTAGTAGTCTGGATGGCTGACGGACAGGCACACGGACCAATCACGTGATAAGATGCTGGCTCGTAACCGCTTCCTCCTCCTGGTGGTAGTGGGTGGGGCTGCGCTGGCCATCATCAGTCTGAGCCTCCAGTTCTGTAAGTGTACTGATTGTGTCTGTTCTCAGCTTAGCATTGTCTCTGTTAAACCTTTGTGAACTATTAAGATTTTGTGAGAATCAGTTGTGTTCATCAGAAAAGATGCCCTGTTCTTGAGTTTGCATGTGTGTTCTTGTTTCTGTATTTATATCCTATTGTTGCCTTCCCAATAAGCGTCTCTATTCATACTAAGACAAAGCAGAATCCCCTGCAGAGTTCCTATAAATATCCAGCATCAACAGTGGGCCTCTGGTTGTTCTGAAACCGTCGGAGGGGCTGCTGCAACGCTCTGTGTGTTGTGGAGTGACGAGGTGTGCACAATTGAGTCCCCATCACGTCATTGTTCAGCATCTCCTGTAGGTATTGTCTAGACAGTGTATTCCTACCAGACATGGTGAATTCAAGGAAACCGCCACTCTGTAAAGAGCGTCTCTCTCATGCACTGGATGTGATTTGCAGGCCTCACAGAGGAAATACTCAGGGCAATGAGGCAGAAGGCGTGTGCAGTGCAAATGTAAAGTGTAAGATTAAGCTATTTTGTGCTTGATTCCTTAAAACCGCAATGTAGTGCTTTGGTGATCGTAAGCTTGTGTCTGGACAAGCATATAGGATTAAACTCCCATAAATTATGCTCACACACGGGATTATAGTGAAATTCAGAGTGACAGAGCTGGAATTTTGAGCGGCTTCTTTGCCAACATTTTCTCTCCTTCAGCTCCTCTCCGTTTTGTGGGATACCGTTTCATCTTTTAAAGCTGAGGCTACAGAAATGTATCACTTATTCGTCTGCTAATCATCTTTTTGCTTTAGATGTCACAGGATCACGGTGCAGCATATAAAGGAGGAGCAAATAAGGGCTGGCTCATTGAGAGTTTGTGCTTAGCAATCCCAACTACACCTTGGCTTCTCCAGTCATCGGCCGCCTCCTCTTTACCCTGGTAACAATGTGTGCTTGACCGTGTAAGAGGAGGTTGCTGTGCAAGTTATTAAGGCCTCTCAGTCAAATCCACTCTCATCTCTTGGCCTGTAATCTTTTCCTTACTTAAATGTTCATAGACAGTGAAAGACTCTGCAGTGTCTATGAAACAACCTTGTAAGAAAAGCGTGCATCGATACCCGTCTCTCTGATTCTGTTCTGTTGTGTTGTCTGCATCGGATTCATCTTAGTTTCTTAATTATGGGACGTTATTTCATGTGGGAACAGTCACTCAAAAACTCCAAACTGTTCTGATTTTATGTTTTCATCAGTCGCTCTGCTGGAGAAAGCTGCTGTCATCATTTATTCATCAAACACAGAGAAGGGTTTGAGCCACATTCCAGGAAAAGCAGGGGATGAAAGTGTATGGGATTTGTCCTCATGGTTAATTGATGATCAACTTCTGTTTTTAGTAGAATTTTCTGCAATTGCTCTCTTAAATAATCTACTTCATCTTGCTTGCCCGTCTGCGTTCCCTCCTGCTATTAAACGCCTTCCACACGTTTATTATTTTGTTTAGAGCATAACTATGACAGACTGAATGACAGATCATGATTGATGACAGAGCAAATGCTTCTATGGCTCAGGGCAGCCTGAAATTAAATGAGAATGCCCTGAAGGCTGTGCCGTAATGATTGACATAAGGGGGACTCCTGAAGGAAAACAAAAGCACAACTACAGTAGTGGGAATTAAAGTGACTGAAACAAAAAAATGGCTATTCTGGGACATTAGCAGCACAGCTTGATGGGAGTAAAGTGCTACAGGAGAGATGGTGCATTTGAGGCGAGAGTGGAATGTCACAGGAATGTCATACAGCGGCTTCACAAAGTACTCTGACTCCAACGTGTCTAAATACTTTCTGAAGCCATGCAGTTTCAGTGAAATGCTTGTCAGATAAATTGACATCTGGTGAAACTTTCTAATTGCCAGTTTTTTGAAAATCTTATGCAAAACAGTAACAAACAAATGTCTTTAATGGGCTAATGTCCAAATTCTGTGCATTGATGTTTCTAACAATGTCAGAGATGGTGTGCTGCCAGTGAAGAGGTGGGACTGTAAACAAGTCTGGATGCTTCTTTATGTAACAGCAGGGACAAATAAGTATCAATAGGCACAGACGCTGTAGCACAGCTAGTGTCCAACATGTCCGAAAACAGGCTGCCTGAATGGATCCTGTAATTGCTTTTTCTTCTGTACCTAGTTACTGATCAGACTACGTCTGCTTTTTCATTTCTTTCCTACGAGCTTTAGGGTTAGATTGTGAAACACCTTTCACTGGATCTCAGTGCAGCTCCTGATACCATCTGGTACAATATACAGTAGCAAGAAAAAGTAATGGTGCTGCTTGCAATTTCCTGATTTCTGACTCGTGCTCTGATATAAAAAATGTTTTGCTTCCCTCAAGTCAGGTGAACTAAGTAACATAGCGCTGATTTAAAACAACAGCTCTGCCTGATCTTCCACCAGCACCCAACACCATTTGGTGATGTTTCAACAGAAAACATCACAGTATTAGAAGCATTGCACATAATGGTCCCTCGTTAATCGAGGGAGTTACGTTCTAAAAACAAACAAACCCTGCAATAGGAGAAATCCGCAAAGTGGTCAGCTTAAGTTTTTTCCAATTATTATAGATGTTTTAACGCTGTAAAACTCCTCACTACACACTTAATACACATTTCTCAGACATGTATTAACATTTTCACACTGGACTTTCACACAATGCTCTGCAGCCAATCAGGACACAGAAACAAAAAACACGAAACAGGCCGTGAAAGGTGAGCCGCACTATGGCAAGATATTTACAGTCCTTTTTTTATGTATTGTTGAGTATTCTGTGTCTTTGGAGTGATCTTCTTACTACCTGCAAAAAACGCTGTAATATATATAGTGTTGCTGCCTCTATAGCCTTCTGAATGTAAATATGTGTTGTTTGTAGCTGCGGTAGTGGTGAACACATATATATTTAGTTGAAATTGGATTTCACGGTCAGTCAGCCAGTTCGCTGCAAATGCATGACGAATAGCATTTGTGCCGAGATTCTCACCTCACATAATGACTACAACTGTGAAGGGAGGTTATTTAGTATTTCCTACCAACATTTCCACACTGGACCTGACACTTTACTCATGTAACATAGCGCACTATGCATAATCAAGCCAGATTATACTTAATTTACCTTATTGTCCTTGTCTTTATAGTGTAGCACGTTGTGTGGGCTGAAGTCTTTCCCAGCATGAATTTGAACACTGTAAACATGGTTATTCCAAAGGTGATGTTCATTGGCACATTGGCTTGCTTTGAGCTCACGGTTCATAAGTGGGTGGTGTGGTGGCTAGCACTGTTGCCTCACAGCTAGAAGGACCCAGGTTCAAGTCCCGGGATCGGCCGGCTGCCTTTTCTGTGTGAAGTTGTTCTCCCCGTGTCTGTGTGGGCTTCCTTCCACCCTCCAAGGACATGTTTGTCTGTAAGTGTTGGCCCTGCGATGGTCTGGCCATTCGTCCTGAATGGACAGTTCATAACTTATGATCCCTTTTGGTACTTAATTATCACTTTTCAGCGTCCAGTAAAAATAGACGGTAATAAAATTGCACGTGGCATTAGAAGAAACTAGAGCACATTTCTCAGATATGGAACAGAAATCATAGAGCCCTGAGACACTATCTTGGACCTATTGCTCTAGATGTCTAGGTTTTGCACTATTTTTGGGCATCACTACCTATTAAAGGAGGACAAAAATGTGTTCACATATAATGTTTTCTTTAGCTTTCTTCTTTAAACAAGAGATGAGTGCGTTTTAATTTGTGTACATCTGATGTTTATGTGTAAGGTAAGGCAGCCATATCCACCAATGCACACAGCGAATAATCTGTCTCGTTATTTCTACACTACTTAACTAAGCTACTGCTCTTTGGTTACCAAAGTTTGGTCAAGTACAGTAAGTGAGGACTCCCCATCAGAATTTCAGTCCAAACCACAGTCTAAGAGGACCTGTTCACTGCCTAATTACCATGGTGACATTGCTGACATAAATTTGTTTGTGTGCATTTTTGAGGCGGTGCACCCTCTCTGCCGCCAGCTACATGTCAAACTCCATTTATGTGTGCACAATGAGTGGTTCTCACCAACACGGGGGTGCAAGATTTATCATCGAATTCTATGTTTAGCTCCATATTTGTGACCAAAGATATACACATCCTTTACCCTTTTTAGGCATGAAATCTGTAACATCAGGCAGCTCAGTCATTTAGACTTTACTTTAATGTTCCTTATTTTAGCACCAAGATACTTTATTCACAGACATCGATATGATGTTTTTAATTAAAAACATTAACAGTCTGAAGTGATGAGTTCCTCTTGATTCACACAGGCCGCAGAGTTGTGAATTTCAGATTAAGTACAGCATTGAATTTTTTCCAAACTTGCATGTTATATAATCTTGCTGACATATCAGTCTCAATAGATAGATCAAAAAGATGATTATGCTTTAACATTTTTATATTGGCTGTCGCTGGTCATTCTTTTCGGTCTTCTTCTAGATACTGACGTTTTCCCTCTGTGCCCTTTTCTTTGCATCTGTTTTCAATAGTGTGAGTTTTCTCTAATGGTTATTTTTTAAATGGTAATGGTTCCCTCAGATTATTACACAACAGACATCGCTATCTAATGGAGGCTGACTAAGCAGTCCGACTACATTTTCTTGTTACCTTTATGCTTTACTGTTAGCTTGAAAACGTCCGACAGCTGCTATGTTTTCTCCCATCCACCCCACTTCTCCACTTGATAAGACCAAGTTAAATACATTTTTATTTTACATAATAATAATCACGCTTACCACCAGATAAGAAAAAAAAAACCCAACCAATGTCACACTTGCAGTATGTTGAAAATGAGGAAAAACTAATTTCACTTGTTATGTAATTAGTGTTTAGATTTTATACCTTTACTTTGAAGAGACACAGCATTTCCATTCACCTGTATGATCTGAACATATAGTGAATTTTTGATTTGATTTGATTGATAAACGTTACTAGGTTCGACCTAGTAAGATATTATTAGAAGTGACTAGGGTGAAGGCATGAAGCCAACATCTTCAGATGCTGTCACGTTTAACCCTCTGGCGTCAGTTTAATTTACTACCGTCTTCTATCACTCGGGACAAAAATGTCCGTCTCCCAAAAACTGCTATAAAAATATAAGAGATTAATATTTTTTATTTGCATAGATCTCTTTAACTACTCCAGCCCTACTCAAAAATACCAAACATTCAATCATTTTCAGGATTTTAACCCCTTACATGCCAGTTTGATTACCTGAACCCACTGTTGTTATTTATAAAAAAAAAAAAACACAGTAAATTAGATATTTTCCAAAAAATAAGGTTAGGTGTGGCAACTTTAAGAGAGAGAGAGAGACTTTGTTACATAAAACTGTGGCATATGCATTAACACAGACAAAATAACAGCCAGATGAAGAAACAATTGCTCATTTGGACAAAAATGTCCACAGTAATGCCTGAGGGTTAAAAGGAAAGAATGTCTCAAAGAGGCTTTTGTTTTTGAATTGTTAAAACATCGAAATGGGGGGGGGGGTCTAAAGAGATTTGCCAAATTTCCACAACAACGACCACCACCAACCAACAACAACACAGTTACTGACTTTACCATTAGCAGAACATTGGACGGCAAGAGTTACAACAAAAAAGCCACTATTCTCCAGAATTAAGCGGATTCTACAGCAAAATGTCAAGGATTCAACTAAAGTTCAAGCTAGTGGATTATTCAGTAGACGACAACCCTGAAGACAGAAGCTGTTCTACCAGAGAAAAGTCAGTGTCTGAGTCAAAGTCTTGACCTTAATCCTATAGCATCGCAGTGATAGAACCTGAAGCAAGCAGTTCATGCAAAGAAGCATCCCAGCTGAAGCTGTTCGGCAAAGAAGCCTGAGCTAAAGTCACTCCAATCAGATATGTAGGTCACACCGGTTCACTGAGGCCACGGCTCCACATTCTTCTACCACACACAAATATGACTTTGGATCATTTCCCACAGGAGATAAATGAATGTTTTTTTTTTTCATCTGATTTGTTTAATTGGGTTCTAGGTTTAGGGTTCATAAAGTTTAAAGCACCACTTTAGGTGGATGGACGGATGGAAACCCATTTTAAGTCCTAAATGCCTGCACTCCAGCCACATTTAGTCTGGGTGTGTGTGTGTGTGTGTGTGTGTGTGTGTTTGTGCTACAGTTTTCGCTCTACACCATTGCTGTGTATTCATTGGGAGTGTTGAGCAGCCACTTACAAAAGCTCCATTGTGTAGGTGACTGTGATTGAGCCGGCCTCGAAAGGTTTGGTTAGTGTAGGCAGACGTGTGGATCGGTAGCTGCGAAGTGGGGGTGGTGGTGCATGGGGGCAGATTATAGAGAGGGAAAGGTTGTGGTAGTGAATAAACTCCAGTGTGTGTGAGTGGCTGGTCCCTAAGCTACAGAGAAGTCGTCAAAATGGTCTCCCCTCTCGCCGCACACCTTTTATTTGTCCTCGTCAGTGGTGAGTTCATTTGTAAATCTAAAATGTCAACTGTCAAAACTCCTTCAAAGAAACTTACTGCCATCTATAAATGTTTTTTGCAACGTATTTAATTTGAGATTTTTCACCGTTTTTTTTTTCTGCTAGGTGTCTGAAAACGGTAATCTCAAAAAACAATGTGACTCAACAATGTCTAGTATTAAATGGTTAGTTATGTGTATCTTGCTGTTGAAGAGAGATGTGGTGTATAACTAAAAGTGAAAGTCTGCACCCAGCACCGCCTACCTCAGCCACGGAGCTGCTCTATAGTTTTTACTGTTTTGACTCAGCTACTAACGGAAAGTTCTCAAACTGGTTTGAAGGACAGCTTCACAGCTATTTGAGGACTTTCCGTTTTCACTTTCCGTGAGTTTGTGAAGGTTGGATCTGTATAGCTTAAAATGTCAGAGGGAACAGTGGTTATTGTAATTTAAGTTTCTATTCAGTTTTAGAGCAGGTTTTAACCACGCTTCCAGATAACTGGCAAAAGAAAATTACTTCTCCCTCCATTACGTGGATTCTAGTAGTTGTGTCCAATAAATATTTATTGGTTACTTGTCAGAAACACAGAGCTAGGGTGAAAATGATGTGGAAAGCTGTATTTGTAAATCAATCGTGTGTGCGCCATAAGCTGGCTATCTGTCTCGCTAAAAAGGGGCGCATGGATTCAGCTTTTTTCTTTCAGAGTTGGATCTTTGTGAATGTTCTATTGGACCCTTTTCCCTGAGGTCACAGGTCACTGGTGTCCAGGCAACACAGCTTTATTTCTGAAACGCCAGTTAGGGGTTTTAGGAAAAAGCTGTTGACTTGGAGATGAAGTTTTGTTTAACTGTTTTCTTAATTTTAGACGCTGATTCTTTTATTACTAGTTCTTATTTGTTGCTATAAATTATTCCCTGTAATCTTTCCTTATCTGCTCATTTAGTGCGTTTATATCATTTACTTATTCTGACTGTATGAAATCTTGAGTTTACTGCGTTGCCATTAAACTGTGTACAGACAAATATGATCCCTCGATGAAGACAAATTGCGTTGGTGGTTCTCTACATTTTAATGTGCTGCCCGTGGCCATAGCTGGAGGCATTCTGATTTCCAAATGGGTCTACTTACCCTATTCTTGTGAACCTGATGACTCAAGAACATTTAAAACAGTCACCCACTTGCACTCAAGGATTAACGCCGACGTTCCCTCCATGTAGGTATGCTGTGACGGAGTAGAGTGACAGCTGGTTACATAAATTAGCAGGAAAAAACAGCTTGCAAACAAGAATAGCAGACATTGTCTCTTTCTTTTTCATGTAGTTTTGTGTCCTTTTCTCTTTCTTTTTTCGATACAGTGAACCTGATCCCCATCAGTCCCATAGCAAAGGAGCAGATATTCCAAGCTGCAGATGGAGATGCTGTGGTGGCTTTGGGAAAGAGCCGAAAGAGAGTGTTACCAGTGCCACACACTCAAAAACCTAACCCCATATCTGAGGCCTATGCTTATTGCAACACTCCAAACCGTATGCAACAGGCCTGGGAGGGTGAGTCCTGCCTTCTGAAACTCATTACTGGATGCCTTGGTTACACCAACGAGACAAGCTGATTTGATTGCCAGCATATACAGTGGAGGAAATAATTATTTGACCCCTCGCTGGTTTTGTAAGTTTGTCCAATGACAAAGAAATGAAAACTCAAACAGTATAATTTTAATGGTAGTATTATTTTAAGAGTGACAGATCAGGAGGGAAATTTAAAAAAATACTTAATAACTGATTTGAATTTCATTGAGTGAAATAGGAATTGTAGTAGTGAAAGTAGTGGTGTGTGTGTATATATATATATATATATATGCACTGAATATATCAGATTCAGTGCGTTAGGAATCAAGGAATGAGTCAAATGTGTGAAATTCTTATCCATTGGATTACTCTCCGATCCTCTTAATTTACCATTAATGACAAACTCTATTCTGCAGTAATCTACAAACTTGTTTGATTTCTTTCTTGGTTTTTCAACTTTTCCAGCCTTGTTTGGTCTCTCTTCTCCTTAAATTGAAAAATATGCTCCTTGGCACGGGTTAATTTTAATTAATTAGATTTTTTTGTACATTGCCAGATCATATTAGAAGTTATATCATGTTTTCTTTCCTATAGAACAGGTCTGTATGTTGTTCTTTTATTAGACTTAACTAAACTACTTCATGTTCTTTTATCTTATTGATGGTATCATCTCAGACTCTCTGTATCTATCTGAGTTCCGACGCGATATGCACACAAACATACTCTTCATTTTTCCTGAAAATGGAAAAACACATTGGGCGCGGCACATCATATTTAAACTGTACAGCTGATATTAAGCAAACACCATATATTTCTATGATGTTACTGCATTTTCCTTTTGTGTTTCTAGCATTATATAACATTTGTACAGTCAGGAACCTTTCAGCTGTTTGTAGAATTGTTTGTGTGTTCGGAGACATCGCATAAAACGATCCATATGAACATTTCTGTGCGCATTTCTGCAGGCGTTACAGATGCTAAATGTATTGATTATTATTAGAAATTGTAACCTGAAACAGATTCACCATCTAATTGTGACAGTAAATTATTTGTTTTCCACATGCTGTGGTCGGGTACTGCATCAGGAAAGTCTGCATATTTAAAATAGAGAATACGGAAGGTAATAATTTGTACTGTCAGTACTGTGGGCTTTTATATGAATGCTGATGAGTCTCTTCTGACAGGTCACAGTCCTGCTGACTACAGGCTGCTGTCTGTCCAGGTGATGATTCGTCATGGAGACCGCTACCCACTCTACTCCATCCCTAAGACCAAACGACCTGCCATTGACTGCACACTGTCCACCAGCAGGTATGCATACATTTCTAATACAAAAAAACTGATTAAGTTCTGTATAGAACTTTTTTCAGCATCAATTCTCGCTGTAGTTTCCTGGTATGCGAGGATCTTTTTTGTTTGTGCCCTTTCACTGTAATACTAAACTGAGGTGGCAGAGGTATTACTGAATAATAATAGGCTGAGAACCTTCACAGATATTTACTGATTAATAGGTAATAAAACTAATATAAACGGCGACACACTACATTCACATTTACACTACACACAGAAGAATACACAACCATTTCTTCAGTCCACATCAAGCAGAATAACTAAAGACAAGGAATACAATGGAGGTGGTTTAAACAAGCTGTTTTAATTAAACCCGGTCAGAGAAAAGGAGTCAAAATGCCAGCAGGATTTAACATGGATTCCCAAGCACAGTCACAGGCACTTGTCTCTGACACCTAACAAGGATATCTGCTGGAGAGGGGGAGAGGGGGAGAGGGGAAGAATGTGAGACACCAATTACTGCAACAGCTTTGGATATTCTCCTGCAAAAACTGCTGCCTTGTTAGCAGCTGTCAGAAGATTAGTTCATTGTGTAAAAGAGAAAACCATTTTCTTTTTTTGTGTTGTTTATTTGGCTTACACATAATAGCAATTATTATGTATGACATTAAATAAATCTGAATCTTTATTACATACACTTTTACAATTCCATTCACAGTGTTACTGCATGTGAGAGCGGGTGGGTTTGGTTTGCCTCATCTGTTTCTCTGTGCTTTGGTGCACATGGATTCACACCCTTAAACACAAACATATTTCCATGTGCGTGTGGTCTGTTGTTGACAATACTATCTTGCTTGAGCAACATTCTCATTGAGCAGCCCTGGGAAGGCACAAGTGTTTCTCCCTACAAAAAATGGGGGTGGAAATTATACACATGCTCAAACTAATATTGTTATCTTCTTTAATTCATTTTGCTCCACTCTCTTTCTCTGTATATATTCAACTCAGCCTCCACTTGGCTGTTAACTCTCATTCTCTTTTCATGTTGGCTCAATCTCTTTTTCAAGAGGGTCAAATGAAAGTTCCTTAGAGAAAGTTATTAGAGCCCAGCATGTCTTGAATCTCAATAAGTCTGAAATCAGCACTTTAACACTCAGCGTCTGTGCAATAATGTTAACTTAAATTTATGCAAACCCCACATACACACATCTTATAAGAACAAATTGTACAGTTTATGAAATTAGAAAATGTTCTTTTTGGTCTCACGGCTTTGATATATGCACCCTTATCCCTTTGGATAATTTTATGCAGACCATATGGCCGACAAAATATCCTGTGACCAATCTCTTTCTTTGACCTCAGCCAAATTACTTAAATTTGCATGAGGCTTTCACTGCAGCCGTATCAGCTTTGCACATCTGGACAGAGCAGGCACATTGTAATCCCTTTTGAGCTGGCAGAGTGTAGACACAGCTGCATTTCAAATTGGTATGATGGAGTTGCCCTGCCATGTACATTTGATTATTAGATGTTTTTGATACCCTTGACCTTTGAACTTTGGTGGTGAATAGGTTATGCTGCATATAAGCCTGTTAAGATGAAGGTTGGGATGTTTTGAGAACTATATATATTAGAATTTTTCTTTGTATGTTTGAACAGAGGGAGAAGGTGAGAGAGAACAAACTACTAAAAGGACGTACGTGTTATTACCTCCTCTGAACAAGGGGCCATACTGTGGCTACCATGTGTAGCTTCTAGATGTAGAACATGGTTCCAAATGTGCAGTGTAATATGATTTTGGCTCATAGTGTTATGTTGCCATTACTGTATGAGAGCAGTCACATCAAAAGCCAAATCTAACAGACGCAGTGGCACATATAATATTTATTGTTTCATTACTAGAGTGCAAGAGCTTAATCCTCTGACCACAGCAATGACAAAAAGAACATTCAGCATCCATCCAACATCCTGTTTTATAATGAAAAAACGCAAAGCAGAGAGGGCAGCCAACCAATCATTTAGGGAGCTTTAAACAATAAGAAGATTAAGAGCCACAGGCACAGGGATGCTTTGAAGTAAAAGTTCAGTTTCGGATGCTATCATGCTGATGTTTACTGTCTTGGTTTGCACCATGCCAAGCTAAGCCCCAGCAAAAGTGTTCCTGCTACACAGTAATGCTGACTATGGCAGACCCCGTATATATACCTCCCTGTTATTATAGTTATGTAAGGCAGTGTTCAGCTGTTAGTACTTTTGTGGCTTCTACCTGAATCTGTGGTGTGGATTTAGACCTCTCCTGTGGCCTGATCAAAAAGGGTCTGACAACCATATATAAACATAAAAGACATCTTTAATTTCATATTTTGTCAGCAAATCAGGTTTAAATATAGCAAGGAAAAATCTTATTCTATTCAACATAAGTCATCTCAAGGCAGTTTACAGTGTAAGGTTTAATACCTTACATATTATATAAATATATACAGAAAAACCCAACAGTCCTACTTGAGCAACAGTGGAGAGGAAAAACTCCCTTTAAGAGGAAGAAACCTCCAGCAGAACCAGACTCAGGGTGGGCGG
>JAUMTR010000005.1:6960253-6972591 GCA_032270685.1 Microctenopoma stevenorrisi | reverse complement strand
ACACAC
This sequence comes from Microctenopoma stevenorrisi, assembly GCA_032270685.1. Classification (NCBI taxonomy): domain Eukaryota; kingdom Metazoa; phylum Chordata; class Actinopteri; order Anabantiformes; family Anabantidae; genus Microctenopoma; species Microctenopoma stevenorrisi. Next base: position 6,972,585 of record JAUMTR010000005.1, on the reverse strand, counting down.
ACACACACACACACACACACACACACACACACACACACACACACACACACACACACACACACACACACTAGCATCCCAATCCGCTGACATCTATTCTCCCAGAGTAGCCAATTAAATCTAGATTGTCCCAAAAATTCCCCTCAACAAACTGATCTGCTGATGGCAAAGCTGCATGGGGCACTTGTGATCACAAGATCTTTTTTTTTTTTTCAACAATCCCAAGTGTTCATGTGCCTTGTGGTGCAAATATTACGTAACTGCATTTTATACAAGGAGATGGTGTGGAAAGATGGTGACGACAACTGCCGATGCAGTGTGACAACATAAGAAAGTGATGCCCTTAAAAATGCAACATTCAGTATTTTTTAAAGACACCTGAAATTAGAATAGAATTTTCTTTGACATAAAAGAAGGTGTCGTGCAAATTGTGGTCATGTGATTGTTCTTCATATTGGTGGCTGTAGATGCCAGATTGTGTTTACTGTGTTCACTCACCAGAATGATTTAAAGGTAGCGACAGAAGGTCTTTGTTTTAATGGCGTTTCTGAACCTGTCCATGATCACTATGGAAACTGTGTGTTTGTGCGTGAGAGAGAGAGTGTGTGTGCATGTGCACTCCTTTAATCTGAGCGGGCTGAGATTTAACCCCCCCTAGATTTGTTATATTAAAGTGTAATCTTCAGTCATCTCTAATCTATTAGATCACCAACTGCTCCTCTCGCTGTCCTCATCCTTGACATTGTTGGAGAATGTGTGTTCATACATCTGTGTGTGTGTGTTTGTGTGAGTCTGTGTGTGCGCAAGTGTGTCCCAAGGCAACACATTCTTTCATCTTTTTATATCTCCATCTCCCATATTCCCACCCACATATATTGAACAACCCACGGAAAGTTGGATTATAGAGACACCTGGTGGTGGATGTAAGGAGTGGCCACAAGTAGCATGTAGAAGTGCAGTTGTATTTAGAATATTCAGGTCAGTTCAGATTGGCGGGAAAGCACTGATACAGTGCGTTAGTGCAACCGCCACATGATAAAACAGCTCGGGATACTGACTGGCTCCCCCTCAGGCTGACACTGTGGCATCAGTTATGTGGAATATTAAAGATAAATTATTTGAATAGTCAAAATCAATTTATTAAAATAATATTTACACAGAGATTTATACAGTAAAATCACTGCTTGATTATAAGAAATCAAATGTCACAAAAAAGTTTGCTTTTAATTGTTAATATCTACATCTAAGTTAATTAGCCACATTTTGCAGGCAGTAACCTAAAACACTAACTACAGTTATCACACAAAGCATTTTAACACACAATCCAATTAATATTTGTGCTGCCAAGAGGTCAGACTAAAGATTTAAATTCACAATAACAGAACAGTTCCTAACAGAAAACTGAAGTGTCAGTATGTTGAATCATGTGATTATATCTATCTATATCTTTAAGATGCTTTATTGAGTTTTATGTTTTGAGGTAGATTATTTAGCCTGCAGCTGTCATCAAAATGAAACTGTTTCCATCATGTCATCTAAAACCGTGCATTAAACAGAATTCTTCTACAATTGGTTATCGCTGCAGTAATGAACATTGTAATTTTACCTGATGAAGTTATCTGAAAATAATACACACTCTACAACATGCTGCTCTTGTTCTTTGCCACTCTCAGGACACCTTCGCATCCTCTTATGAATTCCTTCATCACTCACATGGGCCAGGGAGGGCGTGGTCACTGGGAGCCACCACTGGCCACCGTTCCCCGTCTGCCAAACCACAGTGCCTGTGAGATGGGAGAGCTCACACAGACAGGTAGGCAACGAACCAGTTTTTTTTATCTCAACGACCAATAAAGCATAATCTTTTTACCAATCCAGTAATTTCAATGTTACTGTCTTTACCTTTATTTTATTCTCCATTTTTTTCCAGGTGTGGTTCAGCACTTGCACAACGGCGAGGTTCTTCATCAAGCCTACAAGCGTCACAATCTTCTCCCCTTAGATTGGTCACCACGCCAGATTTGGGTGGAGACCACAGGTAAGAGCCGGACTCTGCAGAGTGGACTGGCCTTTCTCTACGGCCTCCTCCCAGATTATGATTGGACAAAGTTGACTGTGCGTCACCAGTGGAGTACGCTGTTCTGCGGCTCGGCCTGCGACTGCCCCGCTAGAAATAAATATCTGGAGGAGGAACAGAGGAGACAATATCGGCTCCGAGTGGCTGATACTGAGCTGGAGAGGACTTATGCCGACATGGCACACACTTTAGGTCTGCTCACCCGCCAGCTCAGAGCTGCAAACCCTATAGATTCCCTCTTGTGCCATCTGTGCCATGGTCTTTCTTTTCCATGTGTTCCCACAGGAGAGAGTGGGGCAGGTGGGTGCCTCACCACAGCACAGTTTGCTGTGATTCGTCGGCAACAGCTGGATGATGAGGTGGATCGGAGAAGAGTAGGGCTGTATAGGAAGTATGCCGTCCTGGCTATGTACCCCTACCTTAACCGTACTGCATTTAAGATGGAGCGTGTTGCTAAGGGTTTTGAGGCTGGCAGGCGAACTCGAGCTGGGGGTGAAGAGGTCTTCACGCTTTCTTCTGCCCATGATGTTACCATGGCCCCACTGCTGAGTGCCCTGGGACTGGAAGAGGCTAGTTTCCCACGTTTTGCAGCAAGAATAGTCTTTGAACTGTGGAAGAGTCCACCAACAATACAAGAGCAGTCAAAGAAGAAAACCAGCAAAGGTGATAAGTCAAAAGATGGGGAACTGTTCATTAGGGTGCTGTACAATGGTGAGGATGTGACATTTCACACCACCTTCTGTCGCTCACATGATCTCCATGCCAGTCAACCACTCTGTCCACTAAAGAAATTCTTGTCATTTGTCAGAAAAGATATGTTCAGTGTTGTCAATGCTACTTCCTATCAGGAGGCCTGCTACAACTATCCTGGTTGACTGAGGGATAGATGGAGAGGTTAAATGAAGAAGGACGCAGAGTTGGCAGATGTTTTCCTTGGTATTTAGTTGTTTTCCACTTTTTTACATGGTGCACTTTATCGCTGCTCATAGTGTCTTACATTTCTATGTTTTATATATGTTGGTTGGCACCCAGCCACTTTATTCCTACATTCCTTACCACCATGGAATTGTAAAATTGCAGAATTTTCATGTTTGGGAAAAGGGGGAACATTTAAAGCAGGACATACAATTATGTATTAATCATTCTCTAGAAATATTTATTTGAAATATGTTTCAATGAAAATACCTTTGAGCTAGTTTGAGCAAAATGAATCGGTGTAGATTACTCACTTGTCACTTAGTATTTCTTTTGAGTTTCAGTGTTTATTTTTTGCAGTAGCTGTTTAACAGAAAAGGTTATTTGTACTTTGTCCCTTGATATAGATTTATTTCTTTGTATTATTAAACTTCACTGCGGTACATTGAAAGTAACTTGATAAGTGTTTTCTTCTTTTTATCTAAATGTTTTATGTTTTTCAGTTTTGTACTGAAATTTGGTCAAATGGTCATAGATTTTACTTATTATTTTTGTTTGTTTTTTTGCTTCAAGGATTAAGTACTTAAAATGAAGTACTAGGTACTTATTACTTATCATTACTTTGTGTGTGTATGTGTGTGTGCATACTGTATAAATGACTGAACACCAAGATGATATGAACTTGTTCTCGTGCAATACCACTAGGTGGCATATTGGCTCCAGCAATAACTGTATAACTGGCCCATCATTTATCCACTTTGTCAACAGCGCTGCAGGAGCACAGCACATACTCAGTGCATTTATATAAATGTAAAAATGTTGAGTGCCTGTTTCCCCACCCTCGCACGAGTCATGTGTCATCATCATTATGATCATAATACAATGTTGACAAGATATCAATTGTACAGCTTATTTTCAAAAGTGCTTCAGCCTGCTAAGCCTAGTTTTTTCGTCTCAGAATTCTCAGAATCAAGAGTATTGACTAGAGAAATGCAATAACAAGAGTGAGTTTGGTAAATTACTTTTGCAGTGTATGGATGTTATTTGTCTTGGCAGTTTAAGGCCTATTTACTATTGAATAAAATGGCTATGCTATAGTTGCTGCACGCATTACAAATATCATCTGCTAGAGAAGATTCATTTTACTTTATAAGAGTAATCCAGATTTTTAGGATGTTGTGATGTTTGAAATGCATGAATGTAAGTAGCTTATAAGAAAAACGTGATTACCAAAAGTCTAATGTACATATTCATGGGCATCAGTGAATTGGATTGTTTGACAGGAGTTATATTTAAATTATATCTAAAGTATGTAAATATTTAAAATTCAATACCAGTGGATTAGAACTTACACTTCCCTTAGTAGCTTAGTCACACCCTTAACTTCAGTTCACATCTCACTCTTAAAAGTTGAGGCAAACCACATAAGCCCATGCAAATGTAGTCTTAAACTTTCCTGCTTACATCCAGACCTTTTCCCGGGCTATTTCCCATGTTATGCCATGATGTCAGGCTTGTTAATGATAGGAGCTAACCTTGCTCAGCAAGCCTCATTCCTCCCCTACTTGTCCTGTGCTCTCCCACCAACGCCTTTCCCTCTAGGCTTTGACCACCCTCTGCCACCAATGCCTCTGATGTCATCCCACCAGACCGAGGTGGGGCAGAAATTTCCGCCTGCCACAACTTGCCCAGTGTTTGATGTTGTTACACTGCCTGCTGGTTTGGCTTTGCCACAGTGTGTGTGTAAGGAGGGTAAAGACAGATCAAGGTGAATTCATGAGGTATGCATTGATGCAGATTATAACGTGTGTGTGTGTGTGTGTACTTTCAGCTTGTTTGTCTGCAGTCTACCAGAAAAATGTCCACTTGGCCCAGTATCCCAAAATCTTTCATAGATTTCCAATTATAACCAGGTTCCCCAGCACTAATATCAATACAGTGGCTGTGTGTTGGTTTGAGGAGATGATGAGACAGATGACTGACTGCTCTGACAGTAGGGGAGAAGCATTGTGGTCAATGCAGAGAACAAGCAAAGATGGAATAGCAGGAGAGGCAGTGGTTATGGTTTAACTCTCCTTTCTCCAAAACCACAGTAAAAGACACAGGTCAGATGAATTAAAGAGAGAGATTAGATTTCATGCTGTGTAGAGGTTTTGGAGGAGGAATGACTGCTACTAGACTTGGTGAAAGACGGCAACCAGAGGGAGCAGCTCAGACTAACGACATTACTTTAATGACTGCAGCATTTTACGGTGGCTTCTTCTAGTCCACTGCAATCATTTATAAACCAGTTAGACTGTGTGAGAATGACTTCATGCCTATGGCAATCTAAATAGGCCGTGCAGACAGACAATTTAAATCTAAATGGAGCACTATCACATTGGCAAATATAAGTTGTATACATGACCCTAAAATATAACATTGTGGAACATTTTCATTCACATGCATTAGAAATTAATTCTTATAGTGAATCAAAGGAAGCGTGGTTTTAAAGTTATAAGGATATAACTGAAACTTAAATCAAGAAAAATCTGGACACCTTTGCTAAAAAGCTTCTAATAAACCCCCCAAAACAATAAGGATAAAGAGTGTTTTGTTGTTGACCTCTATTATGAAACATCTAACAAATGTTTTATTCATTAATTGTGTGTTTTGGGGGATGGGTGGTCGCTTAAAACGTTGCTATTTGTTAAAATATAATGCATTTCTCAGATGAATTTATATATATACCTCTTGGTGATATATATAGTTTTATAGAACAGATTAAAGGAAACAGTAGATGCATCACGTGCTTACAAATCTCACTTTGAGATGGTCATTTATGCGCATGCTCAGTCCGGAAGGTAGGAACACGCCAATCGTTAAAATGGCGCGAATCCGCCTCGTTTGCTTTTTGCACACACTCATCTGTGCTGAAAAAGAAAATAAAGTTTTAAACAACCAAGTAAGTATAAACAAAAGTTCGCCGCTGTCACTTTAAACAAATTAACCAGATAAGATATGTAGCCAGAGTTGGTCAGCGAAGTGTGGCGGTGACTGATGATTTCGTTGCTTTAGGCCTGTACCAGGCTAGCTGGTCCCGTCTTTCCTCGGTGCTATGCTAACCTGCTTCCACATGAGAAGGTATGTCATATCTCTCGTTTTAACACCTTTTAAGAAAGCAAACACTACAAATAACTGCAGTAACATTAGGACATGGAAAGACTATAACCTGCTGAGCTAGGAAGGTGGTATTTTTGATGAGGTGACAGAGTAGATGTGTGTGGGTGAGGTCCAGACTGAAAGAGTAGGTGTTAAGTTTAGGGTCAGCTAATTGGGTTCTGAAGAGTGAGTGTATCCTGTCTGTCAGTGTCTAGACTATGCTACTGGTGTTTTCTCAGATGTGAGGCTTCATTAAGCCCTTTCCTTAAGCAAACACCCTGGCTATTAGTATGCCCGTGTGATGCCAAACATTGCTCGTACAGTTTGTAAATGGGTTGTGTTTGATGCTTCTTGCGTGTGCACTTATCTGTCTTGTGATTTATTGAGATGGGAGGAAGTCCTCTTTGGCTAAAATAATCAGGATTTACGAGTGTCTCTGTGCTGTAAATGACAGGCCAGAGGTTTTGCCCCACAAAGACACACACAGCTGGGCTAATTGTATCTGGTCATTACTGTCTCCTTCCTCTAGGGATTGTTCAGCTGGTGATCCATCACAACACACTTTTTGCTTCTCTTCTTTTTAAATAGCCTTTTTAACACTTTTTTTCTCCAGATGTCTGCCATATGAGCACTTTTTTCATTTGATGTGTGTCACTCTCACACACAACCTGATGTTCACCTTGAATTGTCTCCGGTGATGTTTGTGTCTATAATGGGCACACACATCTTTGCCTGTCTGTGTCTTTGAACTTTAGTTGTTGGACATACTGTATTTCGAAGTGTGCACATTTACAAATGCTAATGAATAAGGACCCCCACCAAAACTATTAACTAGAAAAAGTAAAAGACAATGAAACAGACAGATGAATAAAACAGACTTACATACCAAACACTGTAAAGTGATAGAGATGCATACAAATATACAGCAAGTCAACAGAAGAGAGTGAGAGACGGAGTGAAGGAGGAGGGGGATAAAAGCGTTTGGTAAATGGGTCAGGCCTGTCTGCCATCCCAGGCACATACACACGGTGTACAGCCCCACAGGGAGAGAGCCAGACTGTACAACATGCTGCTGAGAGGAGTGACGGCATGAGAAGAGACGAGAGAAAAATTTGAAGTAGAAGATTAAAGATGGATTGTGGGAAAAGGGATAGAAAGCAAGAGAGACAGATGTGTTTGCTCTGATCTGAAGTGGTAGTTTATTCAAAGTAGACCAAAACATACTGTATGTTCTTGCTTACTACTTGGTACTATTTACGTGGTAAAAATGCTTGGGCATCTTTGGGATAAATATTTGATGAACTCGGGTTAAATAAGCAAATACACATTAGTGTGCTGCAGTGTACGCCAGGTTGTCACTCCTGCTCTGGTGCAGTGGGCCACCGCCACAAGTATAGTCACAGTGTGAGAAACACTTTATAGTATTTACTGTTATGTATGGTATTTTTATTTGCAAATATGACAAGTACACTAGGGATGAGGCGGCATGATAGCTCAGTGGGTAGAGCAGTCGTTATCAAACCTAAGGGGGAGCGAATTCTATTACCAGTCCCACCAGGTTACATGTCGAGCTGTCCTTGGACAAGACACCGATACCCTGTAGTAGCGCAGACACGAGTCTAGCAGCTGTCCAAACAAGGGGATCAATAAAGTATTCATTATTATTTTTATGTTTTGTGCTATATATCTAAAACTTTCATATTATAGATTTGTTTTTAACACCTATAATGTCGTAAAATCAAATGATGTTGTTATATAGGCCTTATTTCCTATAGTTTTTCACTTGTCTAATGTGTGGATGGGGAGTAGGAACTGGTCTCTGGCAAAGGCCCTGCCACTCTAACCCAAGATGCTGAATGTGGTTCAACCTCTTGCTGCTCAGGCCAAACCAGTCATTTTTTATGGTACACTGCTGCCTGATGAAAGGACACTGTGAGTTTGTTTGCTGGACTGGAACTGGATGAAAGAAGGGGAGAGAAGAAAGGAGAGTGTGCCGGGCTGTCACTGAAGTGAGAACTGTTCCATGGCTGCTTGGTTTGAACAGATGAAAGGGTTAATCTCATTTGACAACATACAACAATGAGTAATGACTCCAAAGCCTTCCACTCCCTCCTATGCTTTTGCACTGTTTCATTCTCAACTTTTTTTCCCTGAAGCGTGCCCTTATTTGTTGTACAGCTTCGGCTGCCTTCTTCGCCTCCATTGTATGTGCTACTGTCTGCTGCTTACCGTCTGTGTGCGCCTAGGTAAACACATTTTGGGAATAGCAACTAATCCATCACGAACGTCATGCTGAAATGTTTCTCCCCCGAGGCTCTGCAATGCTGTGGTATCAGGTGGAAGGTTTACACTTCCTGTCTTTGTAGGCAGGTTCCTGGCTGAGGGGGACAAGCTCCCTATAGGTCCCAGTGGGTTGAACATATGACCCATGGGCGACACTACCTGTTCCACCACAGCCCAGGATGGCGCCACGTCGGGCAGAGTGTGTGTGTGTGTGTGTGTCTGTATGCATCACATGTTATGAATAATAGGGTACTTGGTTTCTGTAGCCATGAATAGAAGTTAAACTTCTGTTTCACTAACATTGTTTACAGCCCTGTTAGTGATTGTTGGAATCTGCCATGGCTAAAGTGTCAAATGTTGACACTAAGAGATTGCAGTGCAAATCTCTGGGTCACGAGGAAGGGTGCATGCCAGTATGCCTCCACACATACACACTTAGACAGGGTGAGTTTTCTTAGTGAGCTGTACAGATTTTAAATTGAATCTCTGTTGTCCGCTCTGTGGGTGACCTTCCCATTTGTAGCTGAGGAGTGTTCCAGAAAGCCAATACAGCTACCTTGATTTTATTCTCTGAGACAGAAAGAGACGAGCAGGAATAGAGATCCAAAGAAGAATGAGAAGCCTAACTCTAATTCCTTGCACATTCCTTATTATTTTCTGAACTTGTATATGATTCCAAGGATAGACAGGAGAGATGAGATCAACATTTTGATAGTTTAATAGCCATGCATTGCGTATTTCATGTGTAACCTTGGTAAATATTAGTGTGCATTTGTGTATTTCTGACCTTCATTTGTCTTCAAATCTGTAAGGATCTTCATATGCATCAAATAAAGTATCTGTCCAGTCATCGTCATTGGAATTTGAGGAGCTGCATCTGACAGCTTTTTCCTACAGACAATATAACTCTTCTCTTCATGCAGAAAATATACAGGTACAGAGAGTGTATTTCTGTCCCGCTATAGATTTAATTCACCCAACTACCTCCATCACTTTTTCATGTACACAAAAGCACAAGTGGTATTATCCTCGTTTGCCTTTACAGGTCAGATAACACTTAGTTTCACCCTTTAAGCATTCAGAATACAATAAAGAAAAACTCTTTTCTGTAGTTCTTTCACACCAGTGCAGCCCTAGAAAACACATCAGAAGAACTCCCACCTTGGTGAGGAACAGCCTCGCCACAGATGGCTTTCTCAACAGCAGCACTGAGGCAAAATTTCACTTCTATCACTGGGGTAAGAAGAATTAATACATCAGCATCACCACATAGTCACAAATTGAAAGAGAGAATTAAATAAATGTAGATCCATTCAAGGTCAAATAAAAGAGAATACAAAGTGAGAACTCTCAAAGCAATAATCTCCCGTCAAACCAGCAGCCTAATGGGGCCCAAACTATTTCAGTCTTGACTAAACAAAGCAGAGATGGCACCTTAATGAGTCTGCCACTCACCAAGAGACAGCAGCCGCTTCTCTCTGAAATCATTTCCCAGTAACATGCTTGATAGTTTCAACTGTGTCTGACTCACCTTGAACTGCAATGTAATCACTGTTGATTATTGTTTCTGCCCCTTGGACAAAATACCCCAATTTATATCTTGTTTTCATTGCTGACAATTTAGGCTCCTGAAATAGACTAGATTACATTGGCAGTATTTCCATTTTATTGTTGGTTGGTTGTGTTTGATAGCATTTAGAGATAATCCAGGCCATTAACCATAGTTCACTTGTGTTTAACATTTATGAAGGTAAGGCACACTAAAACACTCTTTAGTTATAGAATATTGGTTACAGACAGTAGCTTCTACTCACAAAGGTGTTGAGTGAAGCAGAGACGTGCCCTGAGTTAAAGGTAGTCAGTCACCTCATGGCACATTTGCACAGATTTAACTTTACCTTGCATGTGAAATATACTAATGATGGTGATTTCATTTCAATTAATTCATTTAATAAATGATTGTCGGTAAATAAATGATGTATATTTTTCAAGATTAATTATTGTTGTTAGGGTTATTGTTAATTTATAATTGTTTCAGCAATATAAGTAAGAATGCAAAAATGTTGATCAAATCTCATAAGAAACAAGTAGTTTTGTCAGGGTGAAATATCGATCAAATGGAAAATGTCAAAAAAAGGAAAGGAAGCGAATATGAAAGATGAAATAATAGCACAGCACTGCATGGCTTGTTTGACCCCTCCATTAAAATATATTTGGATGCTCTTTTCTGTTCTTGATGCCAATGAGAAGCGCCATGGGTATAAGATCAATAAGTCTTAATCCTGCCAGTGAACTTGGCTTTACAGCAGAAATCTATAGCACCGTTTTTGAATTATTATTACAAATCCATTCCTCTTGTTTTTTCCTGTCCTTGCTAAAAGAGGTGGAGAGGTTGTCGAAACAATGAGAGTAAATCAATGACTATGGTAAACAAAGCATGCCCTGTGGAGCACACAGCATAGGTCAAGCCAAAAAAAATGCACTAGTAAGATTAGTATGATTCAATAGTTCCTTCTCTGTTTGCTCTTCAGGGAGGTTTACACTCTATTCGGAGTAGAGGAAGAAATGAGGGACGTTTCCATCTATCTTTCAAGAGGTAATGAAGTCATCATTCCCCAGTAGATGTGTCCTGACCCTGTCGTCTCCTGATGGTGAGTCATCCGCTTCTCACTCTGGACATAAGCCACACACACACACACACACACACACACAAGCAGGGCAATGCAAAGTCATGAACGACTCTCACACTCAAAGCGTCTCATAACACCACCCCTGCTTCCACATCCCCTTCTGTTCTGTCCTCCCACAGTTTACAGCCCCATCATAACAAATCACAGTTATTAGACATAACACCATTATCATAGACATAAACACGGTGCTAATATCACTGATTAAAGAATATAGAAAGGTGATGTTGTACATGCATGTCCAAACACATGCAGGAGTTAACACTGCACACATGTTGCCCCGATTATGGGAACATGTCAATTTTTGTAAACTTAACTGACTTAAAGCAATTATGTTCAAGTGGACATCGTGCGTCTGTCGGTGTCAATATACCTGCAGCCAACCTAGATGTACAATTGTAGTGTAAGGCAATAAGAGTTAACAGGACTTTATGTCTGAGAATTGCCAAGTGCAGCAGACCTAGCAGCAAAATAGTACACTTTTCAGGTGTCTGTACTATATTTGAGTATTTATTTTCTTATACCTCTACAGTACTTTGTACTCCTAACAATTTCAAAATGGGCTCATTGCTTTAGTGTTAATGCGCTGAGGAGGATTAATGATTGTTTTTATTTTGCGTCATTGCACAACTGTTATCCATTTGAGCAAAAACTCCATATTAACTAAAATGTATAAACAATTTAAAGCAAGATGAACAAGAAGGAGCAACATGGGTAGAGTCAGGTGTACAAGATGATCCAGTGTTGGTGTGAACCGGTCAGGTCACTAACCTGCTAATGTCAAATCAAAACTAAATGTAAGTTGTTTACTGTGTCATTCCCCTTTTCTGTACAGCTGCAGTAGGACTGTTAGTGTAGCTCCAGAAAATCCAAGGGAGTGATGCATCTTCACTATAGAGAATCCTGTCATGTCAGTTTTAGTATTTTTACGCAGGACCTTAAGTACTTGGATTAAGTAGCTTATTAAAAATGAAGTGTGCCAGAACATACAGCTATTATTTCAATGCAACAGTGTTAATTAAACTAAATATTTGATCTGGAAACCTACTTTAGCACATGTATCCTTATGTTCCATAAGTCCTAACAAATATGTTTAATTTTTCCTTTCTCATCAATAGAATAATTGTGTGTGTGTGCGCGCGTGTGTGTTTGTAAGTGTGTGTGTGTTCTCTCTCTGGTGGAAATGTGTTTCCCTGAGTGAGGGTCATTTTGAACATCATTCTCTTCCTCAC
>JAUMTR010000005.1:6939044-6952614 GCA_032270685.1 Microctenopoma stevenorrisi | reverse complement strand
AACCCCCCCCCCCCCCCCCCCAGCAAACCTAAGGGATGTTTAATTAGAATTGCTAACTAATTCAAACACTAGCTAGCTATCCGATTACTCGAATAATCGATGAAGAAATTGACAGAATACTTTTTCCAAAAATACTCGATAGTTGCAGCCCTAGATATCATGCTCAAAAACTTTAACAAAAAATAAAAAACAAATCCTCTAAATTCAAATCATACTAAATGAGAACTCTTGCTCTGGCAGCAGTGTCACTTTCTGTGTTTGACAGGAGCCTGGGTCAGCTCAGGTTGAGGCTGTAGCCCCGGGGCCTAGATGCCAGTGTGAATACGTTACCTGCTTTGCCCTTGGGCCGCGCCGACTTGACAGGCCCGGTGTGAAAACAACATATTCCCCCCATCCGGCCCACAGCTAGATAGATCTATCAAACTGAACCCCAGTTTGGTCTTGGCAGCATCAGTGACAGACGTTTCATACTTCATCACTGTCAGTCAGAGCAGCTTTGATGGATGAAGAGCTAAATTGCTGTGATTAAATGAACTGTTAAATCGTTACTAATGAGTAGTATATGAACAAATGCATATCAACCAGTAATTGAAGAGTACTCCACACATGTGAAACTAGAACCCGTGGCCATAGAAGTAAATACAATAGCTGATAAAGAGGAAAAAAATTGGCCAATAAGCATTCCCTTCACACTGATCCTTAGCTTGTGTATATTGGTTTTATTTTTTTCGTACTCCACTTATTCCCACTTCTTTTCCCTGTTCAGAGTAGAGGAAGTAGATGCTCTCAAATCAAACTCCACATTTTCCTCTCTAGCCATTTGCTCCCCAGGAATTTTCCACACTGTTCCAATCATAACTACAGGAAAGAGAGGTTTGAGGTGAGGGGGTAGAGGCAGGGGGTGATGGATGGCTTTTCAGCCCCATGTTTGCACAGCGCATAGCAGGAGCTGCTGATGGGAGGGGAAGCAACTGGCCTCTACGGACGAAAACAGATATGGAAAACAATAATAAGAATAGTAAAGTTTAAGGGACTTCGTGAAAAGGCCTGGTGATTGTAACAACACTGCTATCAATGCTCTGATGTGTGTTTGAGCATGAGACACTGAGCAAGCAGATGCTGTGTTTTTTGGCCTGGTCACAGTTTACCACTGAGAGAGATAACCAGGTGTGTGTTCTGGGTTTGACAGGTCCAATTCAGTGTTTTCCATCTCTCAGCCTTTGCCAAGTGACTGTTCAGCAGGGGTCTAATGCTTTAACCAGATATGCATGTAGTTCCCCTGGTTCATGTCCTTGCATATATCTTTACATTCTTTTTCTTTATGTTTTGTCCATATAGTTTCTTTTTCACCTCTACTGAACCGATTGAGGCAACACAACAGCTGTCTGTCTCATCATGAACACCCAATTCATAATATGGTAATGTGATTATGCAGTACGAGATGTGATGACATGCACTGAGATGTATTTAATCAAGTAAACCCTTAAACTCAACAGCAAATCTATGCTTGACATAACCACTGCTGTTATGTTCGTTAATCACCTGTTTTATACTTTATTTTATATACTGCTGATATTCAGTTTCTTTAAATTATCACTGAATTTTCTCAAATTGCCTCACAAAATTAAAGAAATGTAAAGGTACTTTGATTAATATAATTAAACTAAGAAACTAAGAGAACTATTAAATATCAGAATTTCCTCCTAAATGATGTCGCTTAACAACTAGAAATCTTTTTTGTTTTGTCACCTGCACACGTTTTTCTATGTTGGCCCCGTTTTAAAGTTTTTCTGTTTTCATCCAGGACAAAGTGGAAACACTTGACGTAGAATGGTGGCAGAAGTCTAAATTATTGTTTAGTTATGTTAATAATACTTTTGCTCATATCCAGCCTTTCTTGCTGATAAATGTCCTTATCCGACAAACACAGCAAAACATAATAATACACAACCAAAACCTTTAAATTCAGTATTGCCTCCATCTCTTGTCCTGTCTGTCAGTCTCTCCCCTCTTCTTGACTGCTGAAAATTAGATGATTGGAAGTGACTGCATGGGGTAAGAGGGCTTTCTGCTGTCTTTTGCTGTGTATGTGTGATTGAGGTGACTAGATTCAATATGGCTTCCAGGGTGTTAGGGTGCCACTACAAGCCAGGGAGCAAAGGTGGAGACGAGAAAGCAAGTGAGAAAGAACTTGACAGTCGGGTCTATATATAGTTAGGAATAAATGAATAATTAGGGGTCATGAGGTGAAAACTCAGGAGGCTGCACATTCACACATTTAAATGTGTTATGCTAAGTCTCATACCATGAATACACCAGTCAGTTCTACATGAGTCACAAACCTATACAGTAAATAATGGTTTAAAATGAAAAATGTGCTTTGGAGGAGCCACTCTAGGCATGGAGAGTGAGGTCTTTAATTGCCCTTCATGATGAAATGGCACCCTTTTATAAGTGTTGACTGCTTTGTCTGTGTGTGTGAGTAGTGTATAGACTGTGGCAGTGTATAGATGAGTTTCATATAGCACAAGCGGTCAAAACAACTTTATGAAGAGAAACTACTATTGATCTGAGCGGCAGGCGGCCATATGATATCAATAACGACTCTTTCACATACACACACCCACTCCATTCAACGTGGGATCAATCAATTCTCTGCTGTGGACCACCAATTGATCACACTGGGAACTGATACATCCACCCACTGTGCATTTGTGAATATCTGTCTGCAGACTGAAGCATTTGTTGCCTGCTCATGCAACCATAATCTTATAGTGATATACACCAGATGCTGAATGTCATTAGTTTATAGTAATTTTAGCACTATCGGATGGATGGTTCCATATGGTGATACTAAATGATAAGAGATAAACTACGTAGACAAAAGCCAAGTGTTTGTCCAAAATAAGTGCACATTTGAAATGAATTTCAATTAAATGCAAGAAAGAAGAAAGAAAAATAAACTTATACTTTTGCTGTGAGAGTGAACTATATTAGAACCACAGCACTACACATACTAATGTTATTCTAATGCATTCAACTTATGCAGTATAGGACTAAGTGAGATGACATAACTCGTATAAAGGAGTTAACTTTCAAACAATGAAAATTTGCGTCAAATTGAGGATGAAAATATATTATTGCATGTATTATTATCAGGAAGTCTCATTGGTCCACTCAGATTTCACATTTTGTTTGCCCCATGTTTTTATTTCTTCAATATTTTAAAATCTTCTAGGTCATGATTTATAACTTTTTTATCATATTAACTTTTTCATGTCAAGCAAGCATAAAAACCTTGTATTCTTTTGCAATATTTTAACGTCATTCGTTTACTTTTTTTGAATTTCTGGTGTTTTAATCTTGCACATTTGATCTTGTACAATCTAATCTCGCACATTTTTGCACATATATCCATGGCATATTTATGATCACTGTAGCAATCTGTAAAAATATACTCTGTAATCTACTTCTAATTCCTGATTATAGTTAATACAAACTGTATATTATTTTCATACCACTGTACATCCATCTGTAAATATTATTCCATATCCACCTGTAAATCTTTCATCTTGTACATATCACCCTACGTATACTCATAACTTAATCATAACTCATAACTTTGACCTATATCCTGCACTTGTTGCTTATTGCACCTCTGGTTAGCCCTGTACTTCTACATGTGTAATGACAATAAAGTTGAATCTAATCTAATCTGATCTAATCTTTTACACTACAAGTGGACTTGATGAGGTGGTTAAAAGGTGTTTGTTGTTGATATTTGTCTTTGTAAATCCTTCCAATTTTTTCAGATTTTGAGATTATTAATTCAGATTATGACAGCTGCAAAATTTAGGCAGGAAGAAAATGAACCACAGTTGCTGGAGTATAGTAAATATCCTGAATCCCTTTTAATATCGTTTATTATTCCACATTTGAACACTGTGAAAAACAATTAGAGTATTCGGCACGGACACTGAAGTATAGTTTAGATTGGGTCATAATTTATTTTTATTTTTACACCAGTGCAGCATTATGTTACACATTATTTCCTGAGAATCACCTGACACCCACAGGAAGAAATGGAACTCTCCTCCAGGGAATAATCCCTCAATAACATGTCACCAGTGAACCTTAATACTAAACCAAGAACTAGATCAGTCTTCAGAAAAACCCAAAAATGCAGCTTTGACCTATTTTGTTTTTATTGGGTACAACATGGCAGTAGGGTTTCTTTTATACCAATGAAGTGTCCAGGCTACCGATTGAAATGCTTACGCCACCCTTCTGTGTTTTCTGTAGCATCTTATCAAGCATGCCTGAGCTTGATCAGCTCAAAATCTAAATGTATATATTATTTTCCTTTTCCACCTGTATGGTAAATATCTAAACTAGAGGTATCGGTGCTTTAGCTTATTTTAAAAATAAATACTTGAATTGGGTGAAAAGGGTTAGCCTGGCCTCGGCAAATCCATTTACCAGCAACTGTTCATCTTACTGTGTTTTTTCTAGTCATGGTGTTTCAACTTGTTTCCACTTCTTATGTTAGCCTAAACTACATCCCTGCTAGTTGTGATGTATATAAAAAAATGTAATAGCCACCTATTCAATTAAGCATGTGTATTTGAATTACGTCAAAAGAAGACTATCAAAATAAAATTTTATTTTGTAGTTCTCAGAAGCAGGTCGTTTTTTCCAAAGCAGTCTGTGTTTGCAATATAAATGTATAATTAAAGCAACAGCACTCTATATAACTTTATAACTTTAACTTTTATAACTTTATATAAGCATGTTAGAATATTTTCCTCAGGACAAGCAATGTCACTGACGAGTTTATTTTCATCTTCCATTTGACTTGTTCTCCTGTTGTGTCTCATCCTTTACATTGCACTTCCTCTGCTGTTTGAATGAGATTCTCGAGGTCTTGATTTGATCTCCAGGCCTTCATTTCTCTCTCCGCCATCTCCCGGAGGTGCATTGTCTCCCGTCTGCTAACTCAGCTCTTTAAGTTGCAGTCCAGCCTCCTCTACCTCTCATAATTCACAAAGTTTGCTTTAAAACCCCCACATACTCTTATTGCTTCTGTGTTCAACCTTGGGAATAGAGTTAGGAAAGCAGGTAAGTATAGATGGAGAGGAGGAAGGAGGGGGGAGAGGAAAGGATGGCTGTTCTCCTGTTCTGTCCCTTGGTTCGTAATTACCTGGTGAGCGAGGTTTGTGTATATATATGTGACCCATTGGGGTGGTCCTGCAGTCTTTGTGCAGATTAAATGCTGATGCAGAGTGGAGACAGCTGGGCAGAGTGGAACTCGGGTCATTAAGGTTCTACTAGCAGGAGCAAAAACAACCATCCACACATACGCGCTCATTTTCCGCACTACTCAATGAGCTTTTTATTTTGGAAAACAAACAGAAGAGACTAAAAATGAAAGAAGAAAAACATTGCGGGTGACGGGCTCTCTATGGGGTCTTTAGGATAGAAGGATGAGTGAGGAAGGAGAAAAGTGGAGAGAGGGCAAGCTCTCTTGAAAAGCTAGACAGTCTTCGAAGTGTGTATTTGTTTAAGCAAGGGCTTTCGAGTGGGTCCAAAACAAAGTGGGGGGGATTATGGGAGATCAGAAGAGACCCACTGCCACCCCACCCGCTGTCCTTCTCCGCTTTTCCCGCCCTCTCCATCTCTCTTCTGTCAGCACAAACATCCATCTCACACCCATGGGTCCTGCAGGAACTATGGGTCTTTGTGCTACAAGGATACAGTTATGCAAGAACACCCCGGGGTGTCATTTCTAAAAGGACACTTACTCAATCGCTTAAAAGTGTAATGTTGTGCAGTGGTTCCTAAAATGTCCTTATCTTGGACAAGAAATCACAGCTGCCCGCTTTGTTAGGATGCCATCAATGGATGGCATATTAGATGAATTATGGACTGGTACTGAATTTCTTAAACCGTAAAAAATGATTTTCAAAGGAGGGACACACATATTTTAATTATGATTTGGCATCTCAGTAGAATGGAATGCTGCATGAAGCATGTTCCTGTCAAGGCCGCTTTGTGTTGACAGGAGATGAAATCATAGTGCATCGAGTTCAATCATGCTAATCGATTTTCCTCTTATCCAGTTACTGTGTGTGTTGAATTTCACAAACATGATTGTAATGGCTGACATCACTTAGCTGCAAGCAACAAACAGACTGATATGGTGAGAAACCAGTAATATAAAGGAGGGTCATATCATTTTATATTAAAGGTCACTTAGTCCAGAGCCACGGCTCATCAGAGGATTACCCCACCCCTTTAACTTTGCTTTGCTTTAGATTTCTCTGCAGAGCTCCTTGTCCTTGTTGCCCATATCACACCATGTGACATCTTGAATCTCAGATTTAACGTTTTCCTCTGTTCACTTTGCCTCTCACACTCGAACTGCAGCATAAGTTAGCAATGCAAACTGGTTTTGATAGATCACAAATCCATTTAAGAATTAATAGTCTTGTACTGTTTCAGAATTTGGTCCCATTCAGTGCCATTTGACCATTACCATGAGAATCTTCAGACATATGTTATGAATTAGTGTCTGTCAAGACAAACAAATGTGTCTTCATGTAAATATTTATTATGCATGCTGTCAAACGGGGTGGGGTGGAAACATAGTGGTTTGGGATCATCCAATGCATGAGTACAAGGGAAAGCCTGTTGCATTCATTCCCTGTGAGTGTTTAATTCAAATAGACTGTGATGCAGATGAAACTGTAAAAAGTATGTAAAATAAAGTAATAGCAGCTTGGATTTAATGCTATTAACCAGTCTTCTGTCTGACAAACTAAAGCATAGGACCAGAATCATGGATGATTGAGTGTTAATGCTCCGTAAAGATTCTCTATCCTCTCTGAAGCGCCCCTGCTAGTTCCTGGACTCCATTTTAGGAACCACTGACTCAGTGATTTATCCCCAATGACTACATTTTGCAGATTGTGTTTCTGGATGCAGTTTTTCCTGTGTGAAAAGATGATTATATTGGAAACTTTTTTGGAGGAGTCATCTAGGGATGTGGAGTCAGTCAGGTGACTGAGGTACGCCACTGCGGCAGCTGTCAGAACGCGTGAAACAAACGCCCCTCCACCATGCCTCCCTCCCAACCTAATTTCATTAAATCAGTGATTTGTATCTGTTTGTGTGCCGCAGCGTTGGAAGGGAGGAGTTAGTGAGCAAAAAGAAGGAGAGAGATAAATGAATGAGTGAGAGTGAAGCAAACTATGTGTGAGAGAAACAGAAGGCATCGGAGGAGCGATTAGTGTGGTGGTATCCATCATTGGAGCCGCGCTGCTCTGGTCGATTGCCACGGACACTGAGGAATACTTCATCTGGTCCCAGTGAGAGAAATACACTCACACACATGCACCCATCTATTATTCTGTAGTGCAAAACTCCAGCCACTTTCAACCCATTATAACATCTTCTGCCCTCATTGTTAACATTCCAAGTTAAATTATTTTTGTGTCATTATTATCTTTTGTCAAAATCTCACTTTTTTAAAAAGTTTTAATGTGTAGATAATTTTTTCTCTTAAAGACTCTTTCTCTCTGAAAGCCTGTCTGCAGTTACGCCACTTGGCATCTCCATTTATTATGCCACCATGCATATTGCATCAGCTGAGGTGTGTGTGTATGTGCGTTTTCTTCTGTGTGTAGGACTCTACAACCATATGCACATATATTTTTTACTTTATGTGAGTGTAAGCATGCACATCCTCATACATGCATGTGAATGTGAGTTGACAACTGGAGACGTGTGTGTGCTTGGGGGGGGGTCATGAATACTATAAAAATTAAAGCACAGCACTTTGTACAGCTTGGACTATGAAAACAAAGGCAAAATGCACTCAACCTCTAATCTTTATTTTATAACTATGCTGTATGTGTAGTAATGACACTATGTTAATGTGTAGACTACATTCTATGATGAGGGAAAATGACAAACTCTCAAACTCTGTGTGTGTGCGCGCATCAGTATTAGGAGTATGTTCCACAGACCCTTCTGGTGAAAACGAAAGAATCAGAGTTTAAACCCAATAGCCTTACTCTGCCCTTTTTTCACGCTGCTTTTTTAAACCTCATCTTCTCAATTATGGTGGTTGTTTTGCTCATACCAGCGACCCGGTCAGGTTGTTCGTGTTTTTTGGAAGCACTGACAAAGAATAAAAGCGTCTTTACACTCTTGGTATTATTATTTAGGATTTTCAGTAAACCATGTGTATGTGTTATCCCATCATTTTGATATAATTAATGGTCTAAATTTAACTTTAGGCTTTTCCATCAGATTAGGAGTACAGTTCCAATGAAATGGCAAAATCTAAAGGTCTAGTGATATATGCTTGAATAATCAAAGTAGCTGCTTGATGTATTTTCAATTAGGATGTTCTTTCTAGCTTAAGTTGAAGGGACATTAATATAGAAAACAAAAGGAAGAGAAAAGTTTGTTTGCTGGCATCAGCAATGGTGTCTGAGAAGGATTTATATCCCATTGGGGGCCAAGCCTGGCAGAAGGGAAATGACAGAGGCTTGGTAGCATTTTGGGGGCTCAGCGCCACACATAAATCACCCAACTGGAAGTACTAAAAAGACTGGCATTGGTTGTGGCATTGTGCCACAGGCCAATAGGCCGTGTGGAAATGAGAGGAACGCACATGCTTGTAATGGCAACAAAATCTGACTTTATCAGAACTTTCCCCATTGTAATGCGACACTTTGCAGAGCTTCTGACAGAGGGAAGTGAATGATGGAAGTGAGGAAAAGTAGAAAGAGGATGAGTTAAAGTGATATATATGCAAACAACACGAAGTATGTGAAGAGAGATATTTGAATTAAAAAGGATGTCTGTTGCATCCCAGCGCTGTGAATAATGTGCTAGGTCAGAGATTTATATCAATCCGGATGAATAGACAATGAGTAAAGATGTCACCTTCTGGTCCTTTTTCCAGCGTGTGAGAAAGTGTGAAGGAGTGCATGTGTGCTTTCACTGAACTTGTGCTTCAGTCCCCTGAATAGATGGCTGGGGAGGAAAAGATGGATGCAACTGCTACACTGGATTCCAGAGTTTTCCACCTTCCAAGGACCTGGGAAAAAGAGTCAGTACGTACATATGTGGAAGCTCTGCAAGTTAAACTTTTTTCAGAGAATAGTTTTTCACTTAAGTAACTCATGCCTAGATGTAACTAAAGGTCACACTACTAGTAGCTCTTTTTAATTTCCATCAGCTCCTGATACATAACACTATAATAGGTAGTTGTGAACTCTATCTGTTGTAAACGTTGGAAACTTGTGTTTCTGTGCTGGTTAAGCAGGAGCAGGAGAGACCTGCGAACAGTAGGTTCACAATTTGTTATTTTAAGCCCTATCATCATATGACTGTAATAGTCTGGTAATTTCAGTGTCTAGATTCATGCTGGAGCACAATCACACAGTGTCACTGCTTCCAGGCACCTGGGGGCGGCAGTAGCACAGTTCGTAGAGTGGGCCATCAACCCAAGCAATTGTCACCACCAAGATTTCTGTAAGACGCCAGGCATTGATGTTGTACAGGCCAGTGCACACCGGCTGCCTGATTTACTTTAAATCAGTAAAAAGAATCGGTGGAAACGTGATAAAGGGAAACTGGATGTGACAGATTTGATGTTTTTTTGAATGTTCTGAACGAACGAAGCTACAGGTTTTAATTAAAATCAGCTCAGTCAACTTTTATAATCAATTTAATAACATGACTTTAAGGGACTTTTTAAATGAAAATAATAACATTAAAAGAATGGATTTTGTTTATTAGAACCTGCAATCCAACTATAGAAAACTAAAATTTTTAACACGGGGAACTAGAAATACCTACATGTGCATAATATTAATGTTTCCATTTGCACAAAAGCCCATTTGTGCATGTAAACGCACACACATCCACACTCCAGGAACTCTATTAGCATTCAAGGAGAGTTGAGGCTAGAGTGGGTCTCTGTCAGAGCTGCACTAACATCAAAGAGACGGGGAGAGAATGGCAGGAAAAAAGCAAGAAGGAGAGAAGAAGAAAGTGACAATGAGAGGTGGACTGAAAAAATGAAAAGCAGAAACTTTGATAGTTTGGGTGTAAGAGGCAGACTGATGGGAGTATAGGGAAAAGGAGAAGAGAAAATGGAGGGGGGGTTTCTAAGTGGCATTTGGATATTTCACAGAAGACGGATTTCAACCCGGGGCACAGCTATGACAAGCTCACAGGGCTTATCACCAACACTGTCGGACAGAAACTCGCAGCTGCACTGCTTTCTGGTTCGACGAATTTAACAGAGGAGAAACAGCAGCGATGCAGTCACAACACGGCGTTTGAATAGCTGTAATTACTTTTGTCAAACATCAAAGTCAGTGATCACAGTAGCTGTCACTCTAATTAGCTAAGTGAGAAGTGCCACGTTGGAAGATACAAAGCATGTAGGCTGCAGCAGTGTTACATAACAGGTGTGTTTCTGGGGGTTTTAAATGTGGCAGCACACCGCCTCACTGTCTGCTTGTCATCCAGAGAACACAACCTGCCTGTGTGAGTCTCTTTGTACAGGCAAAAATATCTACACAGTTTAAATCAATTGAACCTACTGTGACTCACTATACTAGTACATTTCATTACAGTGACCTATGTAAGACATCTTGAGAATTCAGAAATGCATCGGGAATGAGAATGTCATTTGTGAAACGCGATGCCTGTAGCAGGTTCGTGATGTGCCATTATCCCAATCAAAATGTGGGAAAAAAAAGTGAGCAACACCTGCTTACAGCGATCAGGAAACATATGTCGGGAACGTTTGATTGAGTAATTGATGTATCACAACAAATTGTTACTTTTGTGTAGAAGAAAAATACAGGAGCGAGGACAAGTGGCTCAATCAGTTATACACTGTATTCAGGTGAGGATGTGTGAGGTAAATGTTACTGCACGTGCAGATACTTAGCAGTCAAGCTGAATTCTAATGTTTTGTGTAAGCAAAGTGAACACTTGTTTACGTTGCGTGCACGTCCTATGCATCTTGAAATTTTCTAGTTGTCTACTTTCTAATTCACTTTGTTAAAGACATTTTTCTTTAAAGGGCGTTTCAAACTCATGTAGTATGTAGTTTAGGTTGCGTCTTGCTAGCTTGCAGATTAAACAGGAATTAAACACTGCTGCTTGACTCATACACAAGTCCTGCCTGTTACTGAGCTCAGTCAACAGAGGGCACTCTAACTCCTCTCTGTGTGCACTTTCTCATACAGACAAAAACAATTGCACACACATCATTCCCCTTTTTCCTCTAAGCTTTCTCCAAACTTTAATTCTCCATTTTCTCTAGTTTTATTTCATTGTTTACTGAGGTATTGACTGTATTGTTAGGTAAACAATTGTTACAGGCAGAGACTGGTCTATTAGCCAAGATTTGTCCAGAGTTTCATGTGAATGTAGCACACATTTTAAAAAAGTACTGAGCTTAATTTTGTTGACAATAGCATTTAGTAATCTGGCTGTATTTGTACAGGTGGCGATAAGAGACAATCCTGACATGTTTAGTGTTGTTTATGGACTATAAAAAGCAGTGCATTAGCAGTTGGCGAGGGCGCTCGTGATGGCTGCGTTGACGGGCTGCATGACGGGCTGAAAATACAATGCTGTTTGCACTGTTGCCATTAGGAGCACTTTGTGTGTGTGTGTGTGGTTGTGTGCGTGTGTTTGTGCGTGACAGAAACAGAAATTGAGAAAATCCTGCCTTTGGTGTATGCTAGTGTTGGTCTTTCCTCGATTGTATGACTTGCTTTGTGTGTGGTTGTGTCTATATCTTTGGCATCATGTTTACAACTGGGAGTAAATTCCACTGCCAGAATCTACTGTCTCATGGTGTGCTATCACACTGCCAATCTCTTTGTGTGTGTGTGTGTGTGTGTGTGTGTTCAAGTGTTATCATGAAGTGCTCACAGTTTCCCCCTTTCTTGTTTCTCTCCAAACCGTCTCTCCTTCTATTCATCCATTGTGTCTAAGAGGATCCTTCTCTCTTTTCCCCCTTTCACTCATCTTCTCCCTCTCTCTGTTCTTTCTTGCTCCAGTCCTAATTACCCATACTCCTCAGAGTGGTCTCTCCTTCAGAGCCTTTGAAGTTATTTTAGCGCAAATTCTACTTAGCTACACTGCAGACATAACAAGGAAAAGACTGTGTTTGAGGGCCTCTGGAAATGTGTGTGTCTTTTTGTTGATTGAATCACCAGTGTCTCCTGTTTCATATGTGTTTACATCTAAGTCAATGTATACACAAAAGAAACCAGCAGAGCAAGTTTTGTGTGTGTGTGTGTGTATGTGTGTTGAGTGAATTAGGGTAAAATCTAGTCCATACAGACCATATTTTGAGATTGTATCTTTATATCTGCACCTCTCCTTGCATATGGTCTTTGTTTGTGTGTGTGTGTGTGTGTGTGTGTGTGTGTGTGTGTGTGTGTGTGCGTGTGTAATTCTAAGGGCTATGCATGAATGCAGGCCCTCTGAGCTCTTGTTGAATGGCCCGACTGCCCGTCACGGTTCTGCTGGACTGAATGACCAATGTGAGCTGTACAAAGCCATTTGGTTTTCCCCTGTAATTATCAAGAGCTGGTTTCTGCGCGCGCGCACACACAAGCAGATACACACTCAATGTGAAAATGCCCACATGTCTACTAACATTCATACTTCCATGAATACAGACATGATAGGGCTGGAATTTAAATTCCCCTGACTTTTTTTTTTGTGCATTGAAATACAAACTACAACGATTCTGCGGCCTTGTATTGAGAGTAAAAAAATCTTTTATGCATATTTGTGGGAGTAATGTTCTTGATGTCTGTTTTCTGTGGATCATAGCCTCTAACTAGAAGTTTCCCAAGATAGGCAAAACCCTTTTTGATCAACATCAAAATCTTGATGGATTTGATAAGTTTGGGTGCTTTAACTTTTTTCGTTTTTAATGCATTTTACAAGACTGTTTACAAATGTCTGCACCTCTCTAGATGCATGTTAACTGGGATGGCAGCAGTGAAAATGTACTATTGATAAAGTTAGTTAGAGCCATTTATTTGTGGCTTCACTGATTGTATGTTTCAAATGCTCTATGTGTAGTTACTTTATTAGGTCAACTAGCAAATTACAGCTTGGCATAGTCGAGTAACAGCTGGCTACTTTTCAAGTAGTTTGTAGATACTTCCTATTTGATTTAGTTGGAATTTTCATCCTACATTGCCTTTCAGCTTACAGTTTGCACCATTGTTGATTAGTTAATTACCTTTCTGACTAAATAAGTACGCAAGAAAGAACGCCAACAAATGTCACTACTACTTTTGTCAAATATGCACTTATAGATAGAAAATGAGGGATATAAAGCAAGTCCTTTTCTCATGCTGTGTATCTACCTACATGTGTGAAAGGGATAAATATGTCACTAGGAAGTGTAGTTTCTGCGAGTGAAAAGCTTGTTAGTGGGGGAGCATGGAATGCTCCCACACTATTGATATCCTCTTTTTCTCTTTATTAGTGGGGGAGCATGGAATGC
>JAUMTR010000005.1:6909320-6929600 GCA_032270685.1 Microctenopoma stevenorrisi | reverse complement strand
TGGAGAGAGAGGGGAGTGGTTAAGGTGAGGAAGGAACAAAGGACACATGAGGGCCGGAGGAGACATGACACTGACACATGTAAGACAAATGTTAGGACATGTCTCTTTGTATGTAAGTGTCTCGCACAGAGTAAGAGATAATTTTCCTCTTCATGTAGCCGCTTTTTGATTACTTTTGATTATTCCACTGTCACAGATGATGTGTGTAATCTGCCACTCTTCTTACACATCTCCTTCACCCCTCCAACTCTCTCTCTATCTTGTTTTGTGTATTTTTTGCCAGCCTTGTTCTACATCCCTCTCTCCTAATCACATGCCCATATAAGTAAAACACAAATCCGAATGTGAGTGATAACAGTTTACAGTATGTTCGAGCTCGGCAGGTGTGCTTTATGTAAAAGCACCATGAAAACTAATAAACTCAATACAGAAACAATAAAAACACACACAGTGCCTAGTAAAACACATCCACAGCCATGTATGTTTACTCCTTTTCTGTCTATGAGTTGTGCTTATTGTTGTTTCATATTGCTGTTAGTTTATGATATCTGTGTGACACCATGACTCCCAGTTGGAGAGTAAACACTAGATAAGATGGATGTAGGCATGTGTGGTCACGTACGTGTGTGTGTGTGTGTGTCTTGTTATGGCACTTCCCGTTGGCAGGCCATATAACTCAGGTTAATGTTATCTTATTTCACATAGCTCTGAGGCAACCTCAGGGAGCAGATCATTTGGAGCGCTCTTATTACTTTTCATTAGGCTAATGTGACGGATGGGGGGATTTACAACAAGGGAGGAGAGAGCATGCACAAACGCACTATAACACACTTTGCCGCAGCCCTCAGAAGTCTTTGTGTGGGTGTTTGTAAGACGGGCTTGTATTCTGAGAAGCTTCAGATAACACTGAACATGCAAACTTTTCTGCTGTGATGCAGATTACAGACTTGATCAGGCTCCAGTCACATACGCGACTTCTTATTGATGAGATGTTTGTAGGTCACACCAGGGAAGCAGTGTGAGGATTCAAAGCGCTGCCTGGGGAGTTGTGGGTATGACCCTTGAACCTGGGAGTGGTTGATGCCCGTGTGTGTGTTTGAGAGAGAGAGAGCGAGATATGTAACTTTAGAGCAGCACCATGCACACATGCGTCCTACAGATTCTGTGTGTTAGTGTTCTCTAACTTTAAGGCTGCATGTGATGGATGGATAGATATATGTATTTAAAGAAACATTCCATTTCCACTTTACAGTTATAGTCTTAAGTCTCGCTCATCACAGTCATCCGATTTGCAATCAATATTGTTAGCAGATTTTTCTTAGGGTATCAAAGTCAGCAGTAATAAACTATTTTCAACTTTGTTGTCATTTAGTGATGGCTCGGCTGATTGTCAAAGTCTCAACTAAGGCAGATTTAGTCTGGCCAATGTTTTATTGGGCTTCTGCTTTCTCTGAGCACTGCCTGCACATAGACCTGTGGTAAACTCAGTCTTAGATGTTACTTATGGAACAGCTCCATTAAAATAAACTTCACATTTGTTTTCACATTTACATTCTTGAACCAGCTGTCTTTTAACACGTTGGCTGATTATTTACACTGATGACCCACCAGCCTGAGTTTCATACCAGACTCTCGTCTTGGAAATTCTCCACGTCTACTATAAAATGCAAAACGTATAGTGATTTTCAGCTACTGTATTTGGACTTCTGTTATGTTGCAAATGTGCATAGAAGCAAACAATTATTTCTCGTTAAGACTCATTTCACACACATATTGCACATTGTAGCCACAGTGGATATCTGGTGTTCAGTGTTTGTGTGGTACCGTGTTCCACTTTTTAGTCCTTTTTTTCTGGAAGTTTCCCTCTGTCTGATGTGTGGCCTGTAACTTCACTAAGATCATGCTCTAAGTATTCTCTTAAATAATACTTTCTTCAATATTCTGTTAGCAAAAAAAGTACTTTGCTCATGACTGGCTGCTTTCTTCCTTATTTTACTCTGTCTATTACACTCCGTTTCCATCTTCCTCCTCCATCTGCTGTCCAGGCATTAAGGCCACTGATGTTTGTTTCCATCTTTTCTTCTTCCCTTTACAGTAAACACCTGCACACTCTCTGAATGGAAATACATGATGAATAGCTCTGTTGAAAGAGTGATGACAGCTCTGAAGAGATCCCTTTCACATGCAGAAATACTGAAAAGGCGGGGTAGGCATGTGCGCGAGTGTGTGCGGTGGGCCAGGATGGTAAGCATGACCTTAATTTACATTCTCATTCAGTCATTATCAGTCATGTTGGAGTATTCAAATTTCCCCTCAGTTTAGGTCATCCATGATCCATCACAAGTGACACAGGAATAAGATATTATTGCAGTTACGTTATTCTATTTTTGTCTATGACTTCAAAACAAATATACGGGACACGTCAGAAGCATATCATCAGATAAAGTGTTTCTTCTTATTACTTTTAATAAACAACAATTACATAATCCAGCCACTTATTTAACAGGACCATGACAATGTTTTTACACGTTTCAGTCCATTAAATACAAATTGACTGTGTTTTACTTTCCTGCTGACTCTTTTCCAAAGTATACAGTGCATTTTTAGATTGATTTCCCTAACTCTAGGCAGCCACTAGTTTCCATTTTTCTGTATAAAAATCTACTTGGAGAGTCTAGAAATTAGCCTCAGCTAAGTAATCCATCACAAGGAAAATGTTGTTGACTTTACTTTTTGACAAAGTTACTCCACTGCTGCATGGTGCCATAGTTATGAGAAATGACTGTTTTGACATGTTTAATAACACTTTGACATCTACATTTCATTAAGCAGCAGTGAGTGTTTTAAAGCAAGGGATGTCCAAATGTATGCAAATGTTCTCACAGCTAATTGTTAAAGCAAGATTATTTACTTTTGCTGTACAGTGGCCAGTGTGATTACAAGTCGCCATTACAGAAGAATTGCATCATTTGTTTACCAAGAAACTCTCAAATCATTTGCATCATAAAGTCAGACCTAATACTGTCAGTTTCATAATGGTACTTATTCAACGCTTGCTAACATGAGCCAAAATTAGTCCCTATTGCTCATACCAGACCAAGTAAGGTATCAGCAAGTGTATTAAAAAAAATGTGTGTGGTTGTTGCTTGAATGAATTTAGCTATAGTAAAAAAAGAAAATACAGATTTCTAATTTACATGGTCAACAAGACCCAGGTCTTGCGTCGAACTTTCCACTGCAACGGTCAGTTAAAGTTGTGTAACACAGAACCGCTGCATGTACATGTTGCTGCTAGCATGCCGATTAGCCTTTAGCGATTGAATACAAAAGTCCCATAGAAATCTGACTAATTAGGATTTAATACTTTTAAAAGGGTCTGAGGTAAAATTGCCAGAATATTTCACATGTTATTCCTTCGTAGCTACGACATTCAGCTGTGTTAGAGACAGCAAATCTTGTTTTTTCTGTGGCTCCAACTTGCCCTTCGCAATAAGAGCATTATGGTAGATTAACATTGTAAAGCTTTTATTTTGTTCAACTACCAGAGGTAACTTAACCTACTAATACTGCTTTCAATTGCATTTGTATTACAGCATTACAGTATGTCCATATATTTGGTTATATTAGCTTTTCTATGGCACATACAAATGTATATTGACTTGAACTGCAATGTTCCTGCTAAGTTATCATATGGGAATCGGATTATGTAACCCCTGTAATACAGGAATGAGCTGTTTTATTTTAAACTCAAAACCCTCATTTGTTGGGATTCTGATAGTTTTCCAATATCACCAATGCTTGTTGCTTAAAGGTCATCCGGGCATTTTGCCAGGGGATTTTCAGAGTTGAATGAGCTGTAAGAGTGTGTGTTTACACTTAGCATCTGTCTCTGCAATGCAATGCCTTTGTCACATAATGTTAAACTAAAAACTAGGAGTTTTTTAGAAGGACTGTTTCATCAGTCTCTTGAAATATACACGAGATGTTCAAACGAAATGAGTTTACATCCTCACACTGACACTGATGTAAAAAATAGCTGTGTTTTTGGATGGGCAGATTCAACATACATAAAAACAACTGAATCATATAACATTTCTGTACTCCAGTACTTTAGAAATCCCACAGGTTGCTCATATATCTAAAGATACAATATGCTGTTTTATTTGCTATTATATTTATTTTTAAGTTTGTGCGGTCTGTGATTTAGTGTAATTGAACAGCAGTGCAGATATATTCACTTCTAAATGTTTTGAAGTCTTCTAACAACAATTTCAGTTTTTTCTGCTTGATTAGTAACCTTTGGAATTTCTTATATATTCCTAGATTATACTAACAAAGCA
Organism: Microctenopoma stevenorrisi; assembly: GCA_032270685.1. Classification (NCBI taxonomy): domain Eukaryota; kingdom Metazoa; phylum Chordata; class Actinopteri; order Anabantiformes; family Anabantidae; genus Microctenopoma; species Microctenopoma stevenorrisi. The sequence continues at coordinate 6,925,260 of JAUMTR010000005.1, read as the reverse complement.
GAGCAGGGACAGTTTTAAATCTGGCATGTGCCATGTTTCCACAGAAATCTCAAATCATAGCTAAATCAATAATGTTTTAACATACAGACTTTACATCCTCACACTGATGTTGTGTTGTAAACATAGCTGTGATTTCTGAAAGACAGATTCAACATACATACACACAACTAAATCAAATTTCGTTTCTGTACTCTATTACTTTACTGAAATAGATATTAATTCACTTCTCCCATGAAATTTCTCAATTCTCGAAGTCTAGTTTTTGGTTATGTTACTCCTGTGCACCAACTCATTAAGACAAATTCTTCGTCTGAGGAAACTTTCAGTTAACAAGTTAACAGTCGGATAACAAATACCATGCTAATAATAATACTGATTTGCAAACTGACTTACTGTTAGTCTGTGATGTTGTGATGATGCATTGGAACTGAAAAATATTTGATGTTCTTGGTTACATTTGTGCTTTTCCTATGTTACAATTTAAAATGTCTGCTGCAGTAGAAAAAAGTCTGTACACACTGTAGCTCTAACCCTGGGCTGTGATCTGATCAGCTTAAAAAAATTGAAAACACCTGTATGAGTTTTTCTTTAGTCTAGTAAATTCATCTCTTGTCTAGTAAATGCTCACCAATTGGTTATTGGTTAGCCTTTTGTAGTTGAAGTTATGACATAAATTACCTTGATAACATTTTTATTACTTAGCTATTTGAACTGTAAATGGTGGAAAGAAAAGAGAGGATAAATTTTACACAGAATCTGAGCTAAGTTAAGGAATTATTCAGTCTAGTTTTTTTTCCTCTATCTCGATAAAAAGATAAACTATGCTATTCTGTTAAGCTGAATCCCGCTGCAAACGCGTACTACATGTGAATCAACCACTCTATAACATCCACATACAGTATTAAGCCTGACATAGTGGACAGACTTATGCCAACGTCCCTGTATCCATAAGGACGACTGCCAGTGAACAAAGAATCTCTCACATAAGATATGAGTGGTATTCGGGGTTTGGCATGCTGAGTCACTTTGGTTAATGCTGCAATAGATGGACTCAGGGCTCTTATTTTGGCAGCAAGCTCTTGGAACAGTCACTGATATGATATACAGCAGCTCTTAATACACTCACTGGCTCTCAAATATGTAATGGAGCAAATTAATGCAGTAGCCTGAGACAGAGACACCCAGAATTGAAAACCAATTTAATCAACCTTTGTCTATCTCTGTCATTTTTTCTCCCCTCCATCAGCTGCTTTTTTTCCTGCTCTCTCTCAAGCATGGCTTTGAGATGGTAAAGCTGGGCCGTGAAGTGTGGACAGGATATTTGTATAGCCGGGAAGAGCTTATTCTTAGCTTTGCTGCCTGGAATTCACTGCAGGATCATTTGTTAACTTCCTGCAACATTATGGTAACACACTGCAGTTTTCCGCTTTGGCACAAAATTAAAAAAACAAAACAAATACAAACTGGATTCTCTACTAATACTTTTCACTGTGTGTATATCATCATTAATTGGGAAAGGTTGAGTTCCATTTTGGATTCTGATTGAATTCTCTATATCTGAATCCAAAAAATGTGATCAAGTATTTAATTAGCAACGCTCTGTAACGGATTCCTATCCCACTATAAATCAACCAAATCTTTCTAATCAGTGACCAGAGAGGAAACGCAAGTTGAGTGTTCAATCAGAAGATCAGAGGTTTTAGGGCCGTTTTCCTTTTTGAGGAGAACCCAGTGAAGATCAGCTGGATTCGATTTCTCTTTCTTCACTCCTCTCGTACTATGCTTCTAATATTCATCACGTTCAGCTGTAACACACATCACACACTTATCCTTCTAAACCTCCCTCAGTTCACCCCTCACTAATTCAGCCCTCCTTTTGCATTTCTTTCTTACAGCAAACGCATCACATACATGCTTGCTGCCTCTCTAATAGCTCTGGTGGATTGGCATAATCTCGCTAGCATAGTGTGCTTCACATTAATAGCATGTCGTACATCGACCCCAGCAGAGCTGTCATGTTATTAGTGTCTTGTCATTAGTGTGTCGCTGCCTGCCCTCCATCTGCTGCCCCACCCCCTGCCTCTCCAGGGTGTTTCTGGGATACCGTCCCGGTGACCTCTGTGGCAAAGCTGAGCCGCTTAGCGTCACCGCCTGATGGCTAGTTTGGCATTATGACAAACTTGGTTACCTGAAGAACATCCGTGCGTCAGCGTTCTGTGATCTAATCACACACACATACTATGAGCGATGTTTTTTTTCTTTTCTCCAGAACGCGCGCACGCACAGGACAGAGGAAATGTGTACACATTCTGAAGGACAACAGTATACACTTATGCATGGGGAAACACACATTGTCGGAATTAACATGACATGCTTGCACATATACTCTCAAAGACGTGTTACATCACTCAGATTCACAAACAGATCCACAGTTACATCCACCTTTTAAACTTTAAGCAACAGGTCCTGAGGAGCTTATCTGTTTTTTTTAGGAAACCTTGCCTCCCTGAAGGAGCCCTAAAAATTTGGTTTAAATGTCTCAAGTAATGGCTCCAGACTACCTTAGTTGCTATTTGCACAACACACCTGAATCTATGACTGCTGGTCTGCTGTGTGTGGTGCAGTTGCATTTTGGATATTGTAGGTGGCAGGTTTCAAAAAGGAAGGAGATAAAATAAAAAGACATAAAAAAAACTTTAATCCAATAGTGTTATTGGAGCACAAAGCTAATTTGATGTCACACTCTTGTTGAAATTACTTAACAGTCATAGATGATTAGCATCCTGAAACAAAGTCGCCATTTTGCTATCAGCCCAAAGCAAAACTCACACACAAAACCTACCTAAATTAAATATATATGGTACCAAACATACAAACACAGTAGAATTACAGAATTACCTACAATCTTTTTCATTGCAACAGCTTCGTTGGCTTCTGGTTAGGTTCCACTTTATATTAAAAATTCTGCTGTTAACATTCAAGGCTATCCACAACCTCACTCCTCCATATCTGTCTGACCTCCTCCATGTTGCAACTCCTTCCCGCACCCTTAGATCCTCCTCCTCCATTCACCTGACTGTCCCCTTTGCACGTCTCCCCACCATGGGGAGCAGAGCAATCAGCCGCTATGCTCCCCAGCTCTGGAACTCAATGCCATCTGACCTCAGAAATATCAACTCACCCTTGAAATCCAAACTAAAAACCAACCTATTTAGGAGAGTTCTTATCCCACTTTTAATATATATATAGTTATGTATGCTTATGCTTTATCCCTCTTTTATTGTTGTTGTTTATTATACGGTCTTCTTAAGTGTCAAGAAAGGTGCCTTTAAATAAAATGTATTGGTTTTTATTGTTTTTTTGCTCCATCGTCTGTTTCACCTTGTTCTCCTCTTTCCACTCAGCCTACTTTTCTGCCTGGCACCAGACCTTGAAATAGAAAAGCAGAAAAAAATGCATTAGAAGCACAATCAAAGTGCATCCCACAGTAATCTATTTACACCCCCCTTTCTTTTTGGATTTTTTTGTTCCATTGAAGAAGAACTGTTACCATATGCCTCTGTGTTGCACCAAAGCTGCTTTCACGGGAACAGTGCAACTTAGTTGAGAGGAAAACTGAAAGACAGATGATTAGGTTTAGGGAGAGAAGTAGAGAGAAAGAGGGACATAAAATATTAAGACAAAAGGGTTAACGTGGATTTCCTCAAATGGAAGTGAAGCTGACTTTAATTGGTGATTGAGGCTGGAACGTCTTACCCCGTTTTCTGCAGGAAAACTTAGGAATAGTATCTAATGGCAGTATGTTTTTTAAGGTCCAGTTTGACCTTCTAAGGTCTGAAGAAGAATAAAAACCTGTTAGTTTAGTTTAGTTAGTTTAGTTTATATATGAGTTGCAGTTTGCAAATGGACACACAACCGACAGAAGTACTAAGCATGTATACTACTACATCATTTAGTATGTAACAATGATACACTGTATTTAGCAATGATCCGTGTAGTTATTACTAGGATAGATGACAACATGTGTTAATACTATTATGGTTAAATCTATGTGGAAACTACATACTTCTGTTTATTTTATGTTTGGATTAGTTTCAGCATATAGATATTATTTTAAACTACTGAGTGCTTACAGCTTTTTCAGATATTATTTGGCACATTATTATAACAGTTTCTTAATTCACATAACCAGATCCATAAAGAAATGACTTTCCCCATTTTCCCCATTTGGTCCCTAAGAACTTGACTGACCTGCATGGAGCCCTGACCTTAACACTTTTAAACAAATTTGGGATGTGAGCCAGGAATTAGCGCCCTACATCAGTGACCACCCTCTCCAAGACTCTTTGAATTAGAGCAAATCTGTGCAGCTAGGCTCCAAAATGTGGTGGAAAGCCTTCCTAAAATAATAATAATAGCAGCTATTTTTGCCTGTACTTTCAAGGCAGAATTGTTCAACAATCACAGATGGGTGCATTGGTTATATGTCCAGACTCTTACTTTGGGTATCCATATTTTGGCATTATGGAGAAACAGATGGACAGATACACTGATAGATACATCTATTCATTGTGTAGTGATTATCTGTGTTGTGCAATTTTCTATCAACTCCACCTAAAAACATGAAAGTAGCCATTCTGTAGTTACAGTTTGGCTGACAGTGTCGTCTTTCAGCCTCAAAGCAATAAGTGTCGTCAAACCTTGGTGTACATTAGGATGAGACTTTTTGTGTTATGTTGCCTAAATGATCATACCTGACTCTACACTAAATGGTACAGTGTTACCGCGTTGTCTCTACATTGAGACTTAGATGCAAAGAGAAGCGTCGTCATCATCTGGGTTGGAGGAGTTTGACATTCTCGTCTGTGTCTCTGGTGTAGCTGTCATATTTAGTTTCTGGTCCCTGTGGAGAGAAAATGGCAGCAGTGGAGAAGGAGAGGGAGGAATCTCTGAAGACCAAGCTGTCTGCTTGGTACTGGTGAGTGGTTGACGCAGATAGTGTTACACTGCACTCGTGGGAGACAGGGAGATATGGCCAGAGGGATGGAGGTTGTGTGTGTGTGTGTGTCTGTCTGAGAGAGAGGGATTGTCATGGAGAAGCAGGAAAATATATAGACAAAGAGAGAATATGATATGGAAGGTGAAAAAAAGAGAGAAAATTCTAGCAGTAGTCTATCCTTAATCGACTGCTATTTTGAAATTGTACAACTGAAACATGACAGCTTTTGAAACACACTCCGTCTTTGCAGTCTGAAATCAGTGTCTCATCTCATTCCCAACATGCAAGGAAATGTTATGACTGCATTTACCTGGATGTTGTAGACAGCTTGTTGGCCCTCCCCTGCACTGCTGCATTTTTTTTCTAGTGCCAAAGAGTTCCCATGCTCTTTCTCTCCCGGTCTGCCTCCTCTTCTTAACAGATTGGGTGTCGGTGTTGGTCTGGAGTGGCTTGTCTATAGTACAAATGAATAGCTTCACTCATCCTGGGCTGTGAAAAGACAGTGATGGCATTAGGCAGGGGGGAAAGTGGAAGAGAAGAGACTCTAGAAGGAGGAGAGACTGTGATGAGAGGAAACATGCTTGAAAGAGGCGACAAGTGGGAAGTTATAGGAAGGTCCTGGATTTAGAGGCGATGAGAAGTGTTATTAAAATGATTAAACGGATGAGGTGGGAGAGGGTCAAGGAAAGTGGAAAGTATGGAGGGATTGGGGAAAGAAAATCAAAGATAAGAGGTGGGCTGTGTGGCTACGGTGAGCTATTTCACAGTTTATTTCATATACATATACTAACTAACACTTCAGTAATAGTACAAGAAATGTATCACTTACCATAAAGTTAGAGTAGAAGTAAAGTTGTGCTGAAAAGAAGTTGTTAAACACATATCGGTCACTAATGCAAGTTAAACTGCATTATAGTTCTTTTCATAAATTAATACTCGTATATGGCCTGATGCTGTGAATGCCATGCAGATATGTGGGGTTTTGTGACGTCAATTGTCCGGTTGGTGAATTAAAACACATTCATGCTGTCCTGAGAAGCAGAGCAGCGAATGATGCACTTGTTACATCGCAGGTGCAACTTGAGCTTGATTTTGATTCTGTGCTGAATTTATACAGAGCTTCTTGTGTAGACTGTGCATGCACTGTGTTTCTCTTCTTCAGCAAGTTATTTCTGTGTGCTACAAACAACTGACAGAAAGTGTTATGTTGGGGTGGAGGTGGAATTCATGTTGTGCAACGGTTGCTTTTACTGAAATTACTCGAAAACAGTTCCTGAAAATTACAGAGTCTGAGTACTCTGGTCTTCACGTTGCAAGTAAGCTATGGCTAAAATGTGTACAGCAAGGCATGTGTTGTTGGGGTAAAAGAAGGAAAATAACCTGCGGTCATCAAATTACCACCAGTCAAACAAGCTTAAAGTCTGTATAGCTAATTCAGCTCTTTATTACATGCGATTCAAACCACACACTACTTTATGTTAAAATATAAATGTATACTGTTAGATGTAATCATGAAAACGATAAAGATCTGTACGAATTGTAACATTTAACTTTCATATTAGACAAGACTTACTAAATAAGACTTTAATTTACAAACCCAAAGTTTCTGTTTGACAACTAAACAATGCATTGTATAGTTAATGTAGACTATAGACTATTTAAAAACATATTTTAGACTTACTGCTGATGTATTCTAAGCATTGCTGGATACGTTGTTTTGATTTACAAATGATAAAAAGACATCATATAGTTGTGACAAAAACAGAAAGAGGAACTTCAAAAGAACACATGACCAAAGAATAGACAAACACACACACACACACACACACACATACACGCGTCCACTCCGGCTGTGCAACATGGAGAAGAGTGTCACACATGCAGAGAAAAATGCCTGTAATATCAGATTTGGCAGGAGAAGGGCATGAGAATGGAATGGAAGAGAGAATGAGGAGGAGGCAAATGGAGGAAGAAGCCCATTGTACCTTCATCTTAAACGATCTCAGAGCCTTGTGAGCCTCCAAAATGAACTACTTTCTTATTAGTGTAATAAGGGTTATGATTTTCCCTTCAGGGGGTGAGAAGTATGAGAAACTCCTGTTGTGAGAAATCTAACCAGTGGCTTTAGAGCTACTCACATGATTTTGTTTGTCTTCCTGTCATACTCCCACCCCCCAACTATCTCTCTATGGAGGTTTTGACTCCATGAACAACCGGGTCTATTCCTACTAATTGGGGTCAACACAGAATTGAATTGTGCACATTTGGGCTAATTCCTATCTATGTCTATTTTAGTTGACAGACAGGGGAATAAGATTCTTACTCTACTAATCTTTCTTGGGTATTGTGTACTGCTAATATAGTGTGAACTGCCAGGTTTAAACCCTATTCTTTTCTCTCTAGTGTACTACTTTGTGATGTGGTCTCCTCTTTTAGGGACTATAGGAGAGAGAATTAGTGGCTTCTGTCATAAGTCTATAAGTTATTTCTTTTTTAATAGCTTATACACGGCTCTTTGTCCTCTTCTACGTCTTGTGTTTATAGTTTTAGTTTTTCTCCCTGCCTCATTATCCTTTAATAATCTTCACTTCTCCCATGTGCATACACAAACACACACATTGGCCATCCACCGTAATGCATATGGCTTCCACTGCACACCAACGTTTGTTTGGTGTGCAGTGGAAGCCATATGTTCTCTGTGCGGATAAAGTTTCTCTTCTCTTTCTCCCTTTCTCTGCAGCAAAGGGAGAGGGGAGCTTGGGCCTTTTGTAGCCCCACTCACTGGAATGAGGAGGTGGGTGCTGAGGGAGAGACTACAGTTTGTTGGGATTCAAAAAAGAAGAGATCAATTCTAACAGGAGGTCCTCCTATTGTCACCATGATTATGAAGCGAAACAAAGTAATTAGAGGTTGTGTGTGGGTCTGTGCATCCTTGTCTTGGTCCTCTTCTCCCAAATGATATATGTCCTTTACCAGCACAGCTTTCAATATAAGTCATAGTTACTTTACCTAGAGTTATTGGCACACAAGGTTCCCTCTCTGTGAATGAAGACGGCTAGTCGTGAGCACTCCATTAACATTGCAGTTGAAGCTTTTAGGCTGATGGTCTCATTCAGAGTATGAGGGAGCTTTAAGAGACGCTTTATAAAATGGCTCTTGAGAAAAATACATTAAGACAAGTGATTACAGAACTAGGAGGAGGTGTATAATTTCATTTTTGCATCTGCTCATATTAAATACTTAATATTACGTAGCTGAGTGAATTGTTTTCTGCCTGTTTGCCTGTTAAATAATTATTTGTTCACTGTGACATTATAGTCAGAGTCAATGACAAATAAGCACATATGAGTAGAAGATGCACCTTACAATCTTAGGAGTTTTGTACCCATTGAATGATTCCGCACTTCAACGTTTTTAGTTCATCATAACCTTGTTCCTTCCCCTAACCTTCCCAAACATTAATAATATTTCACATTTATCTCAGTTATGGCCAACTATGAGTTCCTCCTATTTAATTTAATTTTATCTTATCTTATTTCATTATAAGTTACTTTTTTCTAAAAACATTAAGCAATGGATATAAAAAATAATAAGGTCAATGAATGCAATTCAAGGCTCTGCCTAATCATCCAGATCTGACGTTGAAATTCCAATGTCATTGATGTGGAGTAGTTTTCATTTAGGACAGCTGGAAGATGCAACTCTAATATTCATTCTCCTTTCCTTATGAGAGAATAGGGGCACTGAAATAGCATTGAAACATATCAGTCTTCAGTTTTCTTAAGAACAAATGCAGCAAGCAGGCAGCAACTTCAAAGTTAAAGGTCTATACAGCTTAGTGTATCAATCATTGTTAGCAGACTGACAAATCTGTTGATGCGTTTTGACATAAAACCTTCAAAGTAGGTATGACAGCAACAAGTTCCCTCTTTTTAGAGGACACATTATTACAATCAACAGATGGTATCAACACTAAATTTGAAGTCTGGAAAACCAAAACATTGACCCAAAAGACCGTACCAATCTTCATAGTGCTGAGGGCAGGTGCATAGACGGACAGTAATAAGTTCTGGATGGATCACAATGAGCAACTGCTTTGACAATAGATGTGGTCATTTGAACCATTGCTGTCATCAGAACATCAGTTACAGCTGCTTTAAATTCTGTCAGTATGGTCGCCGGTGAAAGTCTGAGAAAGGTTGTATCCTCTAGATGCCAGCACTGGCGGTAGAACAGGATGCAAAAGAGATTATGAGTAATGTGATTTTAATTAGAAGACTTTGGCACTAATAGCATCACTAGTCTGAAGGAACAGGCTACTAATCTTATTAACTGTGATTTTTCATGTTGACAATAATTACACCCATGCAATGCGATTCATGTGACAATAATATAATGATGTGGGGGACAAAAAAACTCTGCATAGCACCTAATTATGCCAAATAAATTCAGTCACTGAATTAACTGCAAACTGAAACTGTAGACCCAGTTAATAAACCGTCCTCTCTCACCATCATGGTAAGCAGACTTGAAATTAAGAAATGAACGGGTCAACTCACAGTGGCACTTTAGTAGCAGAGCCAGATGTCCATCACCCAGCTGTACTCTCAGTCTGTGTGTGACAGAGTACGGGTGGGATCAATTGGAGCTCAAGGGTATTTGATGTCGGTGTCTGGGGAATGTGTGAGTGTTAAAAACAGCATCTAAATTCCACAGAGTTCACTCTCATATTGATTATGCCCATGTGTGGCTGCATAAGTAGTTAGCAGAGAAGTGTAACTAGATAAGTGCATGTGTGATTGTCTCATTTTGTGAGAAAAGAATACCTGACATAAATGAATAATGAGCAGTTTAATTCATTTTCTAATATTCCTTCTCCTCAATGCGGCCTTTGTTTGGAATTGTTACCAACATTCGTCAAAGTCGATCTCGTGTTTAGACAGTCCAGTGCCTATTTGGACATAATCTAAATTCCTTTAATGTTCCATCATAATCAACATCATTATTGCTCTTTAATTTTGTCCTCCTGGCTCTGTTTACATTGCCGCAATGGAAGCACCTGCCTTCTATTCACTTGGCCACCTAACACCGGTGAATCCAAGCAGAGAATGACTCATCCTTCTCTTATTAGCTAGGTCTGTGTGCGCTTTTGCAAAAGTGGGGAAGTGAACAAGAGCAGGAGAGATTTATGTCTATACTCAGTCTCAGATCTATGTGGGCCTTTGTCAGCTCTCCAAACAGTTATGTGAACACTTAAAATGTAGTCTGTATCTATGACTATATGTGTGTAAGGGTGAGTGTCTTAAGTCCTGCTCTTGCAGCTGCAGACCAATGGCTTCCAGATGTCCATCCATCTTAAGGTAGCCCACGTTGACAGATGAACTCTCCACTGTCTGCGAGGGACAGCCGCCATCATTCATTTCTCACTGACTGCCTGGCAATTAATTCTTCCCGCTACGCACACACACGCAAAAGCTGGACAAGCAAAATCCATATGCAAAAAAACAGCACACACCCACAAACATGCATTTGAAAGCTCTTATACTTAGGCATACAAATAACAGTGCACTCTACCAGTGTAGTGATTCATTCAATCACAGATTTACACACACACATAAATGGACACTTACATACATCCACCCCCTGAGAATCCAGCCATCCACATGATAGCGTTTAACTTCATCACTTGTAGAAATTGCCCATCTTCTCTTTCCTTCTTTTTTCCTGAGCCATAAACCCCTTTATGTGAGAATAAGTGAGTGCCAATGGAGACCAATTCATCAAACATATTTTAGTGATCCACTGTGAAGAGAAAGAGCTGAAAACCCCTCTTAAGAGTTATCAGTCTAGTCTTGGATATGGGACAAAATTCAAGGTGCTTAACGTGAGTTATGGTTTGCTGCATGAAATTGTTTGAAATTTCACCAGCCTCAGGAGTGAGTGAAATGAAATGGATGGCGCCCTGTTTTAAAGACTAAATTTCTTTATTTTTTATACCGTATATTCACCAGTCTTTTTTATCAATGAGAGGGAGAGAAATCATGGTCTCTCACAGTGAAAATGTAGCACGAAACAGTAAGTGAATGAGAAAGCAAGAGAGTTATAAGCTAGGGGTGTGCGCGGGTGTTGGTGATGAAAGAATACATCAGCAAGCCTACTGAAGAGAAATAAGAGAAGGAAGGTATGAAAGCAAGAGAGATGGACATGGAAGAACATTAGGGAAATGAGAACGTGTCTGACAGACTCTATGTTATGTATTCTGACATAAACGACAATGAGAAAACAGGCACACACAAATGCACGTTGGCAGCCGCACACTGGGTTTGGAAAAAGGTGAACAAAATCTGGTGGGATGCATTTTTCTTCAAGAATACTCACACGGCCGCACAGCTCTCTGGATTCATAGCACTAGGCAGAGCTATGAGTGTGTGTGTGTTCAGCAGCAGGTCTGTGTGTGGCAGTGTGTAGCCACAGTGGCAGATGCTGCCGGGTCCCAGCCAAATGATGGAGACGATAGCTAATTGCTCAATCAGGCAATCTAATCTGGCCAATCTCATTTTCAGTTTCAGTTCTCACCCCCCCCCCCCCCCACACACACACATCCTCCTCTGCATACATTTCCTGACCTATCTGCACAGCAGCTGCCGGACCAAACTAAAATGCAGAAATGAGATGGGATAGCAGAAGGCACAATATTTGAATCTTTACTATAACTATTGGAGATATTACTAATTAGTTATCTTCAAACTGTGTTTTTTAGATACATATATTGTGGATAAGGTACAATACATCTAGACTTCATATGCTGTTGTTATGTTAGGTGTATATTTATCAGTACCTGTAAATGTTGTTATGGCATGAGGGAACTTTCCATTTCCCTTCTTGTCACAAAGAAAGTTTTGTGTTATCTAATCTGACAAGAACACTTGAAGCATATAGAGTATATCTATTCATATCCTGCTTCGTTGCCATGAAATTATAAAGAAAACATTATATTGAGCTTTTAGTTCAGGTGTATCTGCTCTGGCAGATCACTGTAATGTAATGTCCTTGTGCAGATTGTAAATTAAAAGACTTAATTTGTGTAAAACGTGTAAGAAAAATCCTGTTTTCCCAAATGTTAGTTTACAAAAGAGAGGTAAACTGGGAGCAGGAAATAGGGTTTGACATGCAACAAAGTCTTTGGACTTTGAGTTTTACTTTCGAACTTGTCTGTTTTCATATAGTACAAATCCCGACCTTCTGTGTAACGGAAAACAAAAGGAATCTCACCTTCTTTCTGTTACAAACAAATTGACATTTTTTGTAGCTTATTACCATTGCTTATTGTGGTGTAGATAAAATACCACTTGAAAGTATTTACCTCATGACTAGTTTCACTGTTGGCCTTTGGTTTTTATTACTACATAGAAATCTTGCATTTTTTTCACTATTATTGGCGGTTGAAGAAAATGTGGTTGACCTTTCTTGGTGTTTTTTTGGTTAGTTGAACATTTTTCACTTTTGGAAGTGCTCGACTGTGCCTTTTAAAGAGCACCCTGCAGCCACTTCCCTTTACTGTATGTGTGAAACACACAGCACTAGATGGGAAATAAAGGAAAACTAAAACCAGAAGTTGTTTGAGTCTAGAACTGTTTATAACTATTAAAGTTTGGTATTGATTATTCTCCTTTTAATTCATTCTATTAACGGTCGTTAAGTGTGGTGTTACTTTACTTTTGACATACAGTATAATGGATGAGTTTCAGAAACAAATGTCTTACACATGGCTTTTTTCTTCTTTAAACATGCACTTCGCACACAAGTTTAACTCCACACGCCTCTCAATATGTTATGCTCGCTGATCTGAAGTGGGTGTGTGCGAGACCCTGTTTGAATGCCAGGTCTCCAGGGTGTATCAGTGATGCTTTGAGGGGCTATTAATTACCCCAGTTATGTTTAGTGTCTGCATTTGTGAGTGATAAACTCCATATGGGTGGGAAGATTGTGTGCGTGACCCGTCACATACCACTGTATCACTCACACAAATACTCTCATGTGACCAGGGTTAGAGGCAGTCACACACATTACCCCTGCAAACAGTAGGTAGGAAGAGGATCAACACCCACACGTTTGGTTTGGGTGCGCAGCTCAATTTATTCAGCAGGAATGAACCCAGAAACAGGTTTATTATATTATCTGTGTAGTAGATATGCACTTGGTTGAACACACCACCAGCAGCAATTCATTTGTCCACATACTAGTGCAGAGCTACCAAGGCAACAGGGAGACATTAGTCAATGGAATAGAAGTCCCCTTATTGTCCAACACATGTCGTGTGTCTGTGTGTGTGTGGGACACAGTTAATATAGTCAGCAGTTGCCATAGTGATTGAGTGTGAATGTGTTTGCTGTGAGCATTTGTATAAGTTTGTTTATGTTTATTTAAGAATCCTAGCGGATGTATGGGTTTTGTATGAGATTGTGTTTAAATATGTACATATAGACTATTGATTTATACGTGAGTAGGTTTGTGTGCAGGGCCACCTGTCTGGGAATAACAGGGTGCAGAACAGGAATGTGATTAGGGGATGACTGTTTCAAAATGTCGTTCTGTCAGTGTGTTGGAGGGGCGGCATACAAATGACATGTGACTGTGGAGGACAAGGAGTCTGGGGGGAAATCATCATAGGTGTGTGCATGTGAGAGAAAGGACGTGTGTCCCAGATGTCCCATGTGCCAACAATTGTGTTTGTCTATCACAAATTCATTTCAAATCCCTTCCTACAGTCTGTGGCTGTGACTGAAATCACTCCCTATTCACTCACTCACTCCAACGTCTGCAAACTAAGCAGTTCACAAAAAAAGTGAGCAGTGAATTTAGATTTCGAACATCGTAACTAATCATCAGTCTGTAATAATCGAAAAAATCTCCAAAATGGGGAGCGGTGCATTGTTTTACATACAATGCACACTACTTATGTAGTTCCTTAATAGATACCTTTAGTCTGGTTTAGAGACACATGTGGACACTGCTACAAAATGGTGAATAACCTTTGTAAAGGGTTCAGTATTTCTCTCCTGCTTTCACAAATAAAACTACTTTACATGTTTATCTGTTGTCTTGTAAACTCTATGTGGAGCTTTTCATATCAAATCAATGCAGTATAGAGCTAGAGACCTCATCCTTGACAAAAATTGGCACCTGCATTACACAACATGTAATCTAAGGTAACATTTCAGATTTTGCGAATATATCCCTCTGGAGCAACAAAAGCTTTACACAATAGTTTTTCATATAGGGGAAGCCAAACATAAATATATACTTTGGAAAAGAAGGACGGCTTTTGTCAACTTCACATCATACGTGCATTAGGAAAGAGCCTTTTAATAGCCAGAATTATACGGATGAAATGACAAGTAAAAGGTGTTTCTTTGTCAGTTTGGACAATTGATTGTTGTTTTGAGACAACTTTGTAGTAAAGGTTCAATTGTGTGGGATAGCAGTGTAGGATAATATGTGCGATTTTACCTCTAGGTTAGAAATAAAAAGACATCAGCGTTTAATGAACCTGCATTTGCTTTTAACATAAATTATGTTTCTTGTTTCTGTATTACCTTATCCTCACCTTTGTGAAACTTTTCAAATCCATTAAGCTTTTAGGCTAAAAGGTTGATATTTTACAGATGCAGACATCTCACCTGACAGCGACAATTAACAAAATTGCTCTCCATTTGTATTTATCTTGCCCTCCATTAAAGACAAATAATTTAGTGATACACTTTAACACCACTGTGTAGCAGGTAATCACCTGGTTTCACGTTCTGCTTTAATAGAAGATGATGGTGAACAACCATTACATGGATCCATCTCCAGTCACTGTTTGCTGACGGCTGCTGAGAGATGAGCCTGTGTTTAAGTTCATGTCGTCATCTGTCACATCACATAGATTTACTGTACGACTGCCAAGACTCAGTAGATAGGGTTACGGTGATGGCCGGCTATCGATTCACACTGTATTTACTTAAGTCCGACGTGAGATCAGTGTGAGTAGTGACACGTGATAAGCAGCACTTCTGAAGCCATTTGAGACTCTTGTTGTTCTTGGCTTCGTGTCTCCTCTGATAAGCATTAAATCATAGAAAAGAGTTTACAAAGACAAAAATGTCTTATAAAGGTTTCTAACTCTTGAGTCTGTAATATTGAATTAAATATAGTGAACGTACACTTCCTGGTCATTTCTGTATACATATGTCCCGACCAGTTCAATCTATTTTTATGGTTGTAGTCGATTGAATGGTGCTAAATTTTTATCAATATAACTTCCGCAGAATCTCTATGATACTGCTGCTGTGTCTTTGCAACTTTTAAAACTTCTTTTTTTTTATTTTGTTTTACTTTATTCATGGTCACAAATGTCACATACCTATCTGCAAAAAGGTGAGTCAGAAGTGGTATCTCAAAACTGGCCCATTTAGAAAATAGCAGCAAATAATGTTTTCCTTTCTGGACATCTATCCATATATTCACCTAAAAGTTGATTTATAGGTTGATCATATTTAGAGCACACATGTAAAGTGAAATATGTTTCTATTTTATCATAGGTTTTCCAGCTCTGTTGCTGCCTACATTTGCTTTTTTATTGCTACTAATTTAGGGAGTAGAATTTTGAACAGAACAAAATAGATTATTTTTCCAATGAATGTATAAGGATTAAGATTTGGAAACTTTTCTGTCTTTGAATCTGTATTATAATTAAACCTGACAAGGCCAGAACATTTCGGATTTCTGCAGAAACTTTATTTCTGAGTCGCACGTGGAAACATGGAAGGAATCTGGACTAGACTTGTACACTTGTTTGTGTACTTCTGCCCCTTCTGGAGCTAATTATCTTACAGACATGCGAATGGTATCCATATACCATGGATGGAGACCATGGGGGGGGGGGGGGGGGGTCCTTAA
>JAUMTR010000005.1:6891701-6909310 GCA_032270685.1 Microctenopoma stevenorrisi | reverse complement strand
CCCCCCCCCCCCCCTGAATCCCAGTCTATAAACACAAACTCTCACTGATAGAATTTTACAAGTCTCTGCCATAGACAATAAAACATAAAACATCTCTTTTGGGTTTCAGAAACTCTTTCAATAGTTCCAGACTCATTCACAATGAATTTTGAATGCCTCAAGTCTTTGCTTTCAGCTGTGAAGATGCATATATGTGTATAGTATCTGCATGCAATGTTTTTTCTGCAGACTCTGTTTGCAACAAATGTTTTCATTTTATCATTTCTTTCCCTGCTCTGTTGCTGCCCTCATTTCTTGGGGCGGCTGTGGCTCAGGAGGTAGAGCAGTCGCCTGCCAGTCGGAAGATTGGTGGTTCGATTCCCCGCCTCCTTTAGTCATATGTCAAAGTGGGCAAGGCACTAAACCCCAAGTTGCCCCCGGCGTGTCAGGTCAGCTGCATAGCAGCTCTGCCATCGGTGTATGAATGGGTGAATGAGAAGCCGTGTAAAGCTTTGAGTACCAGTCAAGTTGGAAAAGGACTATATAAGTGCAGACCATTTACCACTTACCATTACTAGAATACTTTTCCATGTTTGTATTAAGTTTTATATGGTGTAAAGAAAAATAAAGGTTAATAATATAATAATAATAAAAGGTTAATTCTGAAAGTATTATTGTCTTTTTCTACATATACAGGTGTGTTCAATATGTGGGACCCCCAAAAATGAGAGCATAAAGCTAAAGTCAACAAAACATGAGGGTAAATATCACTCTGTATGACGACTTGTTAAACTTCATATATTTCTGTGTAATAATCTACATTTTTGGCCCTTGTAGTCAACAGCCCCTTGAGTTATATTAAATTTAAAACGCAACTCAGTTAATGTATTTTTCCATCTCGGTGTATCCATTATTGTTGCATGAAGCTAAAAATAAGACTCATGTTTCAGCTTATTTCCTAGTGGTAAATCAACAAGCCCTAACTGTTAGCACTACTGTATACATCCAGGGGCCTGCGCTGCACATTTGTTGAGGGAGGTCGGGGTGAAGAGGGTGCGCGCGCGTCGTGAATATGTGTCAACAGGGCAGGAAATACCACACTTCACTGGCAGTGAGTGCCGCTGATGGCTTGTTTAGCTGTTGTGAGTGTGCATGTAATGTGAATAAGTCTATCAGTGTAAATGTGCCTTTTTGTATGTGTGTGTGTGCTTGAGAGAATAACGGCGTGCCTCTGTGTGTGTTCTTCTCAGACAGCTGGCTGATCTTGCTTGTCACACACAATGATCCCTAGTAAATAAAAGTTTGAAGATGATTGATTATGGCGGCCTATTTCTCATGAATCTGGGTTTGTTTTTGTGTGGTACACAAGGCAATGAGCAGCACGAGATTCCCATATTCTCAGCCACATATGGTGAAACCCCATGACACACTGCAAACATTCACGTCCCATAAAAGTCACTGCTGGAAAATAAAACTTTGATTAAAATCACTCCTCCTCTTTATTTATCATACTCTGACAATTTGCTTGCAAACCCACACATTTTTTAATTTCCCGTCATTTAATGGAAGGGTATAATCTGAAACATTTTCCTGTAAACAAAGGTTGATTTAGCTCACAAAGCCTTTTTTCTTCGGCTGCTCTTCAGACTCTTTTTAGTAATGTGGTGATATGTTTTATGTCCGTGCTTTGTTTCAAATGGAACAAACAACAACAACGAACCCAAAGATTTAAACTTTTCATCATTCAGGTTTGGTCCTTTTTCATTGTTTTTGGTCTGTGTTCCAGAAAAGATGAACCAAAGTGGTGCAACACATTTAATTACAATAGTTATCTGAGGCAAAGATATTTATAACAGAACAGTGCTGATATCATAGTTTAAACGCAGCATAAATCAGCTCTGCTCTTGCTCATGACCGTGTATGGGAATTTACCTAAGTTCACTTACAGTTCTGACACAAACTTTACCTCATGCTTCCTTTTATGCCATGAGGAAACCGAGAACATTTATATGTGCACACTGCACTAAAATACGTACATTAAGTGTTATGCTAATTAACAATATTAATACAGCTTATGCTACTCTCCAAAACTATTAGTCCACTATCCACAAATGTTAATTGCTGAAGCACTTACACGCTTGTCTTATGTGTTTAGTATTTACTGGTCCAGTCTTCACGCATTACTGTCACATTTCATACAAATTTACCGTAAATGTGAAGTCTGTTAACAGTACCTGAACCACTCTCAAGTCAAATGTCCCTCAAATGCAATCTTGTCTTTCATGTTTGGGAGACCTTTTTTGTCAGCATCACACACCTTCATCAATCTCTCTTGTCTCCTTTCATCTGCTTTTCTCTCTGTCTGTGTTTGTCCTTCCATCTCACTGACAGCATCAATCTATAACTTCCTGGCTAAACTTTGACCTCCTTCCATTTTGCAGCTGACAGAAGCCAGGCCTCGCTGTCATCCCCATCAGTCAGTATCTCAGAGTGCACACAAGCAAAATGTGTATGTAAAAAAAATGTTCCCAGAATTTCTTGTTATTGTTCAGCTAGCAGATGCAATAAGGTAACTTCATTGTTCCGTTGTTAAGGTGTCTAACAAACTTAGCATTCAAGCAAACTCAACAAATTCTTTCTTCATTCTCAATGTAAGATCTTGCAATTTTGTGTAGTGTTATGTTTTCTGGCCAATTTCCATCAACGTGTCTCCTCTTGCTTTGCTATAGCCCCCAGAGAGAGTAGTAGTAATACCGCTGTTAGGGTAAAAGAGCAAGTTGTTCCAGTCAATGAAAAACAAACTGAATTCCCCTTACTTTAAAAGCAACATGTCTTGTCAGGTTGACATGTCTTATACAATCTTTTCTACTGTGCGTTTTCCGACTGAGCTTGTTGTCCTCCAACCTTGGTTAACAATGACTGCTCCACATAGAGTCCTTTATGTCACCACACCGCTATTTGACTTTGACTATGATGTTAAATAGCTAGAAACGGCTAGCTAGCTGGAAAATGTCCAGAATTGTGTTCATTGCATTTGATTAAGCCTACACGTGTGATATTATGTGCTGTATTTAGAGATGATCAAGCTTAATTCTGCAAACGTAGAACCAAACAACATAATAGAAACACCAAAAGTCTGACTCGTTGGACAACCTGACTGAGGTGCAGAGATAAAAAAAAAACAAATAAGCACTTGGAACTAGCCACAGTTTCAATGGTTTCTGCTTGACACTTGTTTTAGTTCATCTTTACCACCTAGAATGGTAAAGTGTTTTGTGTTTTTACTGAGAAATTAGGTTGGACAGATGTAGTTACAGTTAAAAAATAATGGAATTTTTTTATTTGCTTTGATTTTATTTTAAAACCACATACAGAATATATTTGCAAGAAATGTAAACAATGCAAGGAACTCGGCTTCAAGTGGCTCATATTTGTCATCACCTAGCTCAAGTTGTTAGAGTAAAACCCTAATGGCCTTTTTCTAATAACAGAATGCTTCTACCACTAAAGTGACAGAATAAAATATATTCTTTTTAAATTATCTCTATTATAAAGTACATAAAGTGGAAAAAAACTGCCAAAGTCCACAAGATAACACAAGGCCAATCTGTACTGCAAGAAAATGCATATATCCACATTCATGATATATATGCTTTCAGAACTGAAGAATAAATTAAGGAGAAAATGTGTTCTTTGATGATCACTTGTTTTAGTGAGACAAATACTTTGCCACAGCTAACAAGGATAAATATTTCCCCCTGATACTGAAAAAGGTCCCAGTGCTGCCAGGGTGTCATCATGTAAAATTATAAATGTTCTAAGCACACACTGGTCAACCCATTACTTTCTTTTTCATGCTAACATGTTGTCGTACAGGCCTTCTTCTGTTTTCACTAGAGCAGGTCTCCAAGGCAGTTAATCTTGCACCAGGACTCAGTCCTAACTGTACACTTTTGTGACTTTCTACTGGACACCAGACTGCATTAGTACAATAAGTGAGTGGTTAGAAAATAAAATGCGCAGGAAATGTCGGGCTCAGGCCACACAATGGTGCTGCAGGAAGCTTGCTATTTGTTTATTAGTGTTCACATATTGCTTAATGGGCTGGAAAGGAAAGCCCACCATTAAGCAGGAGTAAAGGTGGATGGAAAAGTCAAAATAATACAGTTCGTCATAAAAATTAGTTAAACTATTAATGATGTATCAGGAAATATCCCATCTCCCCAAATCAAACCGTCTTGATTGCACAGAGGAAGGACAATCAGACCCAGACAATGCGTCCTCCTGTCACCAGCAGCAATGTGCATCCTGAAACACTTTGTCACACCACATCACATCACAAAAGCAGACTGGCAGGGGAAAACCAAGAGTGCTCACTTTCCAAGTACACTCGGATAATAATCTGAGTTGGAAGAATGACGGAATGAGAAATAAGCCAATGATCTGAAGTCTGAAGTTTGGAGTGACAGAAAAAACCTCCTCGGTGCACCATGCTTCACTGTGCTCTCATTTTTTTCTTGCATCGTCTTCCCTCTTGCTCTAAACCTGACACACTTGTACACACACAGGCAGGTTCATGTGTAGTGACACATGCAAACAAGAACAAGTTGAAGATTCCAGTACCTAAATGTGGAGATGGGGAACATCTGAAAAGAGACGAGAGATTCATCTGCTGCCATGCAAGACTGGGAACTGCCAAGGACTCCAATTTGGATAGACATAAAGTATAAACTCCTCCATACAAGACTCTCAACTTCATCTTTTTCTTCTCTTTTGCTCACTCTGTTGCCATCTGCTTTACTAAATAAGGATCTTTGCCCAATGCAGGAAAAACTTCACACACTAAAGTAATTATATCCGCTTGCATTTATGTCGTTTAAAAAACTAAATAAAGTGAAAAATAATTTAGAAGACCCATTTAAGGCCCTCACAAGTATAACATTACACTGTAAAGTTGCATATACAGTCTGTGTACTGTATTTGTTTATATATGTACCTCTCATAGGAGCATAATCTGACCTGACGGATGCATGCGTGTGTTTGTGTGTGTGTGTGTGTGTAGGGAATGATACAGGGATGTGAATGACATATATTTTAGCCCCACCCATGATGCTGTTCCTGATGTTGGATGGTAGGGACAGACGGTGAAAGTCTGGCATGGATTCCTAACCAAAAGGGGAAAAAAATAGAGACAAAGAGAGAGAGAGCAAAAGAGAGTCACTTGCATAATTGGACTCAGGAACATCTCCTGTCTGCACCTCACTGTCTGTTCGTCCATCTGTCGGCACTGCATCCAATCACACGCGTCCTCAACTTGGCCCTGCGTCCAATCAAAGGACCAGTTACCCTGCTGTCTGGACATGCAGTCGTTACCCAGACTGTAAAAAAAAGGAGGGTGGAGAGCAAAGCTGTAATCATATAGGTGTTTTGTCGGTTGTTCTGTAGTCACACACACACACACACGCACACACGCACTTAACATTGAAGACTGAACAAAGCCAGGACGAATAGCCTATGATTGCTCATCAAGAAATAGTACCATGGTACAGTCTTAATGTTTCAGGCTGAGTCTCTTTCTTCTTGTTTCCTCTCTCTACAGCACATATCTGTCTTGAAGTTTTAAAGAGTTGTTTTATTTATGAAACAATACAGTAAATACTCTAAAGAGCTCTGCAGAGAAATTTCCCTTTAACTATATCCCAGGCTTGTTTTTGAATGCTTGCTTTGTGTTTGTGCCTTAAAGGCCCATTACTATCTCTCTGAAAAGGTAAGTATTATATATATATATATATATATATATATATATTACTTAGATATTTTTTTTATTCTATTATATGATTAACAAAACCAACAAAGAAAGAATAAAAAACAAAACACCATGTTACAAAAGACACACTCATCAAATATCTGTCTTGCTTACATTTGTCTGATGTGCATTGCTGCGCACATTTTTTGATAATTATCTCAGAAAGGAAGGCTTGCCCTGTGCTTTCCAATTTTTTAATGTAGATTTCATAATTAACCTACAGTTCAGTTTTCCTCCACATGCATTATTCCTGTCTGCACTATTTGTTTTATAATTATTACTTGGATTGTATTCTTCCAAGACATCTTTTTCTAACCAGAAAGAAATTGAATCTTCATGGGAAAAATGCTAACAATAATATTCAGAGATTGAAAGTAGAAGTAGTGTGTACTGTCCTACTAATATAAAAGTGTTTTTAATTAATATAGTGCTTTTTATTGTCTTTGCTCTTTGTGGGGGTGGTAATATCAAAGAAAACACAGTATGATTGAAAAATTCTACATTAGCCACCACTACTACTACATTTATCAAGGTAGTGATGCGTCAAAACATGGTGCTGGGCTTTCATTGGGATAAATTCTCTAAATGGTCCACAGGTGTTCATGGTTGTCTGTTTCTATATGTCACCCCTTAATAATAATAACAATGAATACTTTATTGATCCCCTTGGGGAAACTGTTTGGACAGCTGCTAGACCTGTGTCTGCGCTACTACGGGTATTGTCCAAGGACTCCATGACATGTAACCTGGTGGGACTGGGAATTGAACTCGCTTAGCCTTGGGTTTGAAGATGACTGCTCTACCCACTGAGCTGTTTAGGATAGATGGATCAAAGTTCCATTGTTCCTTGTTTTCACAATGATAATCATATGACTCTTCAGTTTCCCGCAGCTACAGCTTTTTTAGCATCTTTCAGTTCATTTGTTTTGTCTCTCATCCGCATTGTTCTCTGATGACCCATATATCACCTGTCCAGGATCCACATCCATACAAAGTTAGGGCTGAGCTGCTAGACACACTTAAGCCTTTACCAGCTAAAGTGCTCGCTACGTCCCTCGGGAGTTGGGACAAAAACAGGGTTAAAAAGAAAAAAGGTTTCTGTCTGCTGGATGTGTCTTTTTAACCATGGTCTGTTGTGCTTCACTTGGCTCAAATTTCTCAAAACTCATTGTCCCCCCCCCCCCCCCCTCCCTGCTACAAACTGAATTAAAACTCAGCTTGAACTTTGAAATTTAATACGGTGACAGAGTGGGGATTAAAAAATATGAAAAACTGAAAGGACAAAACACAGCAGTAGAAGCCTGGTGAGTAGAGAAGAAGAAGGGTTAGAGTGTAATAGATTAGTTATGTGGTTGGTGGCCTTCAGGCTGAGAAAAAGAATGAAGAGATAGAAACAAGAGACAAAGTAGCTGAAAGAGAGCTAAGTGGGACAAAAGCAGCAGTGCAAATCATAAGCAACAAGAGGAAAAAAGAGAGACATACTGTACACAGTGTTTCCATCATCATCATTTCTCTCTTCTTCATGCACCAGTGCAGGCTCAGCCCTCTGACAGGGTGACTAGGTGGTGGCGGTGAAAACACCCACTCCTACAATTAGCAGCAAAGGAGAACAGCCCTGCCAATTTGTTACCTGACTCGCTGCGGCAACTCGTAGCTTTGCTTTACTGCATGCTGCAAACGGCCTTTTAACAAGCCTGCGGGGTGATGAAGTGAGAAGTGTGTGTGGCTGCGCTGGCGCACACTATGTGTGTGGTAGTTGGTGCGAGTGTTGCGTCCATGTGTGCCGTGACAAAGTGTGAGTGCATGTCTGAGCATCTGGTTTTGCTTACTTTTTTTTATCAGATACAACTGAAATGTACAAACTGCATCAGTGACATTGTCACGCATGTGTTTGAGTGTGTCTTGTTTCTTTCTAATGGCCCAGACTTGTCTTTAGGGAACCTGATAGTTGACCCTGTCGGCCACTTAATGTCAGTGATCCTTTTTCACTTCCTGGAGCTGCTACAAGCCATTGAACTGTATCTCACATGCTTCCCCTCTCTGTCCCGCTCATCCCTGATTAAAATTTTTAAGAGACATAGATAGACAAACAGATATTTCATTCATCCCCATGGGGAAATTCACAGATCTTGATTTTCACTTTGAATTAAATGTTTAGGTTTGTACTGTGGGAGTGTGGTTTGATGGGTGAGCAAATAAACAAGAGGTGGAACAAAGGAAAGAGAGGACAATGAGAAGGAGGAAAAGAAGCAGGAGGCCAAACTCTTCATCCTCTGCATTACTCATGAGTGAAATATGCATTGGCCAGTGTGATGGAAGTAGGGAGCTAATGAGGCAAATCACTGACTGGTGCCAACACTATGCCTTTTAGTGCAGATTAAATTAAATTACTCCCTTCCCTCCCTGTCTCTGCTCTCCTTTTCTTCTATCTTTAATAGGACTCGTATAGTGAGTGTATAAACTTTGGCGGAGATGTGACACACTCGGGCAGTATCTTGTATTTCGATCCCTCTTGCTCTGAGGCAATAAACCTGAGACGATAGTTTATTCTCCTTTCTTCTTTCTTTCCTTGTCCTCTTTCAATTCAAGTGCTGCCACTGGCAACTCTGATTTGACTTCTGCTGCCAAGAAATAGACAGTGTTTTGATGGTTTTTGAGGACAGCTATAACATTTTTTTCTTTAAGGTATGAAATGAATACCTCGCCACTAACTTGTGCATTGTTGCAGAGCAAGGTTCGGCCATGTCTGGGGAAAATATACATTTTTAAACTTTTGAAGACCAAAAGCAGCAAAAAATGTTTCAACTTTCAACCAGATTTTTGTCATCACAAATTAGATTTTCAAGAATATAACTATTTCTTCTGTTTATACAACTGAAACATCAATAATAAAGTCATAGTCAACAATAAAGTAACATCCTACACACCTGTCATTATTTAGTTGTATTTAATCAGGAAATCTAATTTAGATCAACATTTCATTTGCAAGAGACTTATGAATAAATTACACATATACAAATTAAGCACATAACAATACAATTAATTCACTCAAATAACCATCATACACACACAGAAACACACCAACACTGCAACAGCAATTAAATGTATTACAAGTTTTTCTGGTAAACATGAGTTAAAGTCTTAGTTCTGTGCATCTCCAACTAAAGATGTCAAATATTACAGCAGCTTAGACAGCAAACCCTCATAGATCAAGACACAGGCATTAGATGTCAGAGACACCAATCCAACCTTGTCATATAATTCAGTGGTAGAACGACTTAAATGGCATTTTTTTAACAGTATTCATATTATAGTGTGCAGACTGTTTTTATAGCAATTTCTTTAAACAGCACCAAATCAGAATGTTTAGAACAGTTTGATAGTTTGGTTTATAACTTGATAAAATATAAACCTAAACTTGCTGAGAATAAAATGAGAATAATACCACTTCCATGTTCATATAGTGCATATGAAGCTCTAGGCAGATACATTTAGCTAAGCTGCGTCTGGCTGTAGCTTAGAATTTAACAAGTAGGTACCATATGAAAATATGGATGGATATTAATCTTAACTCTTGACAAGAAAACAAATAACGTTATTTCTCAAAATGTCAAACTATTCATTCAAGTCAAACGTAATTAATTGTCAATTATTTGGTAAAGTATTGCAGCAGGTGTCACACGCGCATACACACATACCCACATCCCTCCAAATATGTGTATACACAGTATAATTACACACATTCTCCATTGTTACAGCCAGACCCTGACAACCGCAAGAACAGCATTTCTGCTAAACATTCAGAAACAATTTAGCTTCACCCTGCGTCAGGCCCAACATTTCCTGCAGTTTGATCTACCATCAACCCAATAAAAATGAACCGTTGAGTATTAGGACTGCTTGGACCTGACTGACCATCTCTTCCTTCCTTTTTGCTTTTCACCAAATGTCTGTAGAAGTTTTAATATGTCTCCTGTCCACGTGGGCCCATCCTGTTAGCTCAGATCTTTAACTGATGGTTGATGGAGAATATGCTTTGCACAAGCACTTTCTGAATGGGCTAGGTGAGGGGTCAGCTCTAGTAACGGCAGCAGGGCACAGAAATGAATAAAGCAGCAGGCCCGTGGCTGTTATTGGTCTTTGTGGTCTTAGCTTTCCACCATTTTACAGAGGAGACAATTGCTTTTCAAAATGTCAGCTTGTGAATTCAATGCTGGCAAGTAGACATCTGTTTGTCACTGCTGCCAGTTCATATAAATGAGCTCATGTTACCAATTCATGTAGTGGGTTCGGGTTCAGCGGGGATTCTGGTATCAGGCTCATTTCTGACGGGACACGATTGACGTGCCATCAATCGGATTTAGCAGGTTGGCCCCGAGTGCAGGTTCTGGAGCCTTTTCTCCACTGGCATGCTTGTGGCTCCGAGTGGCTGGTAAGTAGTGATTACTAGACTTGGCGCGAGCAGCAGCTTTAGAAGAGTGAAATGTGGCAATGTGGCCCTGGAGAACCCACACTTAATGGCATCAGGAAACATCGCCCAGGTTCACCCGCAGCACAGCGAGTGGAGCACGTGTGTGGGTGTAACAGAGACAGTGAGAGAGCAGAACGTGGCTGAAAAAAAAGGGTTAAAGGCAGCAACTTTCTGTTGACATGTTATAACTATACTCATATTCTATGCAAAACAGCAAGTGAGTGCATACAGTATGTTACTAGGAAGAAGCACAGACTCAGAGCAATGTCTCTATGTTCAGATGAGTTAGTGAGTCTTTTTTTCCGTCTATATATTTCCTGTCACGTTTTGGTCGTTGCTGAGGACACAGCAGCATTGCTACAAAGTGGTTCATTGGCCAGGAAATATACGATTGGACATCCTGTGAACAAGTCAACTGCCAGTCATATTAAATATAATAGAATATTGCATAATTGCGTTTGTGCATATACATACATGCACAGCTCTAAAACTGATCAAAACTCTATAGCCTGCTTTTTTCCTTTTGGCAAATAAAGAATGACAAAATGTATAAGGATTAAACTTTAATACCGATACGTATTTCAGTGCAATGTACATAACAGCAGTGTACACTCAAATAAGTGTACTTTATTGGTAAAAGAAAATGAAAGGTGCCATGGCATAAAGTAGATTAACCACTGTTATAGAGTGAATAATACACTTAGCAGCCACATATAGTGGAATAAGTGTGTTTGGGTTGTGGGCAGCGAGTGACGTGTGTTTGGAGCTGTCATTCCCTCCTTACTGCTTTGTTCCTTTAAGCCTGTCTGGCTTTTTAATGAACGGAAAGAAGCACTTAAAAAGCAGAGCGAGCAATTACCATTAACAAAATATAATACTTATGGTTTTGGCTTCATTAAACTTCACAGACAAAATTGTCTTATTGTGCTTATACCTTACCATCATGTTAAACAACTTCCCATTTTTTGAACCCCTGCTGTTTTTAATTTTTATTTTAGTCGTTGTCTCCCTGCCATAGTTGTTCAGGCAGTCCAAAGCCAGAGCCTTGGGTAAGCATTATCTGTATTGCTGTAAAGCAGATGCACTGCTAGCAGAACACCACAGCAAGCTCAAGTAGCAAAAGTAGAGAATGAATGAGGGGGCCGAGCATCCACCCTCTATCCCTCCCTCTTCTCTCCACCTGTCTATCGGAGCAGGCCTCAGGGACTGTTGAGGCAGAGGAGGAGTGTTTTCTTTTCTTTTCGGGGAAGGCAAGGGGATCGATATCTCGTAATCGTCCTCTCCACGTTGACATTTCACTGCCTCTCCTCTGAGGCCGTTTAAGCACCAGATGAATAAAGCTGTCACGGCCCATTCCACCCCTCGTCCTCTAAAACCCCCTCTTCCCTGGCAGCCAGCCTTTGCTTCTCTCCATCATCCAGCTGCACCATTGGCTCAGGCAGCCTCAGATGGTGACTAATAGTGCTTTGTGATTGGTTGAGACCAGCATAACGGCTGATTGATTGGCTCAGTTGATTGGCCCTGGCTAATTAGAGACCACTTGAGACAGGATAATGGATGGGTTAGAACCGCCCTTTTCCCCTCCCCTCTAACCTTGGTTTCAAGTTGCTCAAAATGATTTGTCCCAGGATGTTTTCTGGTTGTGTAAGCTTCTAATTAAAATAATCTAATCAAATGATCAACATTGGCATGACTGGGAGAATGTAGTACCACAGTACCTTTGCTCCTCAGGCTCTTCTAAAGAGCATAAAACTTAATTGGGTTAAATTGGATGCTGATTCAGTGTCTGCCTGGGTTCTGGTTCCTAAGGTTTTATTCATTCAATACTGTGTGCATACTATAGTGTACAGTTCAACAATCAGTCATTCATGACGAGCACTGTTACTTTGTTACTGTACGTAAGTACAATTTCAGGTATTTGTACCTGAGTATTTATTTTTCTGTTGACTTTTTTCTTTTCCCTACATTTAAAGAGAAATATCTTTACTTTCTACTCATTACATTTTTGAAAACCTCTCGGTAGTTCCATTATAAAAACAAGGCGACGTAAAAGTTGTAACAAAACGGGAAAAATCTCCCGCGCGGACAGAAAATCAGTCACAGTGGCAATAAAACACCATCTTATGTTTGATCGCTTTCATTACAGATCATGAAAGTCGTTCATCTGTAGCTCATATTTTACGTCATTCATTTGAGTCCTGAGTGAGGTGCAGCCCCCCACACACACACTTTCCCTCACATTGCTAAATACTACTAACTACAGACCTGTTCTATGGAAAAGGAACATGGAATAGTGATTTGGCACTCTACAAAAAGTCTAATTAAATCAAATTTACCTGACTTCTTGGGATGGGGTCGGGGTGTAATCACGCATTGATTACAAACCAGTGTGGGGGAGCGCCCCCCCCCCCCCCTTGTATGGTAGGGAGACACTGGTATAATTTATAATTTAATACCACACATAACACACCAATCTGTACTTATAATAATTTAGAAAATCGGAATCAACAGCAAAAAACCTGATTAGAACATCCATAGTCATCCAACCATATCAAAATTTCTGAATAACCTCTAAATCCCAACTCAGTGCAGGTTGTAAACAAAAGAAGAAAAGTCATGTAGTTTGTATGTGAAGAACTTTTTTTTATCATCAAAAGACATTTTGTTTCATTAAAAGGTGAAAATGTTTTTTTACTTTTTCCACTTAAGTACATTTCAAAACCTGTACTTTTTTACTGTTAAGTAAAGGATTTCACCAGATAGAATTTTTTCACACAAGTATCTGTACTTCTAGTAGAGAAGTAGAGAATGTGAGTGCTTTTAACACCTCTGATGACGAGAAGCTTACACTGACCGCCGGCATGGAGCCTACGGTTCCAGTAATTTTTTATTCAAATAGCATAGTTGTATCCTCAGTGTTGACAAGCGGAGAGAAATAGAACCTCGCTTTTTTTCTTTGCACTCCTATGTAAGGAGAGCGGGAAGGGAAAACTAATGGATCTGCACATGGCTGGAAGATACAGAAAATACTGAGCATATGTTTGTGAACTGTCTCTATAGTTCTCTAATAATACCAAAACAAGTTCAGATAACCCAG
This sequence comes from Microctenopoma stevenorrisi, assembly GCA_032270685.1. Taxonomy (NCBI): domain Eukaryota; kingdom Metazoa; phylum Chordata; class Actinopteri; order Anabantiformes; family Anabantidae; genus Microctenopoma; species Microctenopoma stevenorrisi. The sequence goes on along the minus strand of JAUMTR010000005.1, from coordinate 6,895,957 downwards.
CTTGTTCTGCTTAATAACAGAATTTTGTATTCACTTAGGCTATGTTTGTGTAATATTAAAATGTTTAGTTTATCTGAATCATTGAATTGTGACAAATGTGCAAAAAAAACCAAATCTGTACGAATCGCACTACAGTGCATATCTGCACCTGATACACATAGTTACTCAAATTCTGTATCTTTCTATCTGATTTAGTTATCAAGGTATTTTATTTAATTAAAACAATGTTCTGTCTTGTTGTCTTGACATGTTGTTTTACTTGTTTGAGAAGCTTGAATTGCTTTCTCTTGTACATGTGTTCTGATGAAAGTCACGCCAAGAACTGGCATCATTTTGAATATGTTTTTGCAAAGCAGACTTTATGAGATGTATTTTTTAACTTAGGGCATGTAGTGACATTTGTCATCCTTTGGCTTTGGTTTTACCTGCCTCAGACTTTTTGTGTCCACATGCTTTGACAGTTTTAGCAAGCCTAGATTTGGAAGCTATATCTAAAAGTCAACAATCGTTGGTGAACTGTAATTGAAACCAGAGTGTTTTTTTTTTCAATGCGATTTGGTTATTAGCAGATCATAAAGCCCCGATGACATAATGTGGTTAGCCTGGTCGCTCTCTGGTTCACCAATCTCTCTCTCTCCCTATTTTTCTTTTCCTTTTTCTCTTTCTTGCTCTTTGGTTGAAGTAGTGAGTGGTTGAATTCCTGAGACGCCCGTTGCAATAACAGCTCAGTACTTTAAGCAAACTCCTCACCGCAAAACTCCCTCCTCCTGTTCCTCCTTTTTTTTCTTCACCCTCACAGTGCCTACTCCTCCACTTCTTCCTCGTCCTCCGTCTCAGATGTCCGTTCCATCATCTCATCTGATCCAGCAGCAGTTTCTATTATAATCCAATCATAAGGAAAGAGTGTTGGCCAAGCTCCAGAGGCTAATGTCCTGTTTCCGACTCAAAGATAAGAGAGAAAAATAAAGTGCAATTTGGTTTGTAATTTCTTTCTTCCTTTTTGTTTTCTTTCCATATACCACCCTTGCCCATAATAAGAGTTCCACCCAAGCCACTTGACCAAAAAAGAAAGACTGATGAAAAAAAGGAGGGAGGGAGAGAGAGAGAGAGAGAGAGGAAGAACATGCTTAGTGCCCTGAGCATGAGAAAAAGCCTGTGGAGTATTACAAAAACACACACACACACACACACGTTCGAAGATAGAGGGGCCTGGGTTTCGCACACACACTTACTGGACTAGAAATGAGGGGGCCCCCACTGTCTAGCGTGCAGAGTGCTGGAGAGCTGGGTATCTCTTCAAAGACCCCTGCAGCTTTCTCAGAAGACATCATCTGCGTGTCTAACTCCCTCCAGACCCTGCAAATGCTGCTGCAGTGTGTGTGTGTATGTGTGTCAGTATTTGTGTGCACACACTTCAGTGGTGTGATTAAACTCCCAAAATTGGGGACAAATTGCTCTCAGGTGCAGATACTTTGGGATAAAATGATTTTTCTTCACTGCTCTCCGCTCTGTCTTCATTCTCTTCTCTCTCACCTCTGTTCCTACTCTACCCTCTCATCCTATCTCCTCTTTCCCAGCTCTCATTTGTCCCCTCATATCCTTTTACGCCCCTACCCCGTGCCCTTCTTTTCATTCCATCATGCACTCTGTTCGCCTCCATCCCTTTGGAAAGGCTCTCAACTGTAGGACAAGTGTGGGGCAGAGAAATGGCTCTCTGTCTTTATATGTATAGAATAGATTACTTCCAACTAGGCTTGGAGGGACCTTCTCTTCACCGATATCAAAACCAGTTTGCTTCCTTTGTAGGGAAACGGAGTGGAGGGGCTTTTTCTCCCTCTGTTTCTGACATAAGAGCTCCTTTGTCCACTGAGAGTGCGCAGTGTGTGTTAGTGTCTGTGTGTTTGTATGTTTGTATGTTTCATGGGTATTTCTTGAAGTGGTACTAAAGTATTAAAAGCACATTGTGAGTGCAGGGTAATTATAAAAAAGACATTATATAATAGATGTAGAAGATGATATAATCTACAAAAGATTTTTGAAGACTTATAGAAGCAGCATTTTATTTTGAATACTGCAAATCTTCTAAATGACCCAGTCTAGACCGATCAATTGAACCATTTTCTCCAAGAAACCTTGCTGATCTTCATTAAGAAATCGTTCATTTCAGAAATGGTGCAGACTAGCATCCATGGACACTGGTACTTGAAACATTCACACTGTATATTACTCACAGAGAGATTCAAATTAACACAAACTTTTAATGTTCTGTACCAGAAGTTAAGAAAACCTCATGTTTGTGCTAATAACAAAAACTCTTCCTTGGTACACAGATATTCTGAACATCACTGTGTTTCATTTGGTTTACATAAGTAAATTTTTTATCACTGTTAATATATGTTAATATTTCTGTTTTTGCAACCTTTAAAAACGGTGGCTTCCCACAAGCCCTAGACCTTTGCAGACTAAACATCACAGCCCAACAACAGAGGCGAGCCCAAAGGGGTTGCAGTTAGCTCAGACGTGTCTACAGCAGGACGGCAGGGAACTCTGGCATTGAGAATAAAAAATAAATTACATTTATTTATACACAAAGTACGAATGCATGGACATTTTCTTGGGAGCTGTAGTTTATCTGTGCTCACATTGGTCACACCATAGCATCATTTTTTCACTTGGTTAATAGGAGATGAATATGTCAGTTTATTATAGCAACTGGAGAAACATGATTCACTTTTTCAATAAGGCATTAAACAAGAACTCTGTGAGACACCACACTGATTTACAGAAGCTGTGGAAAAAGCTAAATTGTGTCATCATGAACTGAGTTAAATATTCATTATAACTTGATATGTTACTTTTTATCATCATCATTTTTTAGTATATTTTTATCAAAGCTACCAGTATACAGACACACAAGTTTAAGTTTTATGTTATACCTGGTGGCTACATGTAGCAGCAGCACTCTTATACACACAGTGAAGCTTCAGAGTTCATACACTACTCAGTTTTGTACAAAGGTGTCTGCTAAAAATAAACTTACCAGCCTCTTGTGTTAACAGGTGAGATGAGTCTGTTGTGACCCAACACGCCTCACAGAGCCTCTGTCAATACTGAGGCTTCTCTCTCTGGTGTGCTCTAAGGTGAAATATGACATTTCGTTACGGTAGTTCTGGAGTCAGTGATTTCTTTATAAAGAAAGTTTATTACCACTTGACAAATGGCAAAAAACACGTGTTGCATGGTTGGATCTTAACAAGGTTCCAAGTGGAGCTTTAACAAGCTACAAGAAGAAATAGGAGTGAGACAAAACATTTCTTTAAGCATGCAATTTTTTGAAACGACGTTGAAACTGAAACAGGCTGTTCTACAACTGATCAAAAGTTTAGGACCACATGTCTTTTGTCGTTCGTTGCCATTTTCTGTTAGGTAGTCACGCTGACGTTCTGGTGGCGCTTCCTCATTGAATATGGTTGGGTTGTTGAACTGTATAGGCAGGGATTCTTGAAGCGCGCCATCGCTGCTGAGGTGGGACACAGTAAACCAGTCTTCAGGCACATATGCCAGAGTTCTGTTTGTGGACTTCTCATCAGCTTTCAACACCATCATCCCTGAGACACTCTTCTCTAAACTCTTCCACCCCTCCACCTGTCAGTGGGTCTACAACTTCCTGACCGACAGGTCACAACAGGTGAAGATGGGAACAGTTACATCCCAGCACTGGTGCCCCACAAGGCTGTGTGCTATCTCCTCTTCTCTTCTCTCTCTACACCAATGTCTTCATCTCCAGCGACCCAGGTGTGAAGCTTCTGAAGTAAGCAGACAACACCACTGTCATTGGTCTCATTCGAGGCGGTGATAAATCTGCGTATCGACGGGAGGTTGAACAACACATTGGTGCAGTCACAACAACCTGGAGGTGAACATGCTGACAACTGTGGACTCTGCTCTCCTGTGTCAGTGGCTGAAGCTTTAAGATCCTGGGTTCCACCATCTCCCAAGACTTAAGGTGGGAGACCAACATCTGTTCCCTCCTCAAATCAGCACCTCATAGAGACTGTGTCTGCTCCCCATCCAGCTAAATTATTTAAATCAAGAATTAACAACAGAGGAGTGAATGAAAAGATCTTAATAAAAATAAAAACCACTTCTCTTACTGAACAGAATAAAACCTGAACAATTAAATGTGGACTATTAAATATCAGATCTCTCTCATCTAAATCCTTGTTAGTCAATGACTTGATAAGTGACCATCAGAT
>JAUMTR010000005.1:6845826-6875367 GCA_032270685.1 Microctenopoma stevenorrisi | reverse complement strand
AATGTTAATTTTTTTTTACCCGCCCCCCCCCCCCCCCAATTGCTCCCCTAATTGCTCAGCTCAGAACTTGTGGTTCTATTCCAAGTGTTATGGCAACTTCCTTTGCAACAGCTATAAAAATACAACAGATAGACCATGAATTTTTCACGGGCAGTATAGGTAAAATTCTTAATCAGGTGAAAACCGTACTGATCACCAGCAGCATTTAAACTGACACATGTGCTGTCTGCAACAAGGACTGTCCTCAGAAAGAAATGTCAAATGACTTATTAGTTATCTGTTAAGTTGAGCTACGTGTTGTTGGGGACTTGGAAAGTAGTAACTCTGACCTTCAGAGTGTGTATTTTAGCAGTGGGTGTTTGTTTTCAGGATAACAGACTCACATCAAGACTGAGAGAATAATATAACATCCACATGAGCTGGTTTATAATTTGAATGTACACACGACAACTCTGTACAATATTATTCATTTGGACTGCAGAACCCTTTTAAATTATCTTTCTTCCTTTAATGTCTAAATAAAGTAGTGTAAAAATCTGACTTAGGTTTAAGTTTCTATTTCAGCTAAAACATTTTTTTTACTACCACAGAGGCTAGTTTCGTGGTCTAGCATGGCTCGCTAAGGCCTGCCTATAGAGTGTGTCTACAAATATACCAGGGTGTGGGATAAAATGTGGAGCGCTGGTTCTCCCCAGCTGATGACCCCATAGCAAATGCAAGGGCACTAATGGAGGTGCACCAGCTAGAAATGCCCTGCATGCATTTCACCCACCTGCACATTGAAATGGTGAGAATATGATGAGAGTATAGCAAGAGATCGCTGTGATGTTCTTTGGAAAAAAGGCTGAGTACTGTATGCACAGCAGTCCTCCCCTTACAGTGGATGAAAATTCTTGAAAAACATTAAGTCATAAAAGCACAACGCCATTTTACCTGGGCTCTCCCTCGATTTTAGACCTGCCAACTTGTTTCAAAGGTCCAATTCACCTGTTTGTTTTGCAAATATTACCTTCTAACTTAAGCGAAAACATGATTAAGTTGTTGCCTCTTTATGACTCGATATCAGGTCATCATGTAGAGTAAAATACACATGTTAACGTCTCACTCGTCTTTGTTTTTGGTCTTGAACATCCTTTCTATTGTTATGTGTCAGGCCTTTGTCAACATGATGTGGTCAGCATGTGAGTCATGTTTTATTTGGCACATAATTAAAAACGTCTGTTTGGGTTAGCAGTGGTGTCGACACTTGGCAGAAATGTGCCTCCTGTCCAGTTTGGTCCTTCTGACTGTGGACCCCTCATGCTTTTGTCATATGAATTTTGCTGGGAATCTCTCCTCTGTGAAGAGTTCTGAGACAACATCGATTGGAACTATGAGCAAAAGAGAGTGAGCGATAAAGTCTGGAACTGTACTTGGAAAGACAGCGTTAGACAGAAGGGGCTAGACGGTGAAACCCAGTGGATGCTTTAAGTCACTGCCCTGTCTTCTATATCACTGAATGAGCACTTATTCATGCAACATATACACGCAACATATTTTGTAAGTGTGTCTTTGCAACATGCAAACACTTAGATACAATTCCAAACTCATGACGCTCCTCTTTCCTTAAGAGACAGAGGGTTTAGGTTTTACACCACATGTTGGTAATTTTGCAGCATCATAAAACTCCTCTCTCTCTCTCTTGTTTTTAAACTAATGCTAAGCAGCAATAAAATGTTCATTGCTGCTCATAAATAATGAAACCATCTGAGGTTTTAAGTGTAAACACTCCAGAATGAGCCAAGTGTGACTCTGTGTATTTGGCCACTTTTTTCATGCAATTTGAGCATCAAAGTTCAGTTTTCATATTTCTCCTTTTTCTTGTACCGCGGAGTTTCAACCAAGAGGATATTATCGTCTACTGCTCACCTCCACAGATCTCTAAACTAAATGCTTGGATAGGCCACTTCTACCATCTGATATGAAGGGTATCTCCTGAAATTGTGTGTTAATAACATGTGCACATCCTGAACCAGGAAATGATATAGTTATATATAAACTGTTGCAAAAAATAAATTAAACATTTGTCAATATAATGGAATGCAATTCTAACTGCATGTTCCAAAATGATCATAATTCAAGAAATATGTTAAGAAACACTTGCTAAAAGCTCTAAAATGCAACTAAAAACTAAAATCTGTAATTTGATTTCTCAAAATGTTCATTTGACAAAAGTAAGGAAGACATTTTTTGTTTTCACTGAACAATAACCAGTGTGAAAAGCCCAAGAGTTCATGTTTCAGGTTGTTTATGGGAAAAATGGATGGTGCAAAAGCAAACATCTAATGTCGTGTGCTCTGTATGAGTATGTGTCTGTGCCAATGGCGTGGGTTATGTGTGAAGTGCCATCTATTCAGAGGCTTAAGGGATTTCAGGGTCATGGTGCCGTTAGGTCTACGTGTTTTCCAGAGAAGTCAGTGGATATTTCACCATGACTAAGGCAGATCCTATTCTACATGTGGACATAGGGGGCTTGTGCCGTGACTAGCCTGCCTGCAGTCCCACCTGGGCTCACAACATAAAGGCGGTTTCAGTGGCGTAAATAGATGCTGTACATGCCGTGTTCTTTGTTGGCACATGTGAGGTGGCGCATGGAGAGGTGTTTAGAAGTGCAGAGTGATGTTTGTATTGCCATTTATAAATGCCGTCTGGTGAAGTTACACTGCATTAAAAATAATGTTAAACACCAGGAAACGAGCAGGAAAATGGATTGTCTTATATGACCTCTTTAGCTTTCAACAGTTGCAGAGCTTTTATCGCATTTTATTTATTTCATTGCACATAAAATAAAATCCCACCTTTTCTAGAGTTTGTAAATACCATGTACACAATATGCTACCGGACTGACACTGTTTTATCTCTTTTTATTTTTTTTTAAATTAATGTTTTCATTTTTATAAACCATGAAAAAATGGACAATCTTTCGTATTTATACGTATTATTGCATAATTGTACTCTTCATTGTGGCAAAGCATCTGCCAAGTACATAATAGTGATGACCTGCATGTGTCATTTTTCAAGTAAATCCACGTGACATACTCCAAGATAACAGCCAAGACAATTCATTGGCTCCTTCTTGTCAAGCCAGCAACACTGGGCTTGAGCATAGACCTGGACTATAAACAGAGCTCTCTGGGTTTTAAACATGCCATAACTACAGTATATCCATTCGTCATTGCGAAGCACCATGTAGCCTCCTGGACCATGCCACAGTGTAAATCACATATCATGGGCCTTAATGGTACAAGTATCCAAACACAGACATCATACATGAAAGACAGATGAGCACAGCTGAGGAGGCAGGACAGCTTTATGGCTTCTAATGGCATCTGCTTAAGCGTAAATGAAGTGCATCCTTTTCAACAGAGGACTTGTAACTCACTTTCATTTTTCCTGCGTTTACTTATGCTCTTGAACCTTTTTCTGCTGAACTTGTTCAGAGGATCATGCCCCATCTGTCTTCCTTCTACTGCCTGTAAGTATGGCGGGTCGAGCAGCGTCATACAGGTGGATGACCACAAATATAAAAAAAGTGCCGTGCGGGGATCTTAACTGAGAAAGAGTTTTGTGTTGATCTTACAAGAACACAATAGAAAAATTGTGGACTTGTGGAAACAAATATTTCAAAGCAAGACTGGAGAAATACAATACAAGTAATAAAAATGAACCAGCACTTTGTAGTAAAATGTATTGGTGCAGATGTTGGTGTTGGCTCAGTCTTGTCAAGCATTTACTGTACACTTAAATATATATGACAGGAAGTAATATATCACATTCTTTGTTTAACCTTTCCAGCTCAAGTTAATAAAATCAAATATATGGAAAAGTAGATTACAGCGACATTAATAGACTTCCCTTATGTTTATATTGCAAATGTGTAAAAGTTGTATTTACCTGGAGACAGGTAAATGTTGTGTAAAAGCACTCTATTATTCACATTCCTTTAGATGTGTTTTGGCTCCCACTATCTCTGGTGTGGCGACAGGAAATATCTAAATTTGATTTGTCTTCCAAAACATAAAGAAATTAATAAATTGAACCGACACTTTGCTTGGCAGACGCTTTTATCCAAAGCGACTTACAAGGAGCTAGCACTGAGTGTCTTGCTCTAGGACACACTGGGTATCTGGGAATGGGGTTCAAATCCTGCCACTTTCTGCATCCCAGTCTGCTGCTTTTCCCATTGGGATACGAGGCTGCCAATTACATAACGCGGGGGTTACGGTGTAACCCTGGTTCTCTGAGTGAAGAGACTGTCTCTCCACCCTGTTACATGTTCCATGTGTACGGGGATAATGACCTCTCGCGTCAGGGCGCTTGGAGACTTCTTTAAGACACACCGGATCTTCCGGTCTCGCCTCCTGCGGGAGGTATTTAACCGTCGCGGAGACGTTAGCCCAGTGATATAGACTGATCGGAATCCGACACCGAGCGGCGTCGAGCTGGAGAGACAGTCTCGAACCAAAGAGAACCACATTTATTAAGGGTGTTTTCACACCGTGGTATGTTTGCCCTGGTCAAATTGCTTGATGAGTAGCTCATAGCTTTTGGTCGTCGTACGAGATGTCTACGGGTCACTGCATCTCCCCAGGATTTCACTTTTGTCCCACAGTTTATGCTGCAGCATGTTATCTGCATACAGATAAGTCATGTGATCATAGCTTTTGGTCCTGTTTTGGTTTAGTATACTTTCTCACCAGGAGTTTCTCATTTAGCGAACTCTGATTCGGATCAACACCACCTCTTTTAGGCGGTCTTGGTGCCGTTGTTTTGGTTTTAGTGCAGTTACTGTGTTCACACCAGACAAAGCAAACTGCCCCACGAAGAAAAATGAACTAAGTTTGATTCAAACTGTCTGAGCCTGTATGTGTGAAAGCACTTTGAATCTGATATTAATTAGTCTGAAGCCGGACTCTAGTGCTACCTGAGCCAACACTCGCACTAAACAAACTGCTTTATTGGCTCTCACTAAAGAAAAGCACCATTGCCCAATACAAGCTGTCATTTTGTACAAAGGTAACGTAAAATGAAGCATTTGTAAATCATTCTTTTACTTCTGGACAGAGAAAAGAATTATTATTATTCTATCAATTTAGCGAATTGTTCTGTGCGGTTTAGACATCGTCTGGTGTTGTTGATGTTGTTGCATCGACTGATTGGAAGTTTATATTCATCAGAAGTTAAACTTTTGGACTCAGGCTCAGCGACATTGACTGCATTTCTAGAAATAAGTGATATATAGGGTGTTCCATATAAATCACAGCCGTGCAGGATGCTGTGGTAATACCTCTCCCTTCCCTTTCATTCTTCCCATCGCTCCCTCTCGTTCTCGTGTTCTTCTCTTGACAGCAGGTTGGTGTTCTGCTGACAGAGTACATTTTGGGCTCCCATAGAGATAATGATAATGGGAGACAGACTGCTCCCTTCTTTTCTCCTCTGCCCCAGTCTCACTTTCTCTCCTTATGGATCCCACAGGAGAAACTGGAGAGAGGGAAAGAAGGAGGTGGTGCGATGTGTCTCCTTCACCATTGTCAGACGTGGTGTGTGCCTGATGTAATGGCATTTCTGTGGCAACATCATATGCTAGACTACACACACACAAATATCTCACATGCTTAGATATGCAGCACATCACTTCTTGTATTTGACCAAACATTGTTCGTCCATTTGAGTTTTTCAGCTAAAACTCTAAATATGCTCCATGTTAGTCAAAATAAATCACGATTACGTTCTAGTAGTTTTACTATCTTTTATGCTTATATCTGTGAACAAATGTTCTGCACTTGAATGAGCCATTTTGTCTGGATTTTACAGATAAAGGTTAGAAAGATATGAGCCAAATGGTCAAGAGCATACTTCCGTGCTGCCACAGTTCAGTGCAGTGAATTCTTATGCTCTTGATGCAGAGTGAGTCATTGCTGATACACTTTCAGTGAAATAAATTGCCTCTGCTATGAAAGAAAAACATTTCTAAGATGGACCTACAACCTATTATGAGCACTTTAGTCTTTGCTATTAATCTATAACCACTTAAGTGACACACCAAAGCAGTGTTTTTACTTTGAATGTGTAACTGTGTTTCTCTTTGTGTTTTCAGAGCAACACCCACATACAAATACCCCTCCCCACAAAAACACCTTCACACATATAGAGTGTTTCTTTTGCTTCAAAGGGAAGTTGGTCGTCCCTCCCTCTGAATTACAGCTTCTCCATCACCACTTCCAGATCCTTCCAAAAGATTTCTTTCCACACCAGAATGGGAAATTCCAAAACCATCACAGCAGGGAAGGGGCGTCAGACCTTCACAGCAGGAAAATCTATGTGTCTGTGTGTATAATCCCTTAAAAGCGTTCATAAAAATTAAAAATAAAGGGTTTTTAAATGACATCCCTAATGAGAAAAACATCACCCAAAGAGGACTCTGGGGGGATAATGTACCCTAGCGTAGCTGTATGACCGTATCTTACTACCAGCAGATGTATGTCAACGGGCAGGCACAGGACAAAACTCAAAGAAATGGTAGAAAAAAAGCAAACAATTACAGTTATTTTCGGGTCCCTCTTTTCTGTCCAGCTTCTTTTAGCAAAGCTTTTGCGCCCTAAGTGTTTTATAGCTCAGTGGCTGCCAAGAGTTCTTGGCCTCCTTTACAATGAAACTGAACAGAACCGAACTGAACAGCCGTTCTGGGAGCAGAACAACACATCAGGTCCAATTAAGATCAGTGTGTGGAACTTATTGTAACCTGTGACACGCTCACACCCCTGGTACCACAGACAACAGAAAGAGGGGCTTTGTGAAACACTTGGCCCTGCCTGCTAACGGAAAGTGAACCTTGTCAAATGAAGAAAAGGAAAAAACCTGGTTCAGTTTGTGTGGAATGCCTGAATGGGCGTGTGGGGGGTGAAGGTCGTAAAATGTGATTGGTGGATGTACAGGAGCGGAATACGGGGAGGGAGCCACAAACACTATCTGTCTATTTATGTTTGTGGGTACATATTGGTGCCACAGTTGGAAGCTATAACGTGCTTGACCTCAGAGTCTACAGGCCTGTAACCCAGACCAATCAAGCCAATTCGCTGTCTACTACCCCCCTAGGAAATGGAGCTGTGACTGCAATATAAAGCATACATGAATAAACAACTTCCTGTTTTCCCAGCACATCCTCCACATTGTCTTGAATGTTATCTTTCTTTCTTAATCATATTTCTGATCTTTTCTATTCTGTTGCTCCTGCTAAAAGGTGTGAAGAAAGGTTTTAAGCCTTCAAAATAAAGCACCATGTCTGTCAAGTATTTCCTGTATGGGCTGTGAAAATCAGAAACATGCATTTACACCTTTTTATTCTATTTTGTGTGTTCTGACAGTGGGAACAATGCAACATTTAAAATATTAAAATAGTCACTAACAGTGAGTTAGTGTGTCTAACATGCATCATATATTATTAAACTTCTCCTTCCTGTCAGCCAAAAGCTTTACTCTTTCCACCAACGTGTCTTGTTGTGTGGCATCCTGGGCCGGTCAGAGATGTGTTTTTCTCTTTCTATTGTAAATACGTGACAATAATTCATTCATTTTCTAAAAAAGCTGGTGACTGCAGGTTGCACAAATAGGAATGTCATAGTAATGATGGATGAAATCATCCACTGAATGTACAAAACATTGTTTTCCTGTTAGCCAGCTTAGTAATCAGAACTGTAGAGTTTCACGGAGTAGTCAGTACTGCCAGAGTTACCTGCATTCACCTCACTCCATCATATGCATTAGTACCTTCACTGCGCTTCTCCCTGCACACAAACAGTCCAGCGGGTGCACACACTTTACAGTACATACCCATCTGCATTGCCCTTCCTGTACTAAAAGAGTGATGTCTTTATCATGGGGAGATAGGTAGAGCAAATGGAATGAGAACAAAGTATGACAATGCTCACATGAAAGGGAAGCCTTTCAAACTCAGGGGAGACATGAAAGACTCTCTTTACCTCTCCTCCTCCTCCTCCTCTCTCTCTCGTGCTTCCTTTTGTTCTCTTTCTATCTCCCCTCCTCCCTCTCTTCCCCATCCCTCCTTTCGATCTCATAATTGTACATTCAGACTCAAACTGTGAATGCTAACAAGGCTTTTAGCCACGCTGAATTAATGTATCCAGTGCATTTCACTAATGTGCTACCTTTCAAATGTCACCTTTTATGTTGTTGCTGTGAATACATCTTAGCTACTATGCATTAATTTTTGGGTTGTTCATCTCAAATTGCCTTTGGCTGTTTTGCAAAGTTCACACAGTGATAGACATCTTATAAGCCCTTGTCCCTGCTTATGCTGCTTACTGCAGAGTTCTTCATATTACATTTCAGTGTTCAGTATTCATCTGTATCCCCTGGACTTTTAAGCATTACCCAAACATTATCATGTATGCTTACATAATTGTGCCATAACTCCCAATTGATCCCATCCACACAGTACTATAAGTAAAAAAACATGCTTCATTTGGTGCTTTGTCTTCAATGGTATTTGAAGGTTGCTCAGGAGCAGCTGTAGCTGTTCATTATCCTGGGCACCTTTTTGGAGAAAGTGCTAATGAAAACTGCAGTGAAAAGCTTCAGGAACATGCTAGCTCTGTGTATCTGAAAGTTGAGTCATGGCAACTTTACACGTTTCACTACTCGTCAAAATAACCTCCGATTTATCCTCCAGCGTAGTTTGACTTCTCTCCTGACCTGAATAGGCACAGAGTACAAAAAAGTCACAATTCCTACAACCCTAGGATTGTACTACTTGTACTACTTGTAATACTTGAACACGTAATTAGCAGTATTTCAAATTTTCACCTTTTTTTGATAAAAATATTAAATTATTTAAAATGAACTCTAAGTAATAGAATGTCAGTTCTATATGTAGTAGAACATGCATTAGCATGTATCAATACTTTCTTGGTATAGCTGAGGTGAATAAATATACACACACACATAGTACAAAAGAAAAAAGTAGAAAGGTTCAGACAGGAATGTCAAAGATCAGGATTGTTACCTCACAGGCACAAGGCTGTTTTCAGATCTTCATGTTTAATACTGTAAATATCACACGTCCCCCAGTTCCAAGATAGCATGTAGCAGGATTCTTCCCTGGCTTTTAAGTTTACGACCAGGTTTAAAGAATGTTGCAAATATATAGTCATAATAAATAAAAGGCTAGGATGAAGTCAGGAATACACACCTGCTTGTCCACCTGTTGAAGAAACTCTGCGTTCAAGGGTCAGAACGAACTAATGAGGGAGTAGATGGTCCCTCTGTGAGAAAGTATAATTCTATTTTACTCGGAGTGTGTGTGGGAGGTGGGATATGCACTGTTACAGCAGATTCAGTTAGGAAGATTTAATCAGGAATTAAAAAGAGACATGAAGAAAATGAGATGGAGACAGCAACTGTTTCGCAATATTTCTACATCAAGAGGGGGGCTGGGAAAAGATGAAGGGAAGGTGCAGGAGGGGGAAAAAAGCAGTTGTAATCTTTTGATCCCTTCACTTTCCATCAGGTCTCATATCAAACAAATTACCCAGAACGCACCCCTGCACACATCAGTCTCATTACCCATCTCCCCCTACTTGGAGACCCTGGGTAAATAGTGCTGTCTGTAGGGAGATGAAGAATCAACAACATAATGAGACTGCTGATGATGAGCTTGGTGTTTGTGTGTGTGTATGTGTGTGTGTGTACATGAGGTTTAAGTGCTTTGCTTGGAATTTACTTGCTCAGATCAGGGTTTGAATTAGCCTTGACTCAAGAGAGCATGGCTGCATGAGAAACACACTGCAAAAAGTATTGAAGTAAAACCTTTAATTTATTCCTAACTTGTTTATCAGTTGCAATAGAAGCCATGTGGAAGAGTTGCATAAGTATCCAGGCAAATTGAGCACTTGCATTTGATGGAAACCATGATCCCTGCAGTCTAAGCCTGGATTTAACTGGTGCATTCTTGTATAATGTTGTAGTTTTATCAGAGGAAAGGACATGAGTTATGTTTTCGATGTGGTAGACAAGCAAACTTTTGGAAAGTCGCAAAATAAGAGAGGATTAGAAGCATTTCCATCAGATGGGGTGAAGTAAATAAACATATTTACTTTTTAATGACTCAATTTTTTTCACGAATATCTAATCCCAGTCCCCCCCCAAAACATTCCTTTTTCGCTCTCGTCCTTGCTCAATCCCTTCACCTCCCTTCTATCTGTGACATTCATCTTTTTAAAGTTCGAAGTCACAGCCCCTTACAATCTACACCATTGTACTGCAGTACAAGCCAGTTATTGTCTATGTGACACAGTGACAAGGGGACCTCGATGTCAGCACCAACAGTATGGCGGCTGATCGCTATGTCTGGCCACGGGGTTGGTCAAAGGGGAAAGGTCAGAGGTTAGGGAACAGTCATAATTAAAGGAGCCTCCTCTGTCAACATGTTTGTATATAGCAGGAAGGGACAGACAGTTTCCCATCACATCCCTTTGTTATGTCATGTGGTGAATGGTATACATGTTAATCGCATGGAAACAAATGAATGGAAATGGAATGATGATGATGGAAATGAAACATGCACATGTTTCCTCTACAGTTTTTTTTTATCTATCTAATACTGTTCACATTTAAGTTTTTCTTTTATGATATACATATTTTTGAAGAGCTCCTCTCAAGGTGACCTTTAATCTCAGTTTAGTTAACAAAGATGTTGCAGTTATGCGGCATGCAAAATAACCATTAGGCTACCATTGCACACCATATGTTTATATTTATTTCATGTTTTGCTGGTTTTGGCTCTTTCAGCTATACTCTATTATTTTATGTCAATTATATTCAGCATTTTTAAGATAGCACCAATTCACGACAAAAATGTTTTTAAACACATTACATGTTACACATTATATAAATATATTTAAAAACATGTAGAAAAACCAGTAATTCAACCAGTAATTGAAAACAGACCCACTTAAGCAAGCACTAGGCAATATTGGAGAGAAAAGACCTAGGCTCACGGTGGGCAGCCATCTGCGGTGAATAAATGTGGTGAATGGACAGTGGAGAGAGAAAAGACAAACAGGAAACATAGACCAACTTAACAATAAGCAGCAGAAGAAGAGGACTGGGCAGGCCAGACCAGCAACCACAGCTCCAAGATCGAGGAAAGATTGAGGAAAGATTCCGAGAGAGCGAGGGAGAGAGGATGAAGCACAACTAGAAGAGAAAGAAGGAACAAAGTTAATCATATGCAATGATGGCAAAAAAGTGGACAGAGAGAGAAAAGGAGGAGAGGAGCTCAGTGTAATATAGCAGTTCCCCCAGCAGACTGAATCTATAGACGCATAACTAAGAGATGGTTCAGAGTCACCTGCACTATGAGCTTTACCAGAAGAAAGCTTTTAAGCCTAGTGTTAAAGGTAGAGAGGGTCTACAGGTGAGGAGCTTGTTAACTAAAGGCTCTGCCTCACATTCTACATTTGGAAATTCTATAAACCACAAGTAGACCAGCAGCCTGAGAGCAAAGAGCTCTGCTGGGTTAATGAGGTTTTATGAGGTCTTAAAGATACGAAGGGGCCTGATCATTTATGGCTTTATAAGTGAGAATAAATTATTCTAGAATTAACAGGGAGAAAATAGAGAGAAGCTAATGTTGGAGAAATCTGATCTCTCTTGTTAATTCCAGTCAGACCTCTGGCTGCAGCATTTTGGATTAACTGGAACTTTTGGGACATCCTTTTAGTAATGAATTACAGTAGTCCAGTCTAGAAGTAATAAATGCATGGACTTATTTGTCAGCATCACTTTGATGAGGAGGATATTTCTAATTTTATCAATATTCATAAGGTGTGAGAAGGATGTTCTAGATATTTCTTTTATGTAGGAAGTAAATTCTAGATCTTGGTCAAAGATGACTCCAAGATACCTCACAGTAGCACAGGAAGTCAATGTAAAGTCATCTAGTGTAGCAATCGTGCTAGATACCATGTCTCTGAAATGTTTGGATTTGAATATAATAACCTCAGTTTTTTCTGTGTTAATGAGTAGAAAGTTACAGGTCCAGGCCAGGTAGCAGAGTGGTTAAGGCAAAGGGCTGGGAAGCAGGAGCCCCGGGTTCGATTCCCAGCTGAGGCACCCAGCCCGTCCCCCAACACCAGGTGTGTCCCTGAGCGAGACACCCAGCGCTAGCTCCCCGAGCGCCTCCTGTGGCTGCTCGCTGCTCCCCCCAAAGGGGGATGGGTCAAATGCAGAGAACAAATTTTGTTGTAGCATGTAAAAATGTATCAATGACAATAAATGGATTTATCTTCTTCTTATGTCTTTTTATCATGCTTGAAGTTTGCCTAAATGATTGGCTTCATCCTTAGATAAATATAGAGTTTTAGAGTAGAGTTTTTCTAGGGGCGTCCTGTATAATGAAAAGATATTGTCCCAAGAACAGAACCCTGTGGAACTCTAAATCTTTAAATCTAACTTGTGTGTTAATTGAGGATTCACTATTACCATAACAAAATTGGGATCTATCCAATGGAAAAGATAGATGCAGGTTTATTTATGTTGTGACCAGAATAACTGTATACACCCTGTGCGGCTTCCAATCTATGTTCGTGTTCTGTGCATTTGATGGGGTGTAGGTCAGCACAGTGTGCAGGCTAGCCTTTTTTTGTCAGCACATTCTTGTAGAATATTATGATATACATTCCAGCATTACATGTTCCCACATTTGGAACTAATCGGGGCACAAGCACAGAAAATGTGGCCATGATGTCCAAATATTTTTTGGACTGCAGTTCATGTACCGAGTTCAAGAACTCCATTCTTTTCTAGTACTTTAGAAATATTGATTCTTTTGGACAGCTGTACCCATCAAGTCAGTGAGTCAAAGTAAGTGAAGTCATAAAACAGGCCTCCAGAGTACATGATTGAAATGTGTCTAACATTACTCAGAAGTGAAGGCTGATTCTCCATCCAAACTGAGGGTGAAGCAGCAGAGAGCTGATGATAGTGAAGTGAGAACAGACTCAGACTGAGGGTGGTAGACGCAGACAGGAGGGGGGAGCGCAGGGAGCGAAAGTGATAACCTTGTCTCTCGTTCATTGCTGTCTGCTCAGTGATTTAATTTGGTCGCGCCGTCACACCTGAGCTAAACCTCATCCATCACAGGTACTGCAAGATCCCTCCATCACTTGCTTTCTTCTTCCATCCATCTTTCCATTCTTATTTTTTTCCGACCTTCTCTCCCATTCCTACTTTTTTTTCTTTCAAGGCCCTCCTGGCTTCCCACCATCTATCAAAATCTGTCCTAAATATGATATCTCCCCATCCTGTGCTTTCTGATTCTGTTCAGGCACTATCTGTCCATCCCTCCCTGTTTTAGTATATTCAAAATAATATATATATTTTTTTAATTTTTCTGCCACACCTGTGGCTCCACATTAGCTGAATAGAAGAAGTGTCAAATGATGATGCTATAGAAACACCCAAACCCAGCTTTACTTTAACAATTCATATGTATCCACACTGACCTGTAAATGCTATATATAGAATAAAACGATCAGCTCTAATCTGTATTTAATGCACCATTTTTTTCTATTAATCACATGAAAAACATTTTGAAAGAGAGTGCTAGTAGTGAAGGGTTCTTTTCTGTAACTCTTTAAACCTTCAATTCCACCTTAAGCCAACTTCCAAATTGATCCGCAGTGAGGAGGTGGTTAAGAGGAGTCAGTCTTTTTCACTCTTTAGTCCTGATTCTCCTGTTGTTCTACTGTTTCTGTCACGTGTGATCTCTGTAATCTACCTCTTTCTGTGATGTCATATTTATACATCAAACTCCTCAGCTGCTGGGAACACCTATCAGCACATTTGATGTGCAACATGCACACCCATCATATCATAGAAACATCTGCCCTGCCACTCAATACCGAGTACAAGGTTATGTGGGCTAAATATGAACTCCTCAGAGTCAGCTCTATCCAGCTTTTTGATTAGGTAAGTCAGTTTTGCCCTGCTAAGTTTTGAAATGTGAGTAACGTCTTCTTCAACCTTCTTCTTAACTTAATATCAGACAGAAAAGGTGAATGTAAGGGAGAAAAACTTCAGAGCTATTTAGCTGTCAAAGTTGTACATTTTTTTAACAGAAGTTTTAAAGTGGAGACACATTTGGCCAAGCTGAAGACATGAAACCACAGAATTCCTTTTTACGCCAAGTGTAGCCCCTCTGGTTGTGTCCTTGTGCTGATTCTCAGCAGGTCTCCATGTGCTGCGACCACAGGTTCACCCCCATGTTACTTTGGTACAGTCCACTGAGCACTCAGCAGGCCACCTGGCTAAGTCTGGGCCAAACTAATCAACACATCCTGCAGGGGACATGGGATCCCCCGTGCTGAAAGACCACAGGAAGACACCACACACCTGAGCTCAGCCAAGTAGGCATGTTGCACACACTCATACACACTGCCTGGGTGCATTCGAATAGTTATGTCTGTGCAAACAGCGCACTGCCTGTTGTTAGAATGAAAAAAGTAGCATCTGTGAGCATCTGGAGAGGAATATCTATTTGATGCTGATAATACTGAGGTAGCATTTGCTACATATGGCTTCTGCAAGAGTTTCAGAGGACTGATGTGTGAATGTGAAGTTCTCATATGTATACTAATACATATCTGTGTGTGTTTGCTGAATGTAAATGGTTCACCTTGTCATGTGCATGTATGTTTTGTCAAAATGTCCCAAAGAGACATTTGAGTCATTTTCAAGTATAATCCCAAGGGAACTATGGCTGTGTTTATATTATTTATAACAGTGTAAATATTTCACTCTCGACCAAAGTGGTGGGCTCATTGTGTTAATTAGGTTATAGACATTGCTTGTGAGACATTAGTATTGATCAGATACCTGTAAGCTTTTGATCAATTCATTAAAGTCTCGGTCGTTAGCACCGCCCTGACACCCTGCACTAAGCTAAGTGATTCTTAATTAACAAATACTCTCCATGCACTCTTTGAGTGTGAGTATGTGCACGTGCATTTGAGGACATAGCATCAATGTGTGTGTGGCTGACTGTGTGTGCACACGGTGCGTGTGTTTAAATAGAACTGGCAGGCTACATGTTGGACTGGCTGGCAGGATCGAAGCTCTTTCCCTGCTGCCAGACAGACCCATGTTGCTTAAAACCGTTCAAAAAACCAAAAGCCTGAAATCTCTGGATTTTTCTTTTTCTATGAAGCTGTTATTCAGTCCAAGGGAATGTGATTTCAATGCAATTCATTTTAAATTTATAATACATTTCTCAGCTGAAAATACTGCTTGTGTATTTTCTACCAAGTGGGATGTGACAGCTATGCCAGGGCAAAAGCACATGGGAATTTGCAGAGAATACACTTCATGAGTTAGCTAAAAAGACATAGCAAAGCCCTTTATGTAGGAAAAAACATCTATAAATACAGAGAAAAGAGACATCTTCAGTACAGCATGCTGACTGAGGTCGTGCTGTTTTTCTGCCACGCTTCGCCACTCACTTAAGCCGCAGCAATGGGATTTTTGGACCAGAATTAGACTCTAATTTTTACCAAGTTGGGGACAGGAGCAATAAAAAGAATTCCCGCCATGTCTATTAATTCACAAATTTTTTCCCACGTGAAGGTAGAAGGTGGGTTAAAAGAGATATAACAAAAAGAGGGAAAAATCCTTATCATCCACACAACTCTTCCCTTTTCTATTTTCCCCTCTCAATCTCAGTCCCCCCATACCGTTTTCAATAGACAAGAACCCCAGATAACCCGGCATCACCACATCAAAGAGAAGATGAGAGAAAGACGGATAGGGCGCGAGAAAGAAGGTGGAGTGGGAGAATCTCAGGGCTGAGGGTCAACAAAGGTAGAGGTCAAAGAGTTAGAGAACAGGGTGGCAAGGAGAAAAAAAGACAACGCAGGAGTGGAATAGAAGCATTGAAAAAGAGGTGAGCCAAGAAGAAGGAGTGTATCTGTCTAAATTTATACTCCTATGTCTCTCTAATCTCTCTCTGCGTATGTCTCTCTCTCTCCCTCCTCTGCACACACAGCTTGCATGTCCACATTTTTTAGCCATATGATAACAGAGTGAAGGGTTCAATTATCTGAAGCTCTCAGGGCCCTCCGTTTCTGCACTCTGCTCTCTTTAGATGGAAGGAAGAGAGGTAAGCCGTCTGCGGAGAGCGGGGACATCAAAGTGCTTATATTCAGTGAGAGTTGCACTTCACCACGTTGTGTATATGTATGTGTGTTTTTTTTTGTGGGATCAGTCACCAGCTATACTGACTCGTGTTCCAGCCAATAGACTGAATAATTACACAAAAGTCAATTGTTGACATGTTCACATTTTCACCAATATGTGCATCATATGTCATACTTTGCAATAAAATCTAACACATTTGAACTGTTTTCAATTCTGCCCTTTGACTTGAGTCACTTAAAGTTGCATGGGTGGTATACTATCTTAAGTTATTTTTAGATATATCGACTACTCACAGCACCTGGGAGCTCGTGCAGGGAGCAGGTGTGTGGATAACAACCAGAGGACAGAGCACTAGACACATCAGAGAGAGGAAGAGAGAAAAATGGAGATGAGTGGGAAGCTCCTGCATCAGGAGGAGAATACTTGGGGTGAAAGGTCGGTGACCCTGGTAAGATGACGTTCGCTGAGGTGTGGAGGGATGAAGGACAGCGCATGGAAATGTAGGGGAGGGAAAAGCAAAAAAGACCAAATTACAGTATAAAACCAGCTGAAATGGAAAACGAATTCAAGTAAATCTGTCAATAATATATTTATATTGACAAATTTCAAACTAACATATTAGCATCTTACAAAGTTCAATCGGTCGATTTGTTTATTAATACATTCAGCCGACACAGAGCAAGACTAGCACACAGAGCTGTGTCTCAGTCCTTCTGCATTTACACTGACATTTACATTTCTCACACACTTTTATTCATAGACAGCGAAACTATGCTATGGAGACCTGTGGAACCCTAGAATATCTCACTCCGTATCTAACCTGATGTCATTTAGTCCAACGAAGACCTACAGTAAGTATGACAGGACACACTACCACATACTGACACACAACCCAAGTAGAGGTTAGTTTTCCAGGTTTTTAACTCCTCTACCACTAAAAACATTCAGTAGCTAGTGCCATGTAAAATCCTAAGACACAATATTTCTTAGAGCTGCTTTTTCCAGGATGTTAACTAGTAACAATATTAACAATCTAACTACCTTATAGACATATGGGTCACAGTAGTGGCGGCTAAAAGTACGACAAAGCACCAAATGAAAAATATTGAAAATACCAGAGTAATTTGAAAACCCACGCACACACAGTAATTATAGATTGTATGACACACCTGACATTTAAAAAACCTCTATTGCACCCCAGAGCTGTGAAACAAATGTTTTAATTTTAGGAAGTTTTTCTCTCCTCTCACTCAGACCCCCTCGTATAAGACACAAGACTGGATCCTAAACTCAAGTGCACTTGCACCCGTATTTGTTCCACCAGTCCGTCCAAGATTTCCCCTTAAAGCATCAAGTGAGTAACCCAGATTGTGTAGGATTTAGTCATGGGAATGAATCACCGAGCAAGAAGAACTCACAGACAGACATGAATATTGTGTGCTGCTATTGTCAAACTCAGTTCTTGTCTCTCATCTATGGTCCAGGAAGAGTTTTGGCAGTGTGCGTTCGGCTAATGTGTGTGAAACAATGACAGATTTTAAGGCATTCACCCCTCTCTCTACACGTTTGTGGTAGTTCTCACAGTCCTTACACAAATGCACAACACCCATCCTCTCATGTGTTCACACAGATGTTGCAAGCGCACACACGCCCATTCACTTTTGTTTTGTTGGCCTGGGAGGCATAAGAGTGGGGGTTATACTTAGCTGTTAGATGAATGTTGGCATAGTGGACTAAGAGGTTGGGGGTAGAAAGGGCAGATGTTGGGATTAAATGGGTGGAGTGGATTTGAGATGTACGAAAAGTCCAAAGGATATTTTTAAAGGATTTTTGTGCCGTGGTTCAACAGTATGTACATATATGAGTTCAGGATGCTCCTAGTTTTTATGATAAAAACACAAATCAGACATTTAGGATAAAGTTTGTTTTCTCAGATGCATAAGGTTTGGAGCACACCGTGCAGTCAAACCTGCCCAGTCTTCACTTTCTTTCAAGCTCAAGTTTTCTCTCCACCAGCTCCTTAGAGGTATATCTCAGTAGCTATGGAAGGTAAATACGTTTTCAGTGGACTACCCCTTTAGAAGTGTCAAAAATGACAGTAATCTCAAATTGAAATTAGCAAATTACACACACTGCTGTCCTTTTTTAACCAGTCCCTCATGCTTAAATGATTCACCCAAGAGAAAAGGAAAGAGAAAAAGAGAACAGATGAAGTGTTAGTGAGTCCAATGTTTTGATGACCTTTGTGATTTGCACTTGAGAAGCTGCTGTTTCAGAGACAGTTTGTATATTGCTCATGAAATTTCATGCCACCGCCAGTGCAACAATAATAGAGAATCATGTGGACAAATAGTCTCAATCATGTGGGAAATGGATGCGTCACCGGGGTTTAAATCAATACCAACAGTGTATTTTCTACACCTAAATCTGATATTGTTAAATGATTATAACATAGAAAGTGCTCTGGTCATTTTCTGAAATTATATAGGACCATAATATAAAGACAGGTTTTTTTTAGGGGACTGCTGGCTGCTTGGGATGTTATTGCATGTGTGTGTGTGTGTGTGTGTGTGTGACCCACAGTCCAAAAAATGACGAGTGGGAACGTGAAACTGGAAAGTTAGGTTTCACTTAATCATCTCCTGATGCTGTGTAAACACTGAATCTGATTTGAGCTAATTGGGTTTGTAGTCAGGGTAAATAGTGTAAAAGGAAACCGCTTGCACATTCAGCAAG
Source organism: Microctenopoma stevenorrisi (assembly GCA_032270685.1). NCBI lineage: Eukaryota > Metazoa > Chordata > Actinopteri > Anabantiformes > Anabantidae > Microctenopoma > Microctenopoma stevenorrisi. Next base: position 6,856,380 of record JAUMTR010000005.1, on the reverse strand, counting down.
ATCTTTCCCACTCACAGCCACCTCCCCTGCTCGCTCCAACTTTGTTCTTTTATTTAACCAGAGGACAAAATGCTGAAACTTGCACCAGGCGTTTTTCTCTTCTAGTCCTCTGATCCACTGTTATAAAAAGTCTTTCTTTCCCCTGAACGTCATATGTCATTTCCAAGGTTTGGTTTGACTGTGACTTTTTCCTGCTTGCATATTTGGGTCATTTCATTTTTTAAGAAATAAGGGGAAGGGATAAGAGATGATACATATACATATGTATATGTATATATCTATATACATATACATATACATATATATATATATATATATATATATATATATATACACACACACACACATACATATACATGTGTCTATATCCTTTCAATTGACTTCCTGGCTTTGGTCTTTGAGATATTTCACATTTGTGGTTATGGATTGTCTCCCTTGCTCCCTTTTGGCATTCACATTGCAGTTCTGAAAAGTTTTTGTCGTCCAGCATCTTGTCACTCACATCTCCCCTCTCTCATCATAGTCAGTAATGTAGTCACTCTGATTGCATTTTTCCACTAATCTAATTCTTCCTTCTTTCAGCCCCCAGAGACCTCAAGTGGATTCACATTACATCCATTTCAGTGACTGCCCCCCCCAATCCCCCACCCTCCCTTACTCATGACAGCACATACTAACTTTGGATCGAAAAGACCCATAAGCCTCGCCTGCCTTAACCACTCCGATCACATTACCGCCTTTACAAAAACAAACCCTGCTTCAGCTAACTGCTCAGATCTCATTATACATCCACAAAAACCAGTGGATTTCAGTGATCCATATCAAAACGAAACCAAAAGGGGATCCTAACCCGCAATTAAGATAACATTTATTCCCAAACAGCACATTGCCTTTATCATATTGTCAATTTTACCAGTAAATGTAATTAGTGCAAGTGTCGAAATTGTGCATATGACTACATGAGGTAATTTGTTCTAGATTAGCTGTCACATTCCCATAAGATTCATGTGGCCAGATATTAAGCTAAGATGCAAAGCTACAGAAAATAGATCTTTACAGAGAATCTGGAAATATCTTTTATCAACTCCTGCGCTACAATGATCAATGGCTTTCCAGGTCATTGAGGTCAAAGGCTGCTGACTGGACTTGTTAGAGGTCAATGTCCTTTTGAGCCAAAGAGACAGGCGAGACAAAACAAGCGTTTTTTCCGCCTTAGATGAAGAAGGGAAAATCCAACAGTTTCTCCAGCACATAACAAATCAATCTTCCTTCTTCTAGCAAGAGATCAAAATTGATTATCTGGATGCACACAAGTCTTCATGTTTTTCCGAGTCTGAAATGAAACGTAAAATTCAATAGTTTGCAAAAAACAGAAAAGAGATGTTTTCTTTAAATGATTTGAGATGTCATTGCTGTGTGCTTGCCTTTTTTTCTGAAAACAGTGATCATCTGCTCCAAAAACTCTTTGATTTTGAGGAGACCATGACACCTTCTGCTTTCACATTACCTGAATGTAAAGATTACTTTTCTGTCACTCGCATCAAACTCTTTTTCCCCTTTTCCCACATTGTACGTGTGTTCTCCATTTAAAATAAAAGGCAACTGAGGACAGTGTTGGATCATGCAGACTTAGAAATGTAAACAAGACTGAGTGTATGCATCAACCTCTCAATTTCTTCCTCTCTCTCTCTCTTTCTCGAATGACTGAATGTAAATGAATCACAGTGACCTTCCCACACAACAGGAGGAGTGATGGTGTTTTGTGAGTGCTACAGAGCTGATTGCTGAGATGTGAAGGCAGTGGGAGGATTTGTCACCATGTCATCACTATTTAAATTACCGAAGGTATTTGTTACGCTCTGCATATGCATGCCTTGAAAAGTAGTAAATGAAGCTTTCTAACTAGACCTGCAATTGCACAGTAGGTGGAGTACAGGTGTAAGATGACTTAATCCTACCGGTGTTTATGATTACACATGTGTGTGTGTGTGTGTGTGTGTGTGTGTCAAATAAAGCTGTGTTCATCTCAGTGTGTCAGTTTGCCATAATCAACTAATCAAAATGTGTCTTAAGGTTTGTGCATCCTATTTACAGAAACTTCTAACAGCAAGTTTACAGCTATAGTGTGCTTTATTAGTTAATCAACTGTTGTGTCAAGTAAATGTAGTCATATGGAGCTGAACCACTTTTATGTTCTTTATATAAGAAAAAGTCTTATTGCAGGTGTATCCTTGTTTGGGTGTACCCTTGTGTTTGAGTGTATGCATTTGCTCATTGTTGGGTGTGTGCCCGCCCGATGCCACAGGTAGCTGTGTGTTCAGTGGAGTGTGTGCCGCTACACCTGTTCTCCCCTCAGGTAGGCGCTGTCCATGGCCAGCTGGCAGAGCGGAGCCAGAACAGAGGATTGGACAGATTGGATAAGCGGTGGGACATCAGGACAAGCAGAAGACATGGCTGAAGGTAAGGGCAAAAATATGGGGAATAGGAAAAGTACAGAAAGAAGAACAATAGGTAAGAGGTGACTTTCTGCTGAAAATGCAGTAATAAGCTTTGTCAGGATTCTGAGGACGTACAGAGGACAAATGTGATCATATAAGTATTAATAAAACTCATTCTGCACTTAAAGAACTAAATACCATCTGAACAGATTCATATACGTTTATATTAAACTGAACTGAATATTTATATCACTGTCACTGCCAACACTAAATCAGAAATTACTAGTAAGAAGCAAGTGACAAATACATTACTGCTGACTAATAAAACCAGCTACACCAAAAAGATCTGTGTTTAGATGTGTTGAATGACAAGAATTTAGCAGTAATTGAACAACATTGTGACTCATAACTGCAGCACCCACACCCTCCTCTAGCGTTTCTGGGGAGATCAGTCATTTTCAAAATGTCATCACAGTGCATCACTATCTTTACCAGAACAAAATCAACATGGTCCAAACTTCTTACAAGAAGAAAAGAAAACCAAAGCAGAAGAAATATTGCAACAACAACAAGGGGAGTGTGATTCATAATCTACACCCTGAATAGACTGTGTATAAGTGAACACAAATATGGCTTTAACCTACTGTTACAGAAGTGTATTACGGGCACTGTACCCACATCGACTCACTAAGTTGTACTGTGGTTTGTTGTTGTGTTATGATAATAGAATAATAGTCAATATTTGCTTGTATCTGAAATGTTTGTCTCCATTTTCCTTCTTTCACTCTCTCCTCCACTCATCCTACTTCATGTCACTTGGGTCTAGTTAGGATGTCCACACACATACACATACATATATATATATATATATATATATATGTGGACAGATGTTGGTTTGACATATAGTTGTGTCCTTGTGAGGACATCTTGTCATTGTTGGATTTTCACCCAGTTCTGCATAGTTTTCAAATTCTTGTAACTTGTTAGACTCAGCTTTGGGTTGAAGTTATAGGTCATAGGTTCAGGCATTTAGTAAAGATGCTTAAGTTCGGGTCAGGTTGTGAAACACATTACGTTATTAAGCGGCCTCACAACTTTAGAAAAGCAAACATTTAAGTGTGTTTCTGTGTGTGTGTGTGTGCGTGTGTGTGTGTGTGTGTGTGTGTGTGTGTCCTGCCTCTAGGCTGAAGTGTCAGACGGGAGTGAGATGTCTCTCTCTCTGCATTTGCAGCTGTTTGCTAAGATACTGCAACACTACTGCAAACAACTGGGGTGGTTCAGCCACTACACACACACACACACACACTCACACTCACATAAATGCATAAACAATATATTTCACAAACAATATACTGTATAAATATACTATAAGCATATATACACGTCAGTCAGCAGCTGCCTCGTCGCTCACCATGTTTTGGTCTAGTCAGCAGGGTATATACATAGAAGTTGCAGAGCTGAAGCAACACACTCACAAACACGTGCACCACAGTCTATAATTTATATAATGTGCTCATCCTCCCGTCTTGTACTCAAACTTGCACACATACACATACACGTCCCTCCAGCTCTACCATGTCTTCCTCATTAGGAGAGCAGTCCTTCAGTCTTGGTCTCTAGAGTGTCCTTCCATATCTTCATAGCCTTTAGGGATTCTGTTTCTCCCTCTCTCCCTCCTTCTTCCATTTTCCCTTTCTCCCTCTCTTATACATTCTCACCCACACACACACACACTTGATATCCATAGGTTCAGCCCAGTGGGAATATAGTAGGACAGAAGATGGCAGGTAAGACTAGAAACAGAGTGAGAGCTGAAAGTGATAGTGGGTAGAAGATAGATATAGACGGAGAGCAATGAAAGGGGAGAAGAGAGAAGGAAAAGAGCAGAGAAATGTAGGTAAGAGTCAGGAAGAGCGAGGAGGTGAAAGGAGTAGAGTAGTTTTTGAGTAAAAAGGGGCCAGAGGGTACAGAGCAAAGGTTTAGGAGGTATGTGAAAGTGATGGAGAGAACAGACTTATAAGTGAAGTATCTCAGAAATGAACTGACAGTCACAGAAGGAACCAGACTTACACACACACACACACACACACACATATTTGAAATTGAGTCAAATTCAGCCCTGAGTTTGAACCACAGCTACACCCAACAGAGACCATTCCCGGACACTTTTGAATGAGTTCCCGCTCTCCTCTCCCCAGAAAAGAAAAGCATGAAATTGACCAAGTCAAAGCTGTGGCCTGAGCAAAGCTGATTTCCTGCCATTGTACCAGAGGCAGAATATATCCAATGTGATTCTGCTGTAGTGATCTGGGACAGAGTTTGTGTTCCACCCCTTATGAGGCTTGTATTACATTTGGGATCATGCATTCTTTTGGTTTAAAATCAAGAGGTCGTGGGTGAAATGAAAACAAGCTGATTTAGGTTACAGTATGTACATATATTTACTTGTACACAGACTAACATTTTCTCAGTCTTATACAGTATGACCAAAGATGTACCCATAAAAATCCCAAACATATTTTAGTATCTCCCAACAATTAGGAATGTCATTGCTTGGTTTTGTCATTTTTTTGCCTCTGTGTAAAGGATTGACATGTTACAAGGGAGTTGTTCTTGGTGTCTGTATTTTTGAGGGGGGGTGATGCCCCAACTCCAGTTATTGTTGGACTGGTAGTCAAGGGTCTTTATGTTCTCAGTGACTTACCAGGTGCACTTCTACTAGTTGTACCGATGCTCATTTAAACCACTTTACAGGATGGTCAAATAATAGCTACGGTACGGATGCTTATGAGCAATCTTTTTTTTTTTTTTTGCCTATGAGCTTATGAGCAATCTTTACACATACGCAGCACTGAGCACCTCGGATTATTTGGAATATTATTATATAGTTTTACAGGAAGGGCTCAGTCTGGATAGATGCATGGAAAACTGTACATGTTTGACAATATTGCTTCCTTGAAAATAACTTGAATAAGACAGAAAGTAAGAAGAAAATGATAAAATCCAGATGCATTTGTCACATTATATTATGCTAAATATTCATTTTTGTATTGATTCAGATGTTGAATTTGTAGAACAGACAAAACTATTTTCATCATTCTGCAACAAACACTGGCCATTAATTTTGATTTGCTTGATTTTGTGCTTTCCAGCAGTCTAATTTTTTTTGTGTCAAGTATGTTTTTATACTGCTGGACAATAATGCTGTGACAAAAAACTAAACTGTAAGCATGCTAGATTGTTATATGAACTGGCAAAAATAATTCAAAACAGGATCTGGTATCCAGCACAAAAACTGGTTGTCCTGGAAGAGAAAAATCTGAAAATACTTACAAATGGAAAAAAACAACAACAACTCAAACTCAATTCAAAAGATTTTTATTTGCATATGTTTTATTTTAATCTTCTATTAAGACCTTATGTGCATGTGTTCGTTACAGCGTTCCATCCTGGAAAAACTTGTGTAAGGTGAGATTTATGCTGTATTTGAATTCTTCTTGACTTGCTGGTGCTTGTTTGATGGCAACTGAATTTGCTTGTTCAGAGTGGCAAGAAGCTTCTTCTCTACTGGAACTTCTGCCGCTGTCTGGCAGGAGAGTCACAAACAGGATAAGGTCACAATTAACAGAACTGCTCAAGTTGATAAACCTTAGGTTATTATTGAAGACTAAAATTAAGCTAAACTGGAGTTCAGTTTACAGAACCATCAAAGACATCTTTCAATATCAAACTACATTATATATCTGAAAGCCTTTTAGGCATCCGCGATACAAAAGCTGTCTTCATCATTGCAGTATCGATTTGTTATGATTTGGAGTTTGCACACATTTGTTCCACACCTGCATTTACTCTGCGTGTGTGTAGGTACCGTGAGATGAATACAACCCTGATTTTGAATATGATATTCAGCTCCTAACCACCTTGAGCGTCCCTATCCCGGTGGTTTTGGTTGGATGTGATGAAAGACACCTCGAGACAGCTTTATCTATGGTGGACGCACATAGACTGTAAAATGTGGTAGTGGTTTTGGATTCACAGGAAAGCTACATAGACGAGAACTAAAACCAGACGTGCTTATGAGAGAAACCGGGAAACATCGGCAAGGGAACTGGATTTAGCTCTATGAGTGGTATGCACGTTTAACAACCATCAGCTCTGTTTTGCTTTTGCTGCATTAGGATCGGCTGCTTTGGCACACCATGAACACACTCACACAGACACACATGCTCCAACTTACTCACCCTGGTGTCTCTGCGCTGCGTATGGTTTGCATTGGTTCTGCTGTTGGCTTTTGTAAACAGCACTAACTGGTTGTGTATGTTTGAGTCCTGAGAGATCTCAGACTTCTGAATGAAAGGCTACCTATATCTTTCTGTCTCCCTCTGTTGCTATGTCTCCCCGCTGCCCTTTGACCTGCTTTACCATATGGGCTGTCACATGTGTGTTTATGTAAGTCAGCGACATGCGATACCTACGGGCCAAGAGTTATATACATTCACTGTTGTCCACTACTGTTGACTCTAAGTCAGTTAAGTTCGGTCTTGTGCATTACCAGTATTACCAGCATGTAGACTAAAGGTAATCTGGACCTTAAATTTAATGTATATACGATAGAACTGTCTGTAAATTCTGTAAAGGGAAGTGTAATTATTTGTCTGCCTTGGACCGTTTCCATAATTTAGTAAATCTCTTCCACGTTTGTAGAAATGAAAATACAAATCTGGAAATACAGACTCGATCTGTATCTATTCTTCTGTATTCTGGTGGCATTGATAGCTTTGTTAGTTACTTAGAGGTAAACAAACACTAAACAAGTTGACCTTTTTACACCTACATTTATATATTTATATACAACAATGTGATGTTTTGTAGGAATATCTGCATGACTTTGTATAAAGAATAATGAAAGAATAAAATCCAAGCTTGATGTATTCTGTAATAACATAATTTATGAGTTTTGTTTGTTGGTTAAACAAATGCTAAATTATTATCCAGACTGACTATTAATACTTAGTGTGCAGCTTTGGAGGGAAGGCAGTTCATAAACTTTTGTGTTTAGTTTTTGCAGCTCTCGCCCATGTTTCCCTCATAGAAAGAATAAAGACACATAACTGGAAGATTATATGACTGAGCTGAAATTGACAAAAACACACATAAAAAGGGGAAACAGATCCATGAAATGGATATAATATGAGCCAAATCTTCTGACAGTGCTGCTCTTGATTCACATAATTCAGTGAGGTGAATTGAAATTAATCGAACTGAACTGAAGTTTCAAAGGACATGCAGATACACAAGCATACACATCTTGTCCACATTAGGACGTAATCTTACCCATGCCTACTACCCCTCATCCCCAGTCACAGGAAGTGAGGTCGGCAGAGAGACAATGTGTGTGTGTTTTGATGTGTCCCCCATGGCGTCTCCTTTCTCTGGGAGATTAGGTTTCAGCCATCACTGAGGCTTGCTAATTAATGTCACAACCTGCTATCCGTGTCACTGCCAATTTACTACACACACACACATTCAGAGACTCAGACCTATGCACACCTCTTTGCACCTACACACACACACGCCTAGACACACTTCCTCTCCTCACCTGTCACAATTAATGTCATACATTTGCCTGTGATTTTTTTTTGTCACTCTATCCACACTGTTCGCCAGCATTTCACCATCTTTCGTTCTCTACCCCTCTCCTTTTTCACCTCCCTGTCACTACTAATTCCCCTAACTCTTTCTATCCCTTCCTGTACCTTGTCCCCTTATGCCTTGTCTTTTCTTGTCATTGCCCCTCCTCCCTTTGGTTCCTTTGGAAATGTTTGTTTTGTTTTTATTGTTTTTACCTCATGCTGCTGGAAATAACATTCACATGCAATAGCTTTCATCATCACATCTGGTCGCTTCAATTTGGGATCACCAGCTATTGATTCACTCTTATCATATATAACATACAATACCCCAACTATCTCTAAGCTACTACAGATTTTACACATCGTCTTTAGTTTAATCAGTCACTACTGGCCTCGTAGAATTTAGCCAAAAAAGCTCTGGTACACTTGTTTGCAATTTCCTGGTCTTTGGTATAAATTGAGATCAGGGAGGGAGCATCAGGGTTTAGGGCTGCTTTGCTTTATAATAATTATTTCCAGGTTTATCAACCTAAAGAATAACAGCACAACAGGATAGTGTCAGGGGGACAGTAAACATCAATGTACATTGACTACAGAATGGCTTTGGAGACACAAACCATAACTCATCGCAATAAAGATGCTGTGGAATGATCTCAAGAAAACAGTTCGGACCAGACACCTTAAGCCAGGGGTGTCAAACTCATTCTGGTCTGATGGCCGCATAACACTTATTTAGATGTCTGCCAGAGCAGTAAACTCATTCCAAAATTACATAGAACTAACAAAAGGTCAACTTTTTTCTTTGTATTAGTGCAAAGAAGAAGAAGTAAATTATAAAAATCTTAAATCCGAATACGAATATTGTATACCTTAAGCAAAACTAGCTGCATGCACACGAGGCCCACAGGTTTCCCATCCACCTCTGTGAACATATAGGAAGATTCCAGCTCTAATACACAACTACACTTCAGCCAGGTAATAACACGGGCATTTCTTTTGTTTATTGCAGCTGATGGAAAATTAATTCATTAAAAAATTAACTAATAATAACAATAGTAATTAACATTTTCATAATTTGACATGAATTGACAGCTGAACAGAAACATTCTGTAGCTAGAATCAGTTACAAGTGCCCCTCACCCTCCCACACTCACAACCCTGGTGTCCCCTCTGTAGCTGTCCAATATGGTCATGTTTAGATGTGACCTTGTATTTAACCACATCACTCCCTCCCGCTAACAGTCAATAAGTCCTCATTTGTCCAGCCAGTCAGACAACCTTACTCTGATCCTGCCGACTATGTCACTGTGTATTCATGTTATGGTGTGTATGTTAATGTTTGTGTGTGTATGTGTGTGTGTGTGTGTGTGTGAGTGAGTGAGTGGTTAACACTATCATTAGCCCTAATGATTGACAATGTCCTCCTATTTCGACCTCTCCATGCCTCCTCCCCTTCCTTCCCTTATTGACCCTCCTGTCAGCAGTCTGTCACCGTAACTTCCTTGTGTCATCAATAGCAGGACTTTATCTAGATGGACAGTCACCCCCCCTGTCATGTATGGCTTATCAGGTATACTGTATCTGAAAACGAGGTAAATTAAATTTGTGTCTGTGTGAATGAACTCTTGAATCAGAAGGGTACCAAGGTAAAGTGAGTTAGAAGATGTGTCCCTTTAGGGTATAGATTTAATGCATATTGGTGTAGAGGTTTATAGTTGTTAATGGGTCATATTATGCTTTGTGTTCTGACACTTATTTACATTTGTGAAGTTGGGTGTATATGTTACACATTGTCAGCATGAGCTAAATATGTGTTTGCATGTTTGCTAGTAGTTTGGCCACTTTGTTTTCTTCTAAAGTTTTTTTTTCAAATGCTTCGTTGTTTGATGTCAAGTGGTATAGAAATCCATTACTGGCCATCTGTTTTAGGTTCCTGCCCCAACTAAGCACGATGCCCCGCTCACCCTCTCAGGTTTGCTACCACAGCTCCACTAATAGCTGGTGCTAGTTTGAGTGTTTGTGCAGAAATCGATATGTCCCGCAGAAAGTGATTTTTCGGCTGCAGAGGAAAATCTACTTTGTTTACTTTTTCTTAAGTAGGCAACAGACTTCAACCAATGTTTTTATCTGTTCACAGCACTTCAAGGACAACTGTTTTCATAAGCTGCCCCAGTATGCAACAGGATTTTCGACTAGGATGGTGCTGAGGGATGGTGCTGTTCAAACTGGGCATAGTTTGGTCCACAGGAAGACTTCAACAAGCTGCCAATGATAACAGAGTATAATTGGGGATTGGTCTTAAGGACACAGGAGCTCAAACAGACACAAGAGTTTTTTTTTTGTCTCAGGGCCAATGGTGCGGTTGCGTAAAGGAGCATTTTAAAATGTTAGGACGCAGAACACAATGCGCTGGGAAGAAAAGCATGCAAAATTTCACTAAATAAAATCTGCGAAACTGCAAGGCCAAAAGTAAACCGTGTATA
>JAUMTR010000005.1:6779261-6845667 GCA_032270685.1 Microctenopoma stevenorrisi | reverse complement strand
TATATTTATGTCTAAATTCATTTCACAGCAACACATTTAAATATATATATACATATTAAATATTTAAATGTGTGGCTTTGAAATGAATTTAGACATAAACATACAGAGGCCTATAATCATCTAACATTAATATTGTCTTCCAATAGCACATTATGTTTGCTAATGTAAGTTTATTAAGTTAATAGGCTAACTGATCATTATTAAACCATTTTGCAATGATGGTAATAAAGCTGAAGACAGATTTTATCCATAGCCAATATGTCACAACAGCCAGTTGGTTATAGCTTTCCCTATCTCTCTTTAAATCAGCGGGTTTTGAAGGGGAGTTTCCTGAGGAAAATCAAGTCCAGTTAGTAGTTTCAGAAACACAAGTGGAACTGCATTGTTAGTTTTAACAGTGAACCAGCGTGTCTGAAGAGACACAGAACAACACCCACAGTAACTCAGGTTTCATCATCAAGGAATCAGAAAAAAAAGGCCTTAGTGTGTCCATACTGTAATAACAACTCATGACTTCAGTGCAAAATGCCACAGCAGAATCAAAGGGGATCACACCAATACAGGCCATAATGCAGAGAACCTCACAAACGCCTTATCCCCAATGTGTGTGAGCATATCAGATATCACATAGTGTCATATTTTAGATTTTTCTTGACAGTAGTTCTAAATCTCAGTGTCTGAGTTGAGTCTGAGAATGTCTCTCGCTCCCCCTCCCCTCCTGTCTCTTTTATCTGGGGTTTGGATAGTTACTTGACTGAAAAGAGTACAAGAAACGAGATGGCGATAGAGAAGATGAAAGGGGAAAAAAAGCAGAATGTAGGAAAGGTTAAGAAGTATTACAAGGAGAGCGACAGAGGAGAGAAAGTGAGAAGGAGAGATAGGGGAGAATGACAGATGGGCCCAAAGAAGAGAGGGCTGCTGGGTTCAACACTGCGGCAGAGCTGAGCATATGACAGCTTTACAGTGGGCTCTGTGTGTGTGTGTTCGCTCATGTGTGCGTGCATCCTGGCTCAACCTTTTGTGTGTATATCGGGATATGAGTGTGTGCGTGGTCATGCACATACTCATGTTCGTGTCTTGGCACGGTGCCAGTGTTTACCTACGGCATTTTCTGTGTTGAACATAGCCAGAGGGACAGTTCCTCCACCTGTTATCCTTTCATGCTTCTCCCTTTCCTCACCAGCTCCTGTCATCCATCTCCATATTGACTTAACTAGTGGTAAATCAGGGCAGCTCTGTGTGTGTGTGTGTGTTTGTGTAGGAGTTGCATGTTTGCTTTAGCTGTGGCACGTGTTGGATTAGCGCTCAGGAAAGATTTCTCACTCATTATAAATACATTGAAATTTGTTTATACATGTTATGTGATTTCCACAGCTTGTTTTCCAAAAATAGGCCACTCTTTGACAAGCATACATTCACAGTAAAATACCATGTGTGTGCAGACATGGTTGACACTGTTAGCACTATTTTTCTTCTTTATGTTTCTTGCTCTTTTTCGCTCCAGATGAAATCCACATTCGGCCACTCCCTTCTTCTCAGTGTGTAGTCGTTTCAGCTCCCTCTGATCATCCTCCTCCTGCCAGTCGTAATTTCTGTACTTCCTGTTTCTCCGGCTTTGGCTGTGATGTCTGAAGCCAAGGTGAGAGGTCACTGAGACCAGGTGTGCTGGAGCTGGTGTAGACTGGTCTGGCTGCTTCGCTACCTTTGTCTCTCCTGTGGCTTATCTGGCATGGTTCGAGCACATTTTGTTCTATTGTTCCCAGCCGTGAATTAGGCGTTATGCTAAGCTGCTTTGTCTGGCTGCCACAAGTTTATAAAATGATTTGGAGCAAGGTTTGTTGGCATTTAGGCAGTGCCTAAATAAATTCCAGTTTTATTTGTCACATACATAGTTACACTGTGTACAACATACAGTGAAATGTGTCCTTCTGCAGCTACAGGCGGGGAGCTAGCCCTTAGTGTCTTACTCAAGGACACATCTGGTACGTGGAATGGGAATCGAACCTGCCACCTTCTGCATCCCAGCCTCATGCCTTAATAATACCATATTAATTGTGAATAAAACATTGATCAGATGAGATATAAGCCATTTATAAGAAACCCTTATACCCGTTGGTGCAACTGTTGTAGTTGTTCTTAGTTGTTATAAGTTAGTACAGTTAATAGTTAATAGATCAAACAAGTGTGCAGCTGTCAGCTCTCCTACTGTTTGAACAGAAGAAGGTAAATCAGTTTGTTCCTTTTTGGCACATGCTGAAATTGACAGAATGTCCTCCAAAAACGTTATTCATTATTCTCACATGTTAGCTATCAGTCTATCTCCCGGCATACATGGTATCAAGTAAAAACAGTTTGCTTGACTTAAATGTTAATAGGTTGTTAGCTTTAGACATACTGTAAATCTTTTCGTTTCGTTTCATCGTTTGTGGAGCAGATGACAGAGCAAAATAAATTAAAGTTGATGGTTTAACACTCTTAATAGCTGCCTCCATTGTAGACTCTCCCTTCCTGCAGGTCAACGTGCTCTTAGTCTGTGATTTATTCAGTATACACTGTAAATCTGAATACATCAGACTGTAAAAGTACTATGTTACAAGTAAAGGCCATGCATTCACAACTTTACTGGAAAGTACAAAAGTATTAGCATCAAAAATATACTTAACATACCAAATACTGTATTTATTACAGTTAAGTTATTTACTGTAAAATATTGTGTTATAATATAATATATATAAAGAATTTGCCTAAGGGGATCAATAAAGTATCAATTATTATTATTATCAATAATAATTATAAATATTACTGTTAGAATGAATGATGCATTTTATTCTTGCAAAGGATAAAGTCTAAATGTATTTAACTGAAAAAAAAACACATTTTTTACGCAAGTTACTTAAAATAATTGCTGGTGTGTTTGTGATGTGTAGCACGTGTACGTGTAAACTCAGCCAGTATATTTTTAACATGATAATGTATATAAATTACAAAAAAAAACAAAAACAGTATTTTATAAAATGTCGAATCCAGTCTGATCTTTATATGCCTGTTTTAAGTCAACTGTTGGAAGCTTGTTATTGACATATTACACATTTTATGAAAGCCTCCTGCTTAAATATAGGAGATTCTAAACTGTGATAATTTACTCAATAAACGAAAGGGCATCATTTTAAGACTCTGTGGTGAGATATAATATCCTGCCCTGTGCACATATCTTCAATCTTGGCTTGGTCTTCTGTACCTGGACTTCGCCAAATAAAGTTTCTATAACAGAGAAATGGGCTTTCTTTTTAGATGTCAGCAATGGGTTTTACTGCTGTAAGGTCAGAACTGTGTCTCAAGTTCAGGATCAGCCGACTAGGGGGAAACAGAGGTCGATGGAAGTGATGCGGTTCACCTTAAAACGGGAGGTGAGATCGTGACTGTCACACACCATTGATCATGATTCAAGGGTAACACTATGCCGTGTTGGTTTGGTTTGCTCATATGCATGCCGGACACACACTCACACACTGTCATAAACACACAGCTCTTCCTTGCAACGTGTTTCCAGGGTAATAACCTAAACATAGAGTTTAAATTCACAGCTGATTTGTCTATGAAAAAAAACCAGAGAATTTTGGGTCTGTGGCTTCTCTTTAAACTGCTGAGGTGAATCACAACAGGGTGCAGGGTGTAAAGGAAGGCCGAGCGGGGCCCCGTAAAGCCAGGCAGGGGTTTAACAAGGGCTGTGGGAACACTGGGGAAACATCAGATCAATGTCAGTGGAAAGTTGATTTAACATTGCATGTAAGCTGGGGACATGTTGCTGATGTATGAAAGGTTTTACTGGATTTAGTGAGGGTCAGGAACTCTGGTAGAAGGAGGTAAGAAGGAGGAAAGAGGAGGAGACAGGACAAAAAACGGAGCCAGAGATAGATGAACACAGACATAAAAATGAGAGAAATTAAAAGAAAGAAATGGAGAGAAACTCTGCATGACGGTTGGGACTGGGAAGAGTCTGCATGTGTTATCTTGTGGCCTATGACATACCATTTGTCATGAGTCAAGAATGACAGGGGGAGCAACAGTGAAAACCACAAGTGATCTCTTTTCTCCTTCATTCACTTTGAGCCCTCATCTCATTTCTCTTCCCTCCGGTTTCAGTTTGTCAGTTTAGACTCTGTGTGTGTGCGTGTGTATGCCTCCCATATGTAGGCTTACTTCCCCAGATGTATCTATGGTAGCATACTCTCGATTTCTGTGTGCGTTGTCACAGATGTGGAAGCTTTTATTTCCCATGATAAATATACAGTGGCATGTTTTCAAGGGCGTGTGTGCTTTTCATGTATGTGTATGTGTGTGTGTGTGTGTGATTATGTGCCTGGGCCTGTGTCCCACAGCACATTGTGAACAGTATGTAAATGCCAGGGCATGCTGAGCCTAAGGGCAAACAGGCGACGTGGAGCTGAGAAGAGTTCAGAAATGACTTTTCTGCACGCTATCAGAAAACACGCGTCTGCTGCGGCAGTGTTGGCCGACTCTCTATCTCACACATTTGGTGAAAGTGCTCCGGTTGTTCCCTACAAACCACATTGTGCTCGAATCTAATTTTGACAAACCAGTAGCCTATGGCAATAGCGATTCACAATTATCACAACTTTCCAGTAGTTATTAGTACAGCTAAAAGGATACTGGTAAGCTGTCCAGGATGCAACGTGCCTCCCTCCAGCACCCACACAACCCTGAACAGTGGTTAGGATGAATCCCTCTATATATAAACTATATTTTTCTTATGTGTTTGTCTTTATATTAGTAATGGTATTGCTCTCTTACACCTTGGCTGCTTGTTATTTGAGAGCATGTTATTTGGCATCCCTCTCTCTCTCTCTCTCTCTCTGTTGCAGTCCTTTCAAGTGGACCAGATCAGATCTTATGATTCTCAAGAACAAGACATCCCCTGCTCCCACGAAACTGTACAGCAAAACTCTATCAGCAATCTTCTGCTCCCCACATTTCTCCCCTGTTCCACTTAACCCATTTCAATTAATCCAGGAAGTCCCACTGAGATAAAGGATCTGCCCCGTCTCAGCAGCCAATTGTCACTCTCCTGACGAATTCACTCACCTGGTTGGCTAGATTGCAATCAGTTGGAGTTGATTGAAAGGCAATGACACAAAAGGACAAAGACAAAATCACTTAGGCAGCCTATTAGGCCTGGAATGGGGTGCCCATTCGCAACAATACAGTAGGCACTGATAATCTGCTGCTGATAAGGAGAAGGAAAAAACGTTTTCAGGCCTCAGGGGGGCTGTAAAGAAGTGTGTGTCTGTGCAGAAGTGTGGTGCTGTGCTATTAGTATGCATCTGTATGGAAACAAATTATGGCCATAATAAGTATTTGAATCTCTTTGAAAACCATTTATCTGAATTTCTCCCGAACAATTTTGGTAGGCATCTCAAAATGCGCGTTGGACGTGCAGTAATAAAAAATGAGATTGTTTATTGTTCGAATTCAGTTAGCCCAGCATGACAATGTGCATGTGCGGCACATGCCTGTGTATGTAGACCCCTCCTTGTAGTATAGACTGTATATAGAAATGAAGGATAATCTATAGACAGGAGGTGCAGATGGTGTGATTTGTGGCGCAGTGAGTCGTACAATGATTGTGTGCCTGATCCCTCCCTTCGTCTAATTGTGGTTTTGGCCCTTGTTTTAGCATAAGTGTGGCACTTGGATTACCATAATACATTTCCCACCACCAGACTCTCATACAGTACAATACTGTCACTTTAGCCAAAACCTCAGTGGGCTTAAAGCTTAGAAGGTCCGAGTGGAAACCCTATAGAGGATTAAAGTCCGGCCCCTAGATCTCTTATTTTAGAATAGAGGCCAAAGATGTTCTACATCACTAACATCCCTCTAATCCCGCACTGTACTGAAATGCTGTATGTGAGCGTATGTCTGTGTGTGTGTGTGTGTGTGTGTTTGTGGGAGGGAGGAAGAGGGCACAGTCAGTGGGTTAAGAATCTCCGGACTTGTGTATGAATAAACAGTCGTGTGGAGGACAACTGGGTCGGTTAACGGATGGATTGACACGGGTATCAAAGGGTCACTGAGTGTGTGCGTGGATGAGGGGGATTGTGGGCTGGGGAGGTGTCCAGTGGCCTTTAACAAATGTCTGGCAGCTCATTTCTGGGTGAAGGTTAGAAAAATTCTCATTGTGATGAATCTGTTCCAGTAGTTTTCCTTAATGATGTGAAATCAAGTCAGTGTTTTGCTGTCAATATACGCTATATCCCGATCGCACTGAATTACATTTTAATCTCACTTAAAACACCACACACATGAATTTAACCATGGCGTTGACATCTGTTGGCATTGTTTTATGAGTATGGCTATGCCTTTTATAAGATGTCTGATGATGCTTTCATGTTGTCTGCCTGTCTCATCCTCCACCCCTCTCTCCTCTAATAAAGAAAATGGAGCAATATGCATCAGACATCAAACAACATCAAAGCCCACATACTGTTTACCTTCGATGCTTTCTCTCCTTTATGCTCTCGCTCTTCTTTATAGTTTTCTTTTTGCACATGCATTACCTGTCTGCAGACAGTGTTTGATGTAGAACGTCAGCAAACAACGCACCTGTGAGTTTGCATGTATGCACTAAAACATTGTACCAGCCTAAAAGGCAAATCAATCAGCAAGTCACTGTTCCAAATGGAGTTTTCACTTTGCCCCTATATAAATATATTTACCAATGTCAGTGTTACCCAAAAGGCACAGAGAGTTTTCATTGTAGACCAGACCACCTGTGGGCAAGATACATCAAATGCGCGATGCTTCAGATCACATCAGACTGGTCACCTCGCTCTAAATGTGTCCATGAATCCATCTTTCTACCCTTTGCTTCAGGATATTATAAGCATAGCAATTTAACACAGCAACAGACTTTGCCCACTCAAATTCAATTGTGTCTGTCAACCAAACCGTTTAATATTCATTTCAGGCACTCAATGAACATATATGAATTAAAAGTTCAGAAATGCTAATAAACAATGTTACCATCTTTAATTTACAGTTTGTTTGATTATTGAAAAACCAGTAAAAACGGATCACTGGCACCAAGCATCACCCCAGCTCTGTACGACAGTAAACAGGACCAATTAGACTACAGCTCATGTAGCAGATATTTGAGGTACTTTATCTTACAAAAATATCCTCTAGAGGCTGCCTAGTTACAATCACTGTCACACGTGGATTTCTTGTGTAGAAGTGCACATTAGAAATATTTGATCGAAACAGTTGCATGAAAGAGCGTAACACTATCATAATGACCAAAAAGTTTTGACCTGTTTGTGGACACGGAGGCTGTGCATGCGTGGCCAGGGGTTAGTCTGGGGTCAGTCAGCAGATACAAATATATGGGTGTTTGAGGTGTGCATGGGATCAAAGAGTGTCGCGGGTGGTTTCAGGAGCGCCCCCCTGACAAAGACGTGTGTGTGCATGTGTGTGACTGTGATAAAGCAAGGTGTCCCGTCCTCCATGTAGCCTGTAACTCCGGGTTTCCATCAATCACCTCCACCGCTCCTTCCCTTCGCTGTCCTCTGACTACTTTAATTCTCTGACCCTGTTTCCTCCACATTCCTCAGTTGAACTATGTTTTTTGCTCCAGTGTTTCATGTTTCTCTCCTTCTCGCCCTCGTCTTCCTTTAGGTTTTAGCTGTGTATTTAATATCCTCTCACTTTATTTTCACCATCCCGTCTCTCCCATCACACCTGTCCTAATCACCCTTTACTTTAATACGGGAATCCCATTCTGGCTGTGGAGTGTGTACGGCGCGCTGCCCAGGCCTCCTTGCCATAGTTGTGATTTATGACTGTTGTAATAGCAGGTATGTTTGCCTAACAGTTACCTTTCAAGGAGAAATCCCTACTCCCATCTCTTCATTTCCTTGTGGGCTTCTTACAGACCCCAGCTGTCAACTCCAATGACCCCCTTTTTAAAGAACAGTCCAAATAACAGCTCATTATACAACACCCACACATACACCTCAACCTGTGTGCCACACATCTTACAAATTCCTTTCTGTGACTCATTCAGGACACCTGAGTTTTGTCTGTGTTCCCCTGTTTGAGTAGTTCCTGTCAGTCCTGTTGTTTAGTCCTTTTGTCACCAGGGGTCTGGTATTGCCCTCCCATGTACATACGCTGCATCATATTTTCACATGCATGTGAGTGAATATCTCTACAAGTCTGATCTAGGAGGAACAAGAATCAAACAAAGATTCAGATTTTCACATTCGACTGTATCTTTGCATTCATACCAAACCCCTTCAAATCCCAGCAGCTATACCTGTAGAAACACAATTAGTTTTTTTCACAAACTCTCAGCATGAGCTAACTGCTGAGTATTAGTAAGAAACAATGTCCTGCTGAGTTCCCTTGCTAGCTATGAACAAAACATCAGCAGGGGAGGTTGGGAAATCTTCAGTGTAACGTTAGAACCAGGGTCGGGCTGGAACTGTTTTTCATTTGCATCTCTCAATGAAGTACAAGGCATGGCAAAAGACGGACAAGGAAGGGAAAGGAGGGAGGGCTAAGGATGAAGAGCTGTTTAGAGGAGGCTGTTTGAAGGGAAATAGATGTAAGGATATGAAGCTATCCTCCAGAGAGCCTCTCTAGCTTTGAGGCATCCTTGACTCTTGAAGCTCTGACAAACATGAGCTTCATAGCACATTTAGCAGTATGTTGATTTAGTTCAACAGCATGCACAGACTCCCAAACAGGTGCGAGACAGTCTGAATTACTTTACATGTGCAAAGATACTGTATGCTGTGTCTCTGTACATTCTATCAGCGAGTCCTTCTCGTGTGTTTTGGAATTCAAATCAGCGCTGTGCTCAGGCTTCTTTCAAGATTGCACATCTAATGACGTAGGCTGACAGAACTGTATTATTCTTTTGCAAAGACGTTTATTACCTAAATGGCGTTAACAACACAGATTGGTTGATCCCACCCCGATCTGAAGCCTGAATATGTAATAGATTACATTTTTTTTTTGTTTTTTGCTTCTCTCTTTGGCAAAGTCTCTTAAAAGTGTGGGACACACTTAATACAGTCAGTTCAATCAGAACTCGTCAACGAATGAAAGAAACATATGAAATACATATTCATTTTGTGTCCAGGCAACTATGTACTGGATTGTGTCTCGCTCAGATTGACATGCAAAACTATTTTTATGGCGCAGTCCACATTTTATACATGAGGTTATGGTCATGAATTAAGACAAGTTATAGGGAAGGAAAAAAGATGCTGCTAAACAGCAGAAACAGGTCAAATCTGCCTGGAGAGGTTTATGTAGCTGCTGAGTGTGTGAGCGTTTGTGAGGTCAGTATCTGAGTGACTTCTATCACTGCTGGCATCTTTCTCTCCCACTTCACACTGTCACCTGAGCTGCTTTTATTCCCGCCTACTTGTCCTGGGGCTTCAGGTGCACGGATCCATTTATTCACCTGCCAATCACCGTGTCAATAGCCGTGACTCACGTCACTCTGCCCCTCAACTATCTCTTCCTTCTCTTCTTTCTTTACCTTTTAACAAGCCTCCTTTTTGTTTCAGCTTTTTATGTACTCTGATTACTGTTGTTTTTCAATTTTATGGCCATTTCTCCCCCATAATCAATTTGCACAACATAGCCATTACTTATTACTGTATTGTGTGAACATAGTGGTGAAACTGTGCACAGCTTGAGCGCGGTAGTCGATAGAACACCACATTAATTACACTTGGTGCACAGAAGATGAAGAGCACACACTCAGTCAGTGACATATACACTCATACTGTACAGTCACACAATAACGGAAACACACACAAGGACACCATCTCGGTCGCCTTCTCCAGCATTTTAATTAAAAGACAGAACTCCCAAATGTCATGAAAATGACACACAGAGACAGGCCCAGTATTTATAATCAAAGGAATTATATTTTCAAGCTGAAAACACAACACTTTCAAATGACACTTTGCACATTTAATGCAGGATACTGTGACAAAATGTGACAACTTTTTATGGTGGGGTTTCATTTCCTAATGGTTTAGGCCATAATTCTGTCTTTTACTCCCTTTTTTCTTGCTTGTCAAGTTCCATCACTGTCCTCATCTATATAGGCACCTTCCTCCTGTCTGAATTTCCTAACTAACCGTACTTCTCCCACCTCTTTTCCCATCCCCTTTGTGCTCTGTTTTCTTCTTTCTTCCTCTTCATACTCTTCTCTCCTTCTTTCTATTGGGAATAGGAGGTAATTTAAAACGATGTAGGTTAATGACAGTGGAGACTTGTGTCGGCCACAGTGGCCTGGTGTCTGAGAACACGCCGGGAATCCAGACTAGGACATCTGACATCCTCTTCATCCTGTTATATGCACTGAGCTCTAATCAACTCTGTGTTATCCTAACAGTATTCTGTTTTTAGTCAGATAATCCTGAAACAACCTGAAATACTTAAAGCTAATTTCTTTTTCTGTAGGTGACAACTTTCTAAACCCACCCCAGCCCGCTTGTCCTGACTACCCTATCTATCAACATAGTATACAACCAGACATCACACAGCTCTTCCCCTCTCAGCTACCCCAAACATCCCTCAGTTCTCACACAGTTGTTTTTCAGAGTTCAGTTTGCTCTGCAGAGACAACACAAAACCCTTCTTTGTCTAATTGGCTCTTTAAGATGCCCCAGCGATTAAAAATGTCCCTTGTGGCTGCAGAGGAGGCAGTAGCTATAGCATCTCCCGCTGAGCTGTGACAGGCTACTGTTTACCAAAACTCTCCCTCTGTTCCCCCACCCTTCTGTTATCTTTGCTTTCTTTCCTTGTGATTCCCCCATACAAAAGGAGGCTGCGTGGAGCAAGGGGGAAGCCCTAAGGCAAACAGAGGTCCAGGCAGCAAGACAGAGGCCCATTGATGGCCAATGTGTTGACAGGGATGCTGAAAGACATCTCCAATGGACAGGAAGAGAAAAGGCAGAAAGGAAATGGAGAAAAAAAGATGTGCTGCATGGTTCACTAAACCTTAAGCACAGGCAAAGCACCTGCAGTTATTATTTTGATGCAACCAAAATATCTCAACACATTTACATATAGACCAAGTTTCTGGGAACAAAGAAGTAGTCATGGGGAATATTAGCACTAAATGTAGCATTGCAAAGACAGCCGAAATCTTCCAAGCTCAGTTTCCTCCACGAGATATTAGTCTGGAAAAACAAACATCCACTGAGAACAGATTGTGCCCAGAAGGCATAAGCCAACCAATCAGTTGGCTTATGCAGTTTGTACTGTGACTTACCACCTTTCTAAACTCTGACTTCATCAGAATCACTATTTAAATCCAGTGTTTTAGTTACTGTAATAAATAAGGACAACACTACGCTCATTAGAATCTGATGGCTGTGAACATGCTGATTCAGGTATTAGTGAGAATAATAAACCAGGAAAGAGAAAGCTAGGCGATTCAGTAGGGAATGGATCCCGCTATTCCTGCAGCCCAGCCCTCTGCCTTAACCACTGAGCTACCAGACACTATGCACACTGGTACATCCGACATTATCCTAAAGCGCTCTTGACAAATGTGCCTTTACTGTAGCAGAAGTAGAACAGTTACTTTACTTTACTTTACTTTGCTTGGCAGACGCTTTTATCCAAAACAACTTACAGGGAGGGAGCGCTAGCTGTCTGGCTCAGGGACACACCTGGTAGGGGATGGACTAGGAGTCAGGTGGCCTTCTGCATCCCCATTGAGCTACCAGGCTCAACTGATATGTTACTTTACATTGGTTTTAAAGCATATAATGAAAATAAACGTGTATTAACATACAACTACATGCTCTATTTTGGAGGATTTGCATTAAAAGACTGTAGAAAGTACAATGACTCAGGTAACCAATAAAATATACATTTGAGAAATTTCTCGCCTTCACTTATTTGTTTGGCAACTAACCAGAACATCTTTCCAGTAGATGTTATTACACCAAACAGGCATGGCTGCTTCTTTTATTTAGTCTGTCTTCGCCTGTCTGTCACAGCTTTTTTTTTCAGCAGTAGGGAGCTTCACTCAAAAGAATTTGTTTTCCAAGCAGTATCGTCTAAACGCAAACTTAAGGGCAGGCACCAAAGTGGGTGGATGGTTTAGAAATTTCATAACAAATCCAAGATCACAGCCAGGTTTTCCTGCTTTGCACATCAACACAAACGGCGAGTGGCACCACAGTAAGTAAGATGTGCTGTAGCTGGAGCTCATAGTGACATCTCACTGAATTGTGTTGCATCGAGTAAACTTGAAACACAACCAACCAAAGGAAAATACATACTGAATTGAAGCCAGGTTAGGAAAATAAATATAAGATCAAATGACTGAAGGCCTGTTGTGTAATATGTTTTTGGGCTTTAGTATTCTTTACCCATACTTTATCCATTGTTTGTGTTTATGAATTGTTTAAACTTCTACTTCTGCATCTTTAATAACCGACTTCTGTGAGTTGCATGGTTGTAGGACAAAGGGGTGATCTACCACAAATATCTGGCTACATTTATCTGCAGTTTGGTAGTTTTCAAAGTGCATATCTGCTATTTCACTGTTTTGGCCTGAGGCAAATTTGAAGCTTATTATCTGTTCGGCAATTAACAGGCAATCTGCTCATTATCAAGCCAATTATGCTGCACTAATAGCATGCTTAATCAATCTCATTTTATCAATTATTACCGTTTAAGGAGGTGAGTGCCGGATAATGACGCAGTAATTTGAAGTCAGAAAGAGTTGGAGAGATAAGACCTAAGTTGTTTAGTCTGTGATGATGGTGTGTGTCCTGTTCATGAATGAATGAACGTGTGTGAGTGTGTGTTTGAATCATTGGATTGTTGGCAGTGTTTCGCTGTAATAGCTCATGTGTGTGTATGTCTGTCTCTGGATGTCTATCTAAAGTTGTGCGTACAGAGGTGAATGGGGCCCGTGCAGGGGTTGTGTGAGAGTGTGTGTGCTGAGCTTGTGGTGGCAGCTGCTCTGAGTGCAACATTGTCCTCTGGAGATAAGAAGACCAGACCACGGTCACAACTGTAGGACTTATCAAAAGGGACCATGCACCATTACACAGCTATTCTGACAGCCTAAAACCCACCATTACACACACACACGCACACAAAAAGACACACACAAAGCATATAGACTCACACATCCCATATGGATGCACGCTTCGGTAAATTTGCTTTAGAATGCACACAGACAGATTCTATACCCGTACACAACCCATATGGATGCATGCATGAATAGACACGAATGCCTGCAAACACAAATACACACAGACTGACAAATTACGCTCAGTAATAGCAGAGACCCTGTTCTCTTTTCCAAACCACAGTCATTTCTACAATAACCCCCCTCCAAGTAATCTTTGTGTTTTTCACACACACAATGTTTCCTCGTCACTGCCCATGGATGCCCAGCCAGGATGCCCTGAAGGGGGCACAGAGGACAGGGTATCATTTTCAGAGAGGACCCAGTGGCCCGTGTAGTTCTTGCCCCACAGGACAGAGTATGTGTGTGTGTGTGTCATGATGAAGGAGAGAGGGTGGGGTTGAGGGGCATTAATTACCTGTGTGATACTCCTGCTGTGGGAGGCACAAAGGTCGCCCCCGCCGATGGGGCTAATTATTAGGAAAAGAGCTTTTTAATTTACCGCTGTCTGCTGACATTCCAGGGAGGAAGAGAACCATGTCACTCTGCCGTACTGCCTGTGCGTGTCTCGGCTGAGCTCTAGAATGGCACACCAAGCCCACACAGGTGGACCTCGATCTGACCCCGGGATCTCTGAGGACACACAGTTTATCTGAGGCCCTCAACTGTTGCCCACAACTGTCTATCACCTAAAGTGAGGCGGAGGTCAAGTGATGTAATATCTGAGAGGAAGGAGCTGGTGGAAAGACAAACAATGACCTTGTGTCATATTGTACATTGAACGCGTAAAGAAGAATAAAGTACAGAGCAATATCTGTTCAAGTAATTAATTACATTGTAGGGTGCGGCCAACCTTTTTCTGTCACCACAGTCACCATGGCGTTACACTAACTGCAGAACATAACTTCCTCTGTTTGGTTAGCATTGTGAGATCTTAGTTTAGTCCATGGTGAATTACCTGTGTTTTCCGTGCATTTGGTTATTAAAATTAAAACAACAGTTCTTCCATCCAGGGAAAATAATTTAGAGAGGAAAAAAAAGGTGAGCAGGGGGAGGATAGGATTCAATTTGGATCCTTTTTCTCCAGCTCGACATTTTGAAGAATGATAACAAAATGTGTTTTTCTCATCCGATCCTAGTGTAATTACTGAAATTGAAATAATAGTTGGCTGCGCTATCTACTTTTACTCGGAACAGTAGTAGTGATACTACTGCAATGCGATACCAAGTCCATTACCATCCAACATGGGAACTGTTGCAGGCAGTCATACGTACAGATTCATGCCACATTCCCTTTGACACCTAAACTCACCCCATCCCACCCCGTTCCTTCGCCAGCCTTTTAACATGCACCACCACAGCTGCACCCGCACAGCAGGGGAGGGATCTGTGGATTTTTCAATCAGCACCAGCTCTATGAGCTTCTCCTCTGTTTGAGATATTCTGTCAGGTTGCTCCCTCCCAGCCCCTGCCTTCCTGCAGACTGTCAGATCCTGCTCCGTCTGTCTCCCCTGCTCCGTCTGCAAATGAGTGAACACAGCCTCTCGCCCGCACCCCAACCTTCCAATTCACCCCTTAGCCTGAAAATCAGCATGGGGTCCCAGTTTCCTGACACACAATGATCTCTCAATTTGAGGGGAAGTAATCCATTTAGCTTGTGCACACGGCCTCCATTTTGGTTCCTTTATCACAACGTCCCCCCCGCCCTCCCTCCTGCCTGCCCGTGTTGCAGTGTCTCATGATTTTGCAGCCGTGGGTTTAAGAGGGCTGAACTGATCAGCGCACGGCTGGTTTAGTCTTTTCAGTCGGGCTTGTGAATAAGCCAGGTCAATTTCTGTTACATGCTCCGACATCTGCTGGATTTGGTAGTTATTTCTGGAATGCGTTTAATCTGCTCCAAATATGATATTCAAATGAGGGATCGTTGCAGCACGATCACGGCACATATTTTCCGTTTGCCAGATGTCTCTGTTTCCAGACATCTTCATGTCTTGTTTTAGACATATGTCTTCCTTTTGCTTCATTAAATTAATGGCAGTGAATAGACATTAAATACACAATGATCAAAAAATATGTCACAAAAGTTATCACTGTCAGATAAAGTGTAGCCAAAAAACTACCGGGCTCTGATTAAATGAGTGATTGCAGCGGTGTTTTTATCTCCATTTAAAGTAATGGCTATATTTAAGCTTTTACATTCGCTAATACAAACAGTTGGTCTTTGCTGGGTGTTCCTGGAAAAAAAAGTAACAAGTGGGACGCATGAAGTGATAGAAAATAATCTTACTTTTTTCAATAAATGTATTAAATTACCCAATGTGATTAATAATGTTTGTGAATTGAAAATAACACATATGTTCAATAGCTTTGCTGCAAACGAAAAGAAAAACTAACTACATCCTTTCAATAGGATGTAGTTGGTTGCTTCTGCCACCAAGAATGAATTCAGATAATAATATAACATTAAGTGATACTTCTGTGCATGTGCCATCTCTCTTCTATTCTTACATCCACCCCATCCATCAATCCCTGTAGTGATGGATAGTGTATTCACCTCAGACACTGTTTTGGTTCAGTGTCTTTTCTTGCATGTATACAGTTTGTCTCCATGCTGCCTGATACCTGATACCTTTTTTCTACCTTTTAATCCCAAGTGTTTGACAGATATAGTCAAAACTTAGAGCAGTAAGTACTTGCTCTAACTGCAGTGTACTAAGTAATCCAGAGGAGACCTTCAAGCTCAGCAGAGCAGAAGAAATGTTTAATGTCAGGGATGAGAGCAACAGAAAAAGTCTCCTCTGAAATGAGAGCGACTGGTCGGCCCCAGCCATTGCAGCGAAACTAACCGGCTAAAGGTGTCAAGCTAAGAGGTCACGACTCTCACACACAGACAATAAGACATACACACACACACAATCCGAAGATGGGCCACTGTTGCCATGGGAACAACCTGCCAAATCCTGTGAGTAAGACGTATTTAAATGGAAATCTATCTGCTCCCCTTTCCCTGCACATATCCAGATTCATTTCAGACACCCTCCGTTAGCCTCCCTTTACCCCGTGTCTCGGTGTGTTTGGCCATGGCTGGTTGCACTGCAAAGACACACAGCAGAGCCCAGAGGTTTTTAAGCAGATTACTGAACCCACAGTGAAAATGGTGGGGGCTGGGGTGTGTGTGCGGAAACTAATATACACACCGAAACAAACAAAGACATTGGGGCAAAAGAGTGAGAGCATGAAAAGAAAATTTAATTAGAATTGCCATAGAACTAGAATTGAATATGTGTAGCATTAATATATATTAATGCTACATTATATGTTTCTCTTCTGTCTTTATCTGTTAAATGCAGACTGATTAGAAAACATCTGTTTTATCCACTATAAATCTACGAAAATACTTGGGGTGATGGCATGACTCTTTAAAGCCTCTGAAAACGTAGTTTCAAAATGTGTAATTTCTCTGATGAATAAAATACAGTAGTTGAGTGGTTTAATTTGGTTACTAATTGCCTACTGTGGCAAAATAAGACACCATCCCACCACTATATCAAATAAAAAGATATAAAGAGAGCTCTGAGAAAAACACGGTGATTGTCTGTGTACTGTTCTGCAGACACATTTGGAAGTTATCCACATGATCGGCCCAACTCAGACTACCAAAGACTCATATGAACTAGCACAGAAGACTGCAAATCATGTCTCCCCGCTTTGATTGAAATGCTTTATTATTGAACTCTTTTTGTGACCAGTGTTGGCTGGAGGAACAATTACAGTGATCAGTATCCTTTACAGCCTACATGTAATATCCTTCATGAACATCATCCACCCAACAAGCTGAATGTGTTGAAGACCTAAAACAAAAAAATCTATCAAGCACAATCTGAAAATTCAAAATTAAAAACCGAGAACAAGTAACAAATAACTATCATTACTAATTAATACACAAGGCCACATGATCAGACGTCAGAGACATAGGGAAAGTTATTGCATGCCCCTTAAACATTCTCAGCCTTGAGTAGACGCTGATAACTTGGCCCATTACTGTTAGCCTCGACCAGGCTCCCTTAGGAGTACCCAGTGTGGAGGATGATTCTTCTTGTTCTACCAGCTCTGCCTCCCACAGCCTCGCTCTTTAGTGTTTACCTTTATATTTTACTCTGACGGAAGGAACAAATTAATCAGCTAGTGCTCTCTGTAGCACAGTGCAAATGTGCTGTTGTGCCTAATGATAGTTTGAGGTTAATTTGTACACCTCCAAATGCGTCTCCCGTGGAATGAGAGTGTGTGTGCGCGCTGATGTGGGTGTATGTACACACACTTGCTTATGTTACATTTACTGCACTCCCCTGGGCTAAGAAAGTGCCGCTCCTATGGAGGTATTAATGAATCACTTAGCTAGCAGTTACAGCTGCTTCAGATATAAATAGACACTCCAGCCTGTTTTACATTCATTATGCATCATTTAGCTTTCTTTTACCACCTCGTACCTGTTCGTCTCAAGGATAATCACAAATCTGATATTATCAACTATCAACTATACCATATTCTTCCACACATGTCAAAAAACGTCACTATTCCTTTTTAAGCTGCATTCTTCCTGTATATGCTGTTTGTATCGGTTGCGTAGCAGTTGGTTTGAGCTCATTATGGAGGCGAACCCACATTTAATGAGCGCAAATTTAGATACGAGTTAAGGGAATCTAGTAATTGCCGAGTGAGAACTCGTATATCACATGAGGAGCGTCTGACTGGATTGAGTCAGCTGAACGACATTATGTGAGTCTCTGTAATTGTCAGTGTAAAATGGTCAGTGTTATGTCATTTGATTGTGAATGTTAAAGTGGGACAGTGCCGCTGCAAGATGGTGACATAGTGCCGCTGTAACAAAAAGTCATGCTGAGCATATGTGTCACAGAGTTTAAGCGGATCAAGGGGACCGGCAGCGAAAGAGAGACAACATCTAAGCCACTTATTTACACTGACAAAGGAAAGACACTGGAGAAATGTGACTTTATGAATTACTTTATTTTCTGAACAATTCCAACCGAGACTGGTGAACCCAGCCAGAAGAAAATAATAATAATAAAGTGGCCTTGTGGTTGTCTCAGAAACATTTCCCAAAGCTTTGTTGTTTTTCCAGACATTTTCCCTAAAATGGGTTTTCCCCATTAAAATGCACCTCTGGGTTCTGCTGCAAATTCAGCATGTGCAATGTTTTCATGTGTTCCCTGGCAAACGCTTGCTCTCTGACTATGTTAACGACCACCCCAGATGGACTTCCTCTGAGAGCAGCCTGCGAAGGCTCAAAGCGAGAGAGAGAAATGGACAGAAAAAGACACAGTGAGAGAAAGCAGCGATAGCTTTCCATTTGACATCGCTTTTGATGAACGGCGACATATGGGAGGTGGTCGAATTGAATGCCAACTCTTAAAAAGTAGATTTTCACCACATTACACTTTTATTAACACACACAGTAGCAAAAGAGTTTTAAGACATTCCACTTATCGTTGTTTCAAAACCTTTAATTGAACAGTATTGCCCATTAAACGTGTAATCACTCAGTCACTGGGATTCAGGAAAACAGTGAAACAGCTAGAAAGAGGACTAATAAAGAATCGTGATCATACAGGTTGCAAACAAATGAAGAACAAAAGAAGTTGGGTGAACCAACTGTGATGAACCACTGCTTGTACAGTACAATTTGTAGCTACTCTATATACAATTAGGATTGAGGTATGGTAGTTTGACACAAACATTGCCAAAAAAACTCTTCCTCACTACTTGGGGAAATTGAGGTTCCCCTTAATTGCAGTTTTATTTGTTGCATGTTATTTCCAATCTACGTAACTTTATTATTCTACTGGTAGAGCCATATTCCCAGGGTTGGGAAACCTTGTATTGGTGTCTTGGTTTGACTAGTGGTGGCATTTCTGGACTATATACTGATCAGATGTTCAGTCTGGCATAGTATTTAGTTCCACTACCATGCTTCTTAGTGAATAAATACAGTATACGATATCATTACATGATTTTAAAAATAACTGTTCTACTCTAAAGCTACTGGGGGTTGTACTGTTGAACACAGAATGACAAATCTACATATTTAATGTCATGTAACGCTAGTCATCTCCACCTCCACCTACAGACACCTTACCGTTTTCACTCTGTCTGGCCCACAGGGAAGCGCCCAGCACTGGCCAAGCTCGATCAGGAAACTCCCAGGCACGAGCTCTCGCCTACAACTTTTTACTCAGAACTCCACGCCAGGATGCAGTTGGATGAATGTCAAGGTGGAGGAAGGCCAGTCTAAGACTCCCTGCTCCTTAGTCCTGTCCTAGGGAATTTCTGGATGGATATCAACCCCCAAACAACTCCCTTATCCTGCCGTCCTCCACCTCCCTCCCTCCATCCTCATATTTCACTTTTCACATATGGGAAATCCCTTCGTCTCTTACTCCAAACACTCCGTCTTGAGGACCTGCTCTCTCCTGTTGGTGCTGTGGTGTTTGTGGTCCATTTTATCTAAATCAGTTTGAAAATGGAGAAATGCAGGATGGGTTGCCTCATTTTGACATTTGGGTCTGTATGTATTTGTGTGTTTTTCAGATGGCTTTCCAGAGGGTTAGAGGGTGATGCGGTTTCATGTTTAGTTTGGATCCTCTCTGACAATCATTTGCAGAGCTTCTGCTACATGTCACATTGTTGTAATGTAATAGGATGTGAGCCACAGGGTCAGTTTGTTGGCGCCCATCTATGTGTTTAGGTTTTTTATATTGTGCAAATTACTTGTATTTTCTATTTGGCAGCATTTTTAGGTGTTTATTCATGTTTGCATTGCATTTTCACTTTGTCTCACTATCGCCGTGTGTTTGTGTGTTTTTGCACTAGTGCTTAGTTGAGGTTGATGAGAAACCCTGTGTTTGGCTGGGGAGCCATTGTGGCTGCTGCTTTGTTTATGCAAGTTTCAGGCTTGGTAAAGCATGCCGTCCACCTCTGGCTTCACAAACACCCGTGCACACACACTCTCTTTTATAGTTAGTTTTCCTTTACTGCAAGAGTTTAAAGTCAGTTAGATCAGTGTGAAGGAATTAGAACAAATCAATCTTATAAAGCTGCTTATGCTTCATGCAGCCGCAGGCCTTAGTCAGCGAATGAGTCACTCGCTTGTTTGTTTGATTCCACACAAGCTTTAATAAAAGACTGGAGCAACGAGGCAATTTCACATCTGCTGTGTTATAAATAACAGTATTTTACCTAACTAAGTAATGATCACATTTTTCTTGGGAAAAAATGACTAATATTTGACTAATTGACCAATATTTAAAATTTATCGGTGTATTAGTTTAGGTAAGTTGCCTGTTTGCTTATTTGTAACCTCTCCTGTGTTCATACACAATATCTATCAAACAAATAATGCATCTACTTTGCATGATCCTCACCATCCTTAACATCAGCATCTAAGATGGAAGTGTGAAAGCCAAATACTGAATAGGCTAACCTGGCTAAGTGAATGTACTCCTACACTGTAATTGGTCGGTATCATTGATTTTAAAATGAAATGTAGTGCTTTTACTTGTCTGTATTGACTGAACACTTGTTCCTAGCTCAGAACACTTCTGGTTCCTTCCTGGTAAACCTGGCATGGGAACGCGTCCTGTCGTCTGGGAAGTGTCTAGTTAAGCTGAATTACATTTTCACTTGACATTGAAATCTTCCTCTAACATAGTCAAATTGGATTTTTCCTTCCTTTGCCAAAGCACAGATTGCTTTTTACACCGTTCTCTGTCCTTGCGTTAACATGCTGCAGAGGTGCCAGGAAACACCTTGTCTTGATTTTTGTATCATTCCAGTAATCCATTACATATTAAAATGTTTAAACTGCCTGTCACAATTGGATCCACATGGCCAAACGTATTTCCACGTACACAACACTAAATGCAACAATGATTCACTCAAACTTCATCTGAATGTGGTAGTGCAATGTTTGTTGCATCTTGAGTGTATTCACATCTGGATTTTAATGTCAGGTTTGTCTTTTAATCTGAATAATCTCCAAACCTAAAATAAACCGTTTTCCATTCCTTAGCAGTAAATGTCTCATGTCAGGCTGGGACTGCTAAAACAAACATGTTGTACATCTTTCTGGCAGCTTTTTAGTGCATTTTGGCAATCACAACCAATTTTCTATACTTGAAAAGTACTTGTTGGAACATTTGCATGACATTTGGATGGTTGCCAATGTAAAAAAAAATGCATATCTGAGTTGTATGATTTCTAACATTTATCTCTGTGGTGTGAGCTGCTTACTGTGGAGAAGTCTCTTCCCGACTTGTTTACAGATGACACATTTGTTATGGAGCAGTAAGCAGGGAGTTACTTTTTGCAGAGATGTAATTGCCTGGTGATAGTGAGATCCTTCAAATTAAGACACTTCTCTCGTAATCCTCTGGTAAAGTTCGAATCTCTACATAAACAGACACACACACATTAAATACAAACAAATTGTAATGTTTCGTGTGTAGCTGTTAGTGAAGCAGAGAACAAGTAACAGGAGGAGCTTAACATTCAAACTGGAGGCTAAGAGAAATTTATCAGTGAACATTGAGTCTAGTGAAACACTTGTGATGTATTGTACTATACCAGTACATTTCAAAGAAGGCAGTAGAGGTCCATAAATCAAATCATCAGTACTTGTAATCTGCCAAAAGCACTCACTGTGCCTTAATGAATACAGAACACATGAACTGATAATGTAGTTTCATAAATATTCTAAGACCAACAACCAGACAGAGACATTATATCATAATCAACAAAGTCAGGGGCAAGGATAGTGGTCGACTGCATCACAGAAGACGTTGCACAAAACAATGACGTGTTAAGGCTGCAACAGAGAATCCTAACTCTACTACATGTCACTGTCTGTCAGTATGAATTTTGACACCTAAACATGTATTAAGACTTTAGTCTTTTTACTCAGTTAAATCTTTTTCAGTCACATTTTAGCGCCATTTAAGATGATAATGATAATTCATTGTCATATCTTATAAGCATTCAGAGCATGGGTCAGATCAGATCAGACAGATCCACTAATCTTCTTCCACCATTCCCTATTGAAATGCATAAAATATTGATGGAATTAATATTGATATCTCTTAATATTTTCTCATATAGTGTAAATGCCTAATAACATTAATTGCTACATTGCTTTGTGTTGACTGCTTGAATGGAACCACAGGTCTACTTCTTTAAGCCATTCATCCATCATCTATAATAGAGCATGGGAGGCATTGGTTGAGAGGCAAGGTGCACGCTGGAGAAACCAGTGTTTCACAAAGCCTATTGCATTAAGCTCCTTTCAGACACAACATGATGGCAATATTACTGGGCCGGGCCTGGCTACATTTCCACATGATTTTCAACATGATATATCTGAAATGTACGACGTCACATACAAGTAAATGCTGCAGTATGGTAACGTAAAACAGGAAGGCTGGTCTCTTTATCATTTCATATACAAAACAATTAAAAAAAATGTGAATAAATAAAAATATTTTTTTAAATCAGCGCACCATTTGGTGCTTATGTCAGACTCAGTGAAACAGGCAGCAGATCGCTCCCAATAAAGCTGAACAAGGAAACTGGTGCAAATGTATTACATTCACAAGAAATGTGAGATTGGGTGTCCTTCAAGCTCACAGTGGCGGTTATCAAAAATGTGAATGACAAAATAAGTTTTAAATCCATCAGCGATGCGTCCCAAGAAAACGGGAAACAACGAGCAAGAGCACCTCGTTCAGCGAATGTGCTGTCGCACCATGAAGTTGTTACAAATATTAATGCAAAAGTCTCCTTTGTGTAAATGACAAATAGCCATCGCTGTCACAGTAAGATGAAGCCAGTAATGTTGTTATGTGTTTTTAATATCTGAGGAGACACTTGCACACAGTACCAAGGTTTTATGAATCAAATGAAAACAACATGCTAATGATTTTATTCACTGACGGGAACGAGCTTTATTTGAGATGTTGATCTGTAACAGCACTGTGACTCAAATGGCTCATGCAGCTTGAATAAACCCACTTCTGGTGAAAGCAGAAGTTGTGCTAGAACAGGCTTCCACCCAGCCTTACTTTGTAAAAAGTAAATAAGCAGAAGTTATTAAAATGAGTCAGTGCTGAGTCATGAGATGACTGCAGCAGCAGCTGTCGCTTCCCTTCGCAAAAGTCACCTTCCGCGCTTTTGTGACTATCACACCTGTTTGTAATTGGCTTGATTTGGGCAGTAATGCTTTGCACCTGTGCCACGCCGCGACGCTCTGGCCAATCAGGAGCAGAAGTAGTAAAAGTCGTCCTGCGAGGGACAAGGCTCGTAAAAGGCAATGTGACATAAAAGAGTAGCAGGGATTGATGCCGGCTCCTCAGGGGAGGATTTTTGGGAAAGGCTCTCAGAGCCGAAAAGCTTGGATTTCAACCACAGTTACGTTTTCTAATATGGAGCAGATAAACATTCTGTACGATAAATGCATCTGAAAACTCGGTTAACGCAGTTTTTCATATCAGAAAGTTCACATTTATTTTCTGTTGCTTGTTCTATGGTCTCATTTTTGCAAGCAGCACTTGCTGGAACTTGTGCGTGTGTGTGTGTGTGTGTGTGTGTGTGTGTCATGGGAGATTAACAGGTTCGAAGAACTGACAGCAAAGTGACAAGGCTCAGTTTGACTCATCTAACTTCTCCTGTGATCAGTACAGTAAGAAATAGACAGAGAGTACAGACACTTTATCATCATACTTCAATGAACCTGCACCCACGCATACCCCCCCCCCACACACACACACACACACACACACACACACTCCCTCTCTCCAGCACATACGAGAGAAGTTATCTGTCCATGAAGACTTCCTGACTCGCTCCCGCCTCCTCTCTTTTCTTTTTTACTCCCCCTTTCCCAAGCCTCCCTCATTCTCTATCTTCCCCCTCAGGACAGGTTCAGGGTAAGGGCAGCTGAGAGAGGGAGAGGATGGAGCCATGGAGGAAGTGAGAGAATGGAAGGAGGTGCAGGAGCAGTTGTCCACTAATGAGGTGCCTGGCTCCCACTACAAACCACTAGCAACAGCCAGAGGATGACCACGGTCTGTGTGTGATTATATGCGCTTGCATAAATGTGTTTTTGTAAGTAAATGTGCAAGAAAGCAGGGAAAGACATGTCAAATGTTAGAACTTATACTTGTCAACAAAGTATTTGCCCAACATATGATTTAGTACCGAGCAGCAAGTTCATTCTTGACCTTGAAAGTAGTATTCATGATCCACTCACTAGTGTTTGTCCAAAGCTTTAAACCATATGTCAGTCTTTACAAAACATCACTGATGCTTTTCTAGCTAAGATTATGATAAATCTATTATTATGTAGCTGCAGTATTAAATGTACACTAATGCCCTAATAAATCATAAAATCTATAAATTAGATTTCAAGGATGAAAATAACTGTTTCAAAATGAATGGTAAAAACTTACACAAAGATGAAAAGCCAAATGTTAAAGAAAAAGAAAAGTGTGTGTGTGTAGGACACATCCAAGTGCCACAAATATGTAACCACTGAAGGATGAGACTAATCAAGAGGGTTTAATAACGTTAATTTTAATTAATACATTTAAATAATAATGAATCAAATAGTTATTTTTTTTTATTTTGGGTCCATTGTTTTCAGGCCTGTGCACAAACTTCAGGGCGTTCTGAACATTGACTACTAAAATATGTCACTTGTTATTAAGTACAATGCTTAGCAGCTACAGCAGATTCTTTTTGTTCTTTTTCTTTTTTTATTCCAACCAAGACGATTACATTACACTACAACATATGAATAATATTTGGTGAATTAATGGGAAAAGACAAGGCATGACAAAAATCAAAATAGCACACACGAGCCAATGATGTCAAAGTTAGTTTTGCAAATGTGTTATTATTTTAATTGTGTGTGGGTATTTATAAATCCCAAATTGTGGCCAGAATCCCCAGAGACTGAAAAACAATAACTTTTCAGCGCTGATAATGTAATTGATATTTTTATGTGAATTTCTTCTTTCAGTGTGTTTATTTGCATAAAACCTGCCAAGAACCACAGAAAGAAAATCCACTTAAAATTTCCTGAACAGTTGAAGAAGAACAGCGTTAGCTTCAGTGTTTAGCAGAGGATCATTATCTTCCTAACGGCGAACAGGTGCAGAGACAGAAGACGGAGGGCAGAGAGCTGAGGCACTGCTTTTACATTTGTGATTTCAGTCCTTATCATATTCTAGCAAAACTGTGGGCTAATAAACTACAGCTTGGAACAACATTTGGAGCGCTTGAAGTGCGTTTGATGTGACTCACCAGATGTCTTAATGGCCACCAAAGTGGAGCCATAATTTCAAAGATATGATAAGATTTGTTCTTCCTGTGTGTTCACTATTAAATAGATTCATTTTCCCAATTTTGTGTTTTTCTTATCAGGGAAAGAAAACACAAAATAAAAATGTACGTTTTTACATCACTAAATGGTCAGATCTCCACGATTTTAGAAGAATTGGAAATACTTATATCACTCAGGACGAGTAGGAAAAGATAAATACAAAAAAGAATATGTGCCCCTGTTTAAATATTGAGAAACATATGAGTTATTATTTCTCCTCTAGTAGAGGAAAAAAATGGAATGACAAGACCCAGAAGGGAGATGATGGAAGGCAGAGCAAGGCAGACAGAGAAAAGGGAGTCACAGATCAGCAGAAGCATGTATCTTACAGTGCTAGGTGGATTTTAGATTTACAACATGTGGTCTCTTCCATTAAATGCAGATATTAAAATCATTACCGCTGTGTGATAGCATAAGCTTTCCTTTGCTGGAGCCAAAGGGCTGTGTTTTATGGCTCTTTTATTTAGTAATCCACTGTGGTTTCTGCGAGACACAGTTTCCCCTCTCAGCCTCCCATTCTGACTGTGCTCTTCTTATCAAAGAAGGCCAGTGTGTACTTATTATTGAGCCTATAATCCAGTTATCAATCCTGGCACCAGGGAGAAAGTACAGTTAGTTCTGAAGGTCGGCTCTCAGGCGAATTGATTTAGAGACAATAGCATACAGAAAAAGAAACTGAGAGATGAAGATAAAAGTTTGAGAGTTACATTTCCAATGGAGCAGAAAAGGAAGCAATGGGCTCATACTGTATGTACAGTGTAAAAAGTAACACCCCTATGTACACATATACCCAGACACCTTGTCCTCACTTTATGAGGCTTGTAAAGATTAGAAATAAAACGTGATGAATTTAAAAGCTCTCATTGTGTGTGCACTTATTGGTGTGAGACGGCGGTCAGCCTACACGAGCCGCAGCCACAGGGAGAGACTGAAGAGTCTGGCATTCCACGGCAGGGTAAACACTGAGGCAGCGCCATGTTTCATGTCAGAGCGGAGAAATTCATTACGTCTTATCACACTCTCAGGTTTTGGGGTCAGTAGCAGAGCATTTACCCACACATGTACTCACTGTTTATTATTGCACACTTACATGTTCTTACACTCCTCCGTTTTCATAACTCACATCCAGGGCAAAGGCCTGGCCTGAAAGTCCGTGTTTATTAAATGGGTTGCTATGCAGGAGTCTGCATGGAAAACACGTCGCTAGTGTAAACGGAAGCAAACAGCAGAATGAGTAGTAGTGAATATGAAAGCTATCTTTTCAATGTTCTCACACAAATGCAGCTGTGCAGCACGTTTTCTCCGTGGGCTAAAGATGTATGTCTTTCTAAGCCAGCTACCAACGTAAAGTAGCTGAAATACAGTGTTTGTGGGTATCAGTAGGGGTTTTCTGTAAAACTCTACCTTTTGATTGACTGTGTGTACATGCAAACTATTACCCGGGCTTTGAACTGTATCCTGATGCCTACGTGGAGCATTACCTGGTGATTAACAATATCCAGAGTTCTGTTTTTTTCATGATGCTACTGTGATCTGGGCTACGAAGCAAAAGCTCAATTATTCTAAAAAGAGATTTTACTGTAACTGTTCAGTGCTTTCAACAACATGGTTGTCGTCTACTTCATTCCCTCCAAGCGCAATGCAGAGCAGACATATTTATGAAGCTGAATAACTCAAAGGTAAATCCAAAACTTTCTCCATGAGTGGATTCCACCAGAGTTAAGTAAGAAAAAGGTTCTATATAAATACGGATATGTGCTGACCCTTCAGGCAAAGAAAAAGAAAGAGAGGGAATTTCAGGTGTTGAGAGTGAAACAGAATTTACACTAAGTTGATTTCCCATAGCATCCGAGACGTACCTGCCAGCTACCGTCCACTCTGCTCCTGTTCATAGATGCTTGCAAATAAATAGATTGTAGACATAGAGATGTGGCCAGAGCACAGGGGAGACTACTTTCACTCTGCTCCTTTGCCTTAGCATTTTCTATTTACCTAAATGGTCAAAAGAGGCTCCCAGCACCTCGACCAGTACGTTTAGACCAAACGTATCTTTTCTGAGTTGGTGTAATAGATTCAGGTCTTGCAGTTTGAAGGCCTGAAGTATTAGGGTAGTACTGTGCATTATGTTGTACTGCATTCATTGTTTTAACTAGATGTTGCGCAGGCTGCCTAATGAACACACGTCGTATCGATGTATGTCCTGCTGCTTGCAGGCTGAATTTCCCCTGCACACACAGATAACTTTCTTGGCCTAGAAACGAGTCTTCTCTTCTGTGGATACTGGCTCCCTTGTGTGCAGCATGACTTTTCATCTGACTGTAGCAGATACCCTTGGCCCAGTTCATCTGCAGCTCATCACATGAATGCCAATATGGCAGCCACGTAGCCTGTTTCACATGCTATCGAACATTACTCACTACACGGTTCACTCTGTAGCAAGAGAAATGGCTCCGTCAGACTCCTGGATCAGCCCGCAGAATGAAAGTTTTATAACTGGCAGTGACGTGTGTACTTGCTCGTTAGTTAGTTACTAATTATTCATTCAGCCTCGGTTTCTGGAGAAATTGAGTGTTGAGGAAAGTAGAAGTGGTTCCACTGAGGCTGCAGAGGGAAAAAGGAGTGAAAGGCAGTGTTTGTGTGTCTGCCTGCGCGTGTGTGTATACAAACCCATTGGTGTGTGTAACTGTGTTCTGTGTGCTGCATTTTGCGGTTTGCAGCTCCAGTGACTGATGTCCCGTCCTTCCTGTCTACCAGTGGGGATTGATGTTCCCGACTTCACTGCGCTCAAGGCCGATACTACTCATTCCAGCCCCTCCCTACTCTCCCATAGCCCGGCTCAGGCTTCCGCAGCCCTGGTTTACCTTTGTTGTTCTAGCTTGGCTCTCCTCGGTCGAACTTAACCCTCCCCAGCCTGGCCTGGCCTGGCACAGTGTAACCTTCCTCCACTCAGTTCCTCATACTGAGGGGAGGAGGAGGGGGCTGAACCTTGGGACCAACAGATATACGAGACCTAACCACTGTTTCATTAAGCTCACTGTCGTTATGAAAAAGCCCCCTCTTTTACCTCGTTTTCCTTCTCCTGCTTTCTCTCTCCTCCTACGCCTTGTCTGTCTCCCTAATACTTTTACGTTCAAGGGCAGAGCAGTCATTTGGTGCTTTACGGTGGAGAGGAGTGCAGATGAAATGGAGGTTTGTTCCACTTTGCGTGTGTTTGTGTAAGAAAGAGTGCGCCCCGGGGGGTGAGGTGGGTGGCTTGAGTTTGAGGAGACACATGATGAGAGAGGTATGGTCGTTGTGAGGTGATGACCTCAGTAGTGTGCAGATTTAGTGAAGTGTATAAGGGCAACGTGCTCTTCTGACAAATGGAGCGGTGTGTATTTCAAGTCATTAGACAGCACCACTTCCACCAGTCCAGAGGCAAACAGAGTGTGCATTGTGTTGAAAGGAGAGTCCACGGTTTATGCTCTCGTCTGAGCAGTTTCAGTAACTCCACCGAAGCTCAGAGTTTCATAGTGTTCTGTTCACTTGATTTATTCATTGATCTAATTGAACCTAATGACGATTTGATGAAAACCACACAAATGCTGCAAACACACACACTTGTGCATAGGTCCCCCTCGTCACCCGGTCAGCCTCCTCTAAATTCTCTGATGCAGACAGTCCGCCTTGACATCTCTGACACGGTGCGGCTGTATAGCATTTTTATTTTTCTTCTTTCCCAAACAAAGCCCATAACTCAGGCACCCCTTCCCCTCCAGATCGTAAAAGCTCGGTAGAAGGAATGAAAGGCGAGTGGCTGTTTTACAGCGGGGGTGGGATGTAAATCCTCCAGGTCGTCAAATCAGGGGCAGCTGGCCCAAAGAGGGCCTCCAAAACTCAGGGGTATAGCCTCACACAAAAAATGCTTCAGGGGTCATCAAGGACCCCCCACAAATATAACTTTATTAAAGGTCAACTTGCGCTTGTGAATGGTGCAGGAGCATGCATCTGCACATAATGTGAATGTATGCAAGGAGAAAGAGCAAGAACGTCATATCAGCCCAATCTGCATCTTCTCTTCCTGTTCCTGCTCATCCCCATATCTCTGGCTATGTTTGGTATCTGAATGTGCTGAGAGTGCGCTATGCCGACGAGCGTAGTGACTATATTTATGGCTTTTTCATAGGTCTTGCATGAATTATACATGAGGTCTCATAGTGGCGCGCAGAGAAGTGCTGGATGTAAATCGATAGGTGTTCACTCCGACTGACACAAATGATATCTCCCCTAAGCAGCTCCCTCATCTCTTCCTGCCTCTCCTCGTCTCTCTGTGTGTCGCTGTCATATTACACTTTGTCTCTGGATAATAGTGTTTACCAGTGCAACATCACTGGTGCTTACAAAAACACATGTGAGCCGAGCACAGGATCAGTGTAACTTTGATGTATGCATTTATATATGTTGCAACTAGTGAATAAGAAAATGTAGTCATTAAAGAAGAGAACTAGCTCTCACTCTCTTTCTATGAAAGTGGAGTGTATCTTCTGAAAGAATCTGATGTAATGCCATGTGACAAGCATACAATCTCTGGATTACGACAAAGACTGAAAGGTGTAGTTAAACAACAAATACTTTTTAAGCTAATCACTAACACTTTATCATTTCTAGACAGATTTTTGAAGATAAAAATCTCTGAAAACACTTACTATTATTATTCAGGTTTGAATAATTCTCTTCGCTGGGCACATCAAGGTTCAATGCTTATATTTTTCATATTTTTTAATTCAAATAAATTCCGCTATTTTTATTTAACGCCAAATTACAACATAAGTCATCTTCAGGCTTCATAGTGTAGCTGACCTCAGCATTATTTGTTATGCACCTGCTCTGTTAAGAGCAGCCAAAGTTAAAATAGTACTAATCTAATTAAAACAATAATGGTAACAGAAAGGCCTCTCCCTTCTGAGCTTATGCTTAGATCTTGGGACAATGAGGAGCAGCTGTTACGTTAATTTGAGGGACAGCGGGAGGGCAGCGGTGAAGAAGCTCACATATTTAGGTTTTTATATAGAAAACCCAACAGTCCCACTTCAGCAAGCACTAGGCAACAGTGGAGAGGATAAACTCCCTTTAATGGTAGAAACCTCCAGCAGAACCAGGCTCAGTGTGGACGGCCATCTGCCTCGACCGGTTGGGGTGAGAGGAAAGAGGAGAGAGAACAGCAGGCAGCATAGAGGAGGAGCAACAGGCGAGACACTGGGCAGGTTGGTAGGACCAGCAACGCGCTCTGGTCCCGGGAAAACATGTGACGCTGGTCTCTGGAGTCTCTAACTTCACGTTTCACGTACCGATACCTAAACTCTCTTCGAAGATCTCCTCCATTTGGGTAACATTGTGGAGCCCCTCTCCTTCCTTTTCTTCTGCCTTTCTTTCCAGCTCCTGCATCCTTGTGAAACAGGCCTCTTTATCAGCCATCTCACATTTCAGCTGATCTTCCAGAGCTTTATATTTTGCCTGCCAGTCAGCCTCTTTCTGGGTGATTTCTGTGTCTTTGAGCTTGGCTAAGGTGTCTTTAAGCTCTGCTTCATGAGTAGCCTGTTCATTGATCATGCAGGTGATCAAGTCATCTTTTTCCAGAATAGACTCGTTCATCTTTCTGGTGATTTCCTGCAGACGTTGGTAATCGGTCTCCCACTCAGCCTG
Source organism: Microctenopoma stevenorrisi (assembly GCA_032270685.1). Taxonomy (NCBI): domain Eukaryota; kingdom Metazoa; phylum Chordata; class Actinopteri; order Anabantiformes; family Anabantidae; genus Microctenopoma; species Microctenopoma stevenorrisi. The sequence goes on along the minus strand of JAUMTR010000005.1, from coordinate 6,814,333 downwards.
GCAGTCGATGAACTCTTGTTCTTTTTCTCTCCAGAATTTGTGATCTTGGTGATCAGATCATCCTTTTCCAGGATGACCTGCTTCACCTTCATGTCCAATTTTTCCCACTGAGCTTCCATCTGGGTGAAAACCTCCTCCTGATGTAAACGCTACCGTTGCTGCCACTCTGCAGTCAAGGCCAACGGGTCTCATTCTCCCACATCTCTGTGATTCTGTTGTTTTCTTCCTTCCAGAACGCAGTGACCCGGTCGTACTCTCCCTTCCAGTACTGTGTGACCTTTTTAGTCTCCATCACTTGCTCCTGGAGATCTTCAAGGGAGCAGATCTCCTGCTCTTTTTTCTTGACCATTCTCCACACGTGTCCCTGATTCGGGGTTGGTTTTTGGTGACTCCAGAGCCTTCTTTAGTTTTTTCTTCTCTTTCTCCCACCACGCTGGTGTGTGATTACACCCCCACCCCATCCCAAGCAGTCAGGTAAATTTGATTTGATTAGACTTTTTGTAGAGGCCAAATCACAATGGAAGTTATTCCAGGTTCCTTTTCCATAGAACAGGTCTGTAGTTAGTAGTGTTTAGCAGTGTGAAGGAATGTGTGTTTCGCACTCAGGACTCTATATGATGTATAATATGAGCTACAGGTGATCGACTGTCATGATTGGTAATGTCAGCAATCAGCGATCACATACTTTTACACGACAATCGTCCGATACTGGTCGGTGGAAAATAAATGATGCCATTTTATCACCACTATGACTCTTTTCAGTCCACGCGGGAAATTTTTCCCATTTTGTTACAACTTTTTCGTTGCATTGTTTTTATAATGGAAGTAACGAGAGGTTTTTCAAGTCAACAAAAAGTCAACAGAAAAATAAATACTCAAATACCTGAAAAATCTAATGAAGTACACTAATGAAGTAAATGAACTTTGTTACTTGACACCTCTGTTGATGGTAGTTAAAATGTATATTTGGTATGCATGTAGAGCAGCACATAGTGGATTGATTTAAAATGCCCTACAAGATGGAGCCCATGTTCATCAGAATAAAGGTACATGATACTGGTACTGGTATTCACATGTGACTCTCCTAACAACACCATTCAAAGGCATTTTGAACCAAGATACATGGATGACTGTTTAATGGTCTGGAGCTCATCGGGGAATATTCTGAATGACTTTCTGATTTACTTTACTTACCAAAAGCTGTATATACTTATATATACCTAATAATGGTTTGCAGAAAATGTATTGATACAAATACTATATTACCACCAGACAGCCATCATTGAAGAAAAGAAGAAAAGGATAAGCTCCCTAGAATTAAAACAATAAAAGGAAATTCTCTTCTGTATTCTAGATATGTTGAATAAAGTAAGTGTCCAAAGAAGAGGCCATTAAAACCTCAAGACAAACAAAAAAAGCCGTACTTCATTAATTATGTGCTAACGTCTAATGATAGTAATTAAAAAATCAAATATGTGATTAATACTGCCTCATCTTACAGGGACATGTCTTTATTTCAAGCTTTTACAAACCCACCACTATTCATATTGAAAAGAACCATAACATGCTCATTAGTACTTGGAGGTAGAAGAAAGGAGACATTTACCAAGGCCTCTTTTCCTTATGGAAATGAGATCAGGAAAAGGGGCAGTTCATTCTAGGGTACTTGTTTCTATATCAATTCATGCAGATCCTACTATAAAAAGTATGTAATTTACTGTATTTATTGTGGTGCCCATGCCTCAACATCTATATAGAGAAAACATTTCACCAAGTTACTCTTAGAAGCACAGATATTACCTCTCGTGTCACTGCCAGAAAACAAACACTTATTTGCCAGCTGAAGTTTCTTGGAATATAAAAAGTGATGCATCCATGCAGAGTTGTCGATTTAGAACTACAGCGCGTATTTTCACATTAAATGTCTCCTACTGCTGCCCCAAAACACCTGAGGTCAACCGGAAAAAACCTACTTGCTGTTCCTAGAATAAGGACTAAACAAAGTGAAGCAGCTTTTAGGTTATCACGGCCCACAATTATGGAACAAATTACCCGAATATATAAAATCTGCTTGTACTGTTGAGTCATTTAAATCTGGACTAAAAACACTTTTATTTACTGCAGCATACCTCTCCTAACTGGAGACTAATTTTACCTATTACCTTATTTTAAACTAATTTGTTTTTAGCAGATTTGAATATTGTAATTTTATTATTACAATTAATTATTTATTATTGTAATAATTTGATAATTTTTTTTTACTATCAGTTGTTTCTGCTGTGTTTTATTTATTTATTGTTATTATTTTTGTAATGTTCTATTGTGTTTTGAGGTGCTTGTATACATTTATATTGATTTTACTTAATATTACTTGCTTGCTGCTATTACTTATTTCGTCTTATTGTTTTTATCTTGTGGATTAGGGGTAGTTACTACTTGTGTGTTTGTGTTCCATTGTATTGCTAACGTGAAGCACCTTGTGTTGTCATTTGACATGAAAAGTGCTATATAAATAAACTTTACCTTACCTTACCTTATTAATTTCACTAAGGACCTGTCTTGTTTTTTAGAAATAATCTGTAAAACATTTTTCAAAAGTATTTAAAATAACTTTTTTTATCTTACAATCCGTACCCATTATATTTTTTAATATTTATAATAATATTTTTTTATATTGATGTATAATGTATAACCCTAATATATAGACACAATATGTAATAATATATAATTTTTTATTAATGTAGTCTTGTTATATGAATATAATTAGTTTTATATGCAATAATTAAATAGCTACTGTAAATAAGAATAAGAGACACAAGCGCTTTGTTGGGATTTAAGTTAAAATATAGTTTGATTTCTCAACTTTTTTAACAGGACACACGTCAGATCTACATAAAATTTCATGTGATAACATTACTTAACAACTGCTACATTTCATTTTGAACAAAATCCTCATCAACTTTCTTCTGAATTCTTTTCTCCTCCTGGTATGTTTCAGGTCACTTGTTCTTCCAGGTCAGTCACTGGAAACCTCTTTTCCACTCCATTGCCATTAGCCTGCTGTCGCTATCTGCGAGATTGAAGGAGTGTTTATAAGTATTGATTGTTTCCATCACACAAAGAGACCCTATAAGGACTCGCTGACACACCTGTTTTGGAGGTCAGAAAGGTCGTGACCTCTAACTGAAGGGGCAAAAGAAGCTAGTGTCTGTGTGTTTAGTGCCTCAGACTAACACTTCCCCCATTGCACCCTGTGTTGAACTTTTTGTGTGTTTTCTTAGTATAACTGAGGTATATTTTATTTCTTACATGTTATTTTCCATTTCGTGATGGAGGTTTACCATCTTTATTTAGCCTCCTTTTGTTTCAGGTGGCGTTGTCATGCTTCTGCTTCTGTTGTGGATTTCTTTTTCTCTCTCACGCACTCACAAACACACACATGCTTCTTGAAACTCACTTTGAGCGTTCTCACAAAGGCGAGTTGTCCTAATCCACCTGGCTTTGGCTCTCAACTTCCCAAATGTCGACATGAGAGCTGGTCATAACTCATCACACACACTTTCTCACACACACACACACACACACACACACACTACTCAAGAGGCTTTCTTTGGTGAGCCATCGGCGCCGTATTGCATTAAAGGTCAGTTACTGAGTTTCCATTTTAGCTTTGCCTTCCGCCGGTAGCACGCTGTGAGCCAAATAAATTGGAAGATTGTCTGTCAGGCCGCCTGTTTGATTTCCTCGGATGGCTGGAAGTGTTTGGCTTCGAGGTAACCGCCTCTCCCTCCAACGTCTCCCCTGCTATTGAAGTAGCATTTTAACATCTGGCACGGGGAAAGTGTTATTATGTACGGCAGCTTAGCTCTTAACTGTGATTGTGCCAATGAGTATGTCACAAGGAAAATGTGAACATGCTAATGTGGTATGTATGTGTGTTTCTGGATTCTACCTCTGTTTGATCCTTCAGTGTTTGTGTGAAATAAGACAGTATTAGTTAACACTTTCCAGCACCAGCGTAATAAATAACTTATTCTATATTACTGTTGAATCAATCAGAACTTATGTATTAGCTTATATATTTTCACCTGTTATGATTGATTAGCAATTATGAGTAAGCAAGTTGTAAAAAAGAACAATCAGTTAGCACAAATGTTAAACATGTGACTGTTTTACTGATTTGATGTAGTGCTAGACCCGTTGTACCCATCAAGCAAAATGTCTGATAGAAAATCCAGGGGTCTATTTTTAAGTGAACTGATTTCCACACAGCAGTTTCTTCTTTTTCTCTTGGCGCTTATGGTAATCTCAGTTTCAGAGTTACCCTTACAGGCACTTTTTTTTACTATAGGCAGAGAGAGAATAAGCAGAGGCTGGGGGAAGGAGAATATTGTCGGTCGAGTGAAAAATATGAGGCAGTGAAAATGTTTTTGCATAAAATTAATCAGGTTGATGAATCAGTGTACTCCTGGATGAAAAATGTTCAAATGTCTCGTTTTCAACAACTTAAGAAAAACAGGCGCGCTTCAGTCAAGCTTATCCAGCGTGGATTCTGAAAGTGTTTCATCACCTCGTGGGTCACAGACTGTTCTTGACCCACAAAGGAACCACGTCATCCTTCAAATGAAGTGAAAGCCTGAAAATCACCAGAACCTCCGTTACAGGTTTTCACATGACAGCGTAATCGTACACAAACTCACTTGAGCCTACATCAACTGATTTACTCCTTTGCAGATCTATCCATGCATTCATGCATAGAGCTATTGAAAATAGAGCAGCAGCCTGTTGCACCAGCTGGATATGTGAGCTGAGGTCAACATGAAATGGTAACCAGCTCAACACGCTCTTCTCTTTTGTTTTTAAGCGGACCCAAGAATGACACAGGCAAACTGTGACAGCTCCAATTTAACTCAGGCAACATTTAACATCATCACACAAAGTGACATTTCACCATGTGGACTTGTGGATGTGGATGAAAATGAAAAACATAGATTGCTTACAGTAGACTATTGTAACTATAAGGAGAAACTAAAGTAGCCTATTAATTGGCTCAATTGTCATAATGTCTGCAATGAGGTGAGTGTAACACATAACACTAAAAATATCTCTGCATAAGTGCCATCTTGGCAAAACATATTCTGCTGATGTCAACACTACAACAGCTAAAAGTTTCTGTTGCAAGTAGGTAACTGGAGCCAGCAGCGAATCCCATTTCAGGTGAACGCAGCATAAAATCTAATGTAAATAAGACCTTTTCTCTGCTTCTTCTGTGATGTTTTCCCCCATCTTACTCTCTTCTTCCCAACTCTTCTGCGTAAGAAATTAAATGTACCTGAGGTGTGAGTTTACTCATCAGTTGTACAGTAAATTTTACTGCAGAGCTGCAGTTGACTCTGTTTTTTTAGTAATATCACAAATGTTCCGTTGGATAAAGAGGAAATTGAAGTTATTGAACCTCCATGATATGTTAAGAAAGGTTCCCGACCCAGGTTAATTGCCAATTAATAAAAAGCAAGACTTAGGTTTCCATGGTAATAGTACCCATAAATTCCCTGACCTGCAGTAATGATGGTAAAGATACGGTAATAATAGTTATTAATAGGTTCAGAGCCTTAGGGTAAACAAGTTAACTTAATTCTTAAGGGAGTAGTAGATTTCATAGTGAATGTCAGATACTGTAATTTCAGGTAAATCTCTTTTTATACATGTCGTATTAGGCAATTTATTCCCTTTTTGCTGCTGACCCTTTGTAGCTACTTAATGGACTGTAAGATTAGTGTCAGTGGTTCAAAAAAGTGCAAGCAGCCTAACCAGCGAACCAAAGCACGAAGCACTTCAATTCATTAGCCTGGATATAACCTTATAACCATGTCCTGTCTGATCTGATCTGTACACGTTCACTGTAGTGAAGACCACCAGTCACATTTATAAGCATACACCAAAGGTTACATGAAATGCACATGCACTGTTTGGATTTTAGAGCAAACATTAAACTGACAAATACAACCATATGCTAAGGCGTGCACAAACGCACATTCTCCCGGTGTGCACACCTCAACTACTCAAAAGGCTTGGTATTTTAAACTTTTACAGCCTTAGGCACATTTGCTAACAAAGATACACAAACACACTACCTCAGTCCTGCACATTTGTCTCTTGGGTCTCTTGGGTAGATTACACATTTGCACACACACACACACATACTGCACACCATGTTGCAGCTGACCAGCCAGTCAGCCTTAGTTGTTTTTAGACTCAGGGGTCTAGTTAGCAAAAACTAGTATCAATCATTTAGCCAGTGGAGAGCAGCTCACTCGATGGGGCCATGTAAGGGTGAAGAACCTAGTCTAGGCCAAGAATCCCCTGCTCCATGGGGGAGTAGGGGTGGAGAGCGGTGAGGGGGTGGGGGTCTGGAGTTCAGATATTGAATAATGTCTTAAATTGGATGTAAGGAGGGAGGCTGATTGAGGCTGAATAAAAGCGCTGAAGAAATATGCAGGGAAAATGCCGTCCACTTATAAAGCTGCTTATTACACAGCGTTATTGAGTGCTCAATTTTCACTGTCCAAAGAATGCATGCTGAGCTTTGTTATTTCTGAAAAACACATTCCTACTTCACGTCGGATTATATCATACTGTGTGAGCGCCAGTCCCTGTAGTTTGTGTTTCTAATAAGCAGAAAAGGTACAGAACGTGACAGGAAATGCCAAGTCATTAAGTCATTCATTTTCAATAATTTCTCTTGCTAATTTAGAATCATTAAGGAGCTGGAGCAAATCCCAGCATGGATCAGGCAGCAGGAATGTAATCACCCTTGATAGGTTATACTGTACCTTTGGGCTACTTGGAGTCTGTAGTCAATCTCACCTGCATGTTTTTGAATTGGGAAACCTAGTGAAAATACAAACTTCACTAACTGCCCTGAAATCATATTTAAAGATATGCTTTCCTGGTAATGATGCAACCAAGACATCTTTCAAAGGCAAAATGTTGCGTTTGCTGAGGTACTTACCAACACTTTCAGCCCAGTGGTGCCCTTTTCCATTTTAAATATGTTTTTCCACAGTACAAATGAATAATATTATAGTTAACATAAACATTTTAGGTCTGTCCCCAGGTTTCCACTCCGTCGTGTTACCCAGACACATTTCCCCCTCTGAAAGGTTGTGGAACTGTTTACTTATAAAATGCATCATCCAGGTCTTCTGAAGACCATAGAAAGACCTAAAGTTTTTTCTGTATGATTAATGATATGTTAACTATGACTCAGAGGGTCAATTGAATAGTTTTTTAAATGTAATTTGTTTTGTTTGGTAAATAAGCAGAATGTGCAAAGTCTCCTCATACTATTGAGGATATTTTTCACATATCTGCTAATTCTGTGCTAAAAACTCCTGTTACTTTCAGTCCTGTTACTATAAAGGGTGTCGTCCTCTACTTCATTTATTTATTTGTCTGAATATAATAATATGAACCTCACTTCATTTAAATTATTAAGTTTCTGAAATTTAGAATCAGTTCTACAATGTGAAAACCTTATTTAGGTTTACAGGGAGACAATTCACCAGAAAAGGCTACCTGTGCATGTTCACATATTAACATTAATTTCTGTTGTGTTTTTCAATAAAATGTTCATAAATAACTGGCTTATTTCAATAAATAAATATAAATTATTTACATATGTACACAACTACTTTTTAAGGGGAAAAACACTTTAACACATACTTCTTAAATGACATATGAGTTTTTGTGTAAGGAGGGAGAAGAATGCATGAAGCCACAGAAATAATTGAGGTGGACAATGTGAAAAGATTTCTATGTATATAATACATAAACTATTGTTTGTGTAATAGTTTAGTTTTTTTCTATAATGTGTTAATAGTTTTATGAAAAGATAAGTTATGCTTTTGTATTTGCATTATTGCCGTAGTTATAATATATTTTTAATATGAAATCCAGAAAAAATCCATGCTATCATATATCACAGAAGGCGCACAGGCATGAAAGAAATCTTAAATGCAGACAAGCTCATACTGTGTTTCTCTTCTCATGATCTTATCGCTAAATGTTGCACTACAAATCCATGGCAGGGCTGCTATTTTAATTCCGCTCTGCAACCTGCTGAAAACCATGGATTAAGACTGTGTGGATCATGTGTATATGTCCACATGTCTAGCTTTCCGTGTGTATGTCTGTGCTGGCGTGCATGTGTTGAAGGCCACATGTGAGCAGTGATAGGAATCTTGTTGCTGTCAACGGTCCAAAGGCCAAAGCTGTGTTTAACAGAGAAAATCCCAGAGCCCGACTTGCGGCAGTGTTTCCGAGCTCTCTGTCTCCTTTAATCTAGACTCTTTTTTTTCTCATCGTTGTGCTCAAATCAGCAGATGATGGATGGCTGCTGTGTCACATGGTGGCTATTCTTTCTTTTTTTCACTCTATCATTCACCCTATTTACTTTTTTGTTCCAACTTTTTAAATAAAATAAGGTTAAAAAAGGGGAGCAATTGCAAAGAGATTGAATTGAATCACTTTGCTATCTCCCAACTTCTACTTTCATCTACAAGTTCTATTTTCGTTCCTCTTTTCCAATTTTCTCTCTCTGTCTTTCTCCATATAAACAGTTGTCTGTCCATCTCCAACCTCTCAGGCAGTTATCAAGGGACTTTTGAACATTGCATTCATTGTGATAACCAGGTTTCTGCTTCAGCTGATAGCCTGCTGGGCCTTCATCAGGCCGCCATACAGACACAAAGGGGAAGGAAAGTGGGGGTTGAATTTATTTAACCATCATCTTACCCGCAGAGTGGGGCGCTAAATCTGCGTTCCCTTCTTAACCTTCCAGCGTGTGGACAGAGCAGTCCAAGACAAGAGACCTGGTGGCCAGAGAAAGGAGTTTGTGCTAGAGATTAGCGCATTTGTATGTGGATTTCTCTGTGTGTGCATGTGTACGTTCAGTGAGGTCAAAGGGTAGCCTATCAGTTGGAGCCAGCAATGTGACCAGTGGACGTGGATAAGGAACCACAGAGTGGTCAAGTAGGTGACCTTCCTTCACCTTCATTTGGGAACAGGCCTCCAGCCAGCACCCTTTGAGCTGGAGCTGAGATTAGTTTGGTGGGGCTGATAAAGCTAACCGTTCTCCCAGCAGACCAACAGTCACCAAGGATTATGCTCCTCGAGAAACAGCGATTCACATACAAAAAAAAGGGAACAATGCAAGGGCCACTTCTTATTGTTGAGCTACTGTCTGTAGCTGTAAGCAAAAACGTATCAATTTAGGTCTGCTGAAGTCATCACTGTAAAACAATAGTGTTTTTTTCCAACAAAAGCAGCTGCAGTAGTCATTGACTGGTTGTGTGTTCACATATTCTGGTCCTACCGCAAATGTGTCTTTCAGTTTTGTCCTCCCAACTTTTCCACAGATGTTCATGGCACTGGAATATTTGAAAACAGCTATGTTTTATGAGGTGCTGCATAGCACATTCATAAACAAAGAAACCTATCTGCTGAAATGTCCAAATCTACCCTGAAGTGACGTTATCATCCATCTATGTCCAAGCCTCAGTTTGCAGAACCACACTGCAGTCATACTAGCGATTGCGTGAGGCTGTGACTGCTCATAGCTGAGAAAAGTTAGCTGATAATAGTACTAGATCAAAGATCAGGGATGATCTGATACTTTAGAAATATAGTTTGTTGGGATCATGGGATTTCATACCAAATTGTACAGCTATCCTAACAGTTGTCAGTTTATTTTTGATGTTGAATCACAGACACCACAATTATTCATCCACTGGTCACTAATGTCACTGTGTCTGCACAAAGTTTCATAGTGATTCATTTTGTAATTGTCAACACATTTCACTTGTGGTTAAATGTCAGTGTGAAGAAAAATGAGGACACATTCATTAGGATTCATCTGCTTGGCTCTATGTTTGTACACAATTTAATGATCAGTATATTTCAGTCTTGTAAAAAAAGTGGTTGTCCAAATATTATGCTTTAAAATGACCAATCACAAATAATAAAAATCAATAACTAGATAAAACACTTTAATTGATATTTCTTATATCAATTGCTGCAAATGCAAAAATCTGTTACAGCTTACTTAAGAAAAAGATGTTTTACCCTATTCTCATACATACATCTGTTAGGTATAAGATTATTTTCAACCATGCTCGAGTAGATTTTCTAAGATCTGCTGCCAATTAATTTAGGCCTTGACTCAAATACTCTCTCTGTTTTGTTTCTTAAAGTGACACCCATCAAATCTATATGAACTTTTCTCTCCCCGTCTATCTCTTCTCGCTCTTCCTTTGTCTTGCTGATTAGGAGATCTGATCTTATGTTTGTTTTGTTCCTTGATTCTCATTCGTCTTCCATTCATTTTCATTACTCACAGGAGACTCTTAAGGCCAGGTTGAAACTAGAAGAACGTATTTCTCCTCTAAGTGTTTTCTCATGTATTTGGGTGTTTGTTTGTGACAGTTTCTGTCTGCTGAACCAAAGCTGTGTTTGATGACTACTTAGAAAATAGATATTTTAAACAAAGCTAAATTAAGGCAGCCAGTCATGTTGTCAGAATACTCTCCACAAGCGTTTTTTTCTTACCCCTTTTTGGATATAACATATGGACGTGCATATGTGTTGTCCATCATAGATCCTCAGAAGTAATACCTCGCAGAGTAGACACAAGGTCATATCTATGCTGGAAGCTTCGCGCTCAATATGCTCAAATGTTTGAGAGGTTCTGCCCAGCTATTTCTATTGAAGTTTACGGCTCTTGTTGTTTTCTTACCCCAGACTTTTCTTTTTTTCCTCTTATACGCGATGGCAGCACTCAGTTGTCGTCTTAAATGACCCCTCACGTCAACAAAAATTCCAACCAATCACCTGGAGAGTTAAGAACAGTGAACTCTTGGCTGAAGATTGAAGCAACTGGGAATTAACACTGAAGCATTTGGATTATGGAATTATAATATTGTATCGACCCGAGGACGTACTTAAGAATGACAACACAAAGGACAGAGTAATCATAGAATCCGTGTGAAGGGTGGCACCCGACTGTGATTGGCTTAGAGGACAAGCCAGGAGGGGGTTTATCTTCTGAATCAGAAAATTGAATTATGAAACAGAGTGACCCAATGAAAAGGGTTGCAGTGACAGTATGAAGCCACAGGGGTTAAGCCAGTTTGAAGAGCTGGCACTTCACCTAAAGGTTTCCTAATTAGATTGGTTGACAAAAGCATTGAGGCTTATAGAGTTGTGTGTGTGTGTGTGTGTGTGTGTGTGTGTGGTAAAGAGGATCTGAAGTGGTGGGATTGTTATCTCTTGACTTGGTTGTCATTTAAGTCTCTTTGTGTTGCTATAGGAGTGAAAAGGTTCAGTGGAGTTTGACTCAACTGAGTTGTCCCACACAAGTCCCAAGGTGACTAAAGACATTTACTTCTTTTACGCATTCTTAAATTGCTGTGTGTCTTCATCAAGGTGTTTTCGTGTTGCTTGCTGTCACAGCTACAGTTAGTCTGTTTCATGCTTGTAGCAAAGTCACATATTCATATCTGTGGTATCTCTGATTGCCACTACATTTTGTACAGATGTTTTTTACCCATCATAAGATGAATTCAAATGAATTTGGTGATTATTAGATTTTTTTTGTAGCACCACAGTCAGGTTGACAAATGTGGTTCAGAATGAAAGAACAAAGGTGAGACCATTTCAATCACTGTGATACTTCAGACACGCGATTAAAGTAGTTGTGTATTTATATTTTTATGATGTGGCTCTACTTAAACGGTTCTGTATGCTTATGTTTCCAAAAACTGATTATTTTATTTGTGTAAAACTTTGGCTAATAAAAATTTTACACAAAATATCTTTATTCTTATAAGTTACAACCACATAATTTGTGGTTTCCAGACAAATTAATCGTAGAGGTTGAACATGAACTTGGTTAAAGTAATTGCACAGACTGTGCTATATACATATAATACTTTAAAAAACAAAGGGGGTTGGAGGATTGCCTTCCCGTGCTCAAATGTTGAAACGTTGAATGCCATCTCACCATAGTGTTTTCATATATTTAAAATGTTGAATCTCCCACTTCATAAGCAATGCACATTCCAGGGCAGTAAGGACTTTGTAGGTTAAGTAGGTACTAATTATACCTTTGATATGTTACATAATAAAAAAATACAGTAGGTTTTTGCAAAAGTTCCTAAAAAGGTTCATTAAACTATAGCAGAGCCAATTGTGACATTAAGTTGTCAAAAAAAAATTTGTCTGGGGATAATTAATCAAAATTCATGCCACTAACCATTTTTCTCTGAGCTTGTCAAGGATTTGAGAAAGAGGCACACTTTCCCTCCGAGGCCGATAACATCTCCCGACTGTAATCTTCTGAGCTGAAATGCATGCATGCCCTGTGCGAGTGATTTCTCAGTAAATGTGTTAAATATCGTTGGAGCACTGCTTCTAAAACTGTCCTGTCTTCCCTTGTCTCTCCCAGGCCCTTATCAAAGACTCAAGAAAATAAGCAGTTTATCTCTGCTGGAAATCAGCACAGGATGCTGTTCTGACTAAACACATAAATGAACTACACCAAATAATTGCTGCTTGCTGCTGCCTCAAGGACTGAGGAGTCGAGAGCCAAATCTTTGAGTCCAGAGCTATGATATCTGCCCAACATGTGCCGCAGTAAGAACAAACTGCCAACAGGATGGGCATTTTTTATCCTGTGTGTTTAACTCGCACACGGTGACAGTGAAAAATAGAAAAGAACAAAAAGGAACTGCATGATGTGCTATCTTGGCCTTTTTCGTCTATTATGTAATTCCCCTCCATTAATTGCAATCATTTAATGCAGTAATCAATGCATGATAGTAGGACAATCAGCTCAGCACTGCAGACATAATGACGTAGTAATGATAGAAATACTGATGGCCTTTGCATCCCTGTGTGTCTGCATGTGTGCACGTGTATCAAAGAGAAACAGGGAGATCGTCAGTTGGTTTCTACTTTAATAAGAATGCACTTTGGCACCCCCTTTATTTTCTTCACTTTAGGCTATTATTTTACAAACTAGATATAAAAGGACATAAATAAATGACATAAGTTACATGTACCTAGATCTCCTTGTCAAAAAAAAACAAAAAACAAAAAAACAACTAAAAAAAAAACATGATCATGTCAAAAAAGTACAAAAAAAAAAGATTGCGAGAATGTTAGATCCAATGACTAGATCATATGGCATCAGAAAGCATACAATGACAAACATTAACGCTTACATTTTTTTTTCTCTTCAAATCATCCGACATTTAAGTAAAGGAAAAAAGTATTTTACAGTACATTCTGGTTTCTTTCTTCCCAACAGGTCTTGCATATTTCCAAACAGGTCCTTTTTTTGATAGATAAACCCCCCCCAAAACAACGTATTGCCGAAAAAGGAAAGAGCGGTAGAGCTGTATTAAGGGCGGAGGTGTATTGTAGTATATGAAGCGTCACTTACGAATTCGAAAACATTCATATAAGTATAGTTTAAAGGAACAAAAAGGAAAATAGTCCATTGGGTTAAACCTGTAGCTGTATGATGTGCTCTGGAAAGAAAATAACCCTTGTCCCTTTTTAAAAACCTTTGTCCTTGCTTCTCCGATCCTTTGTTGTGTACAGGTGCATCATTCTAAACTGCCCTCATTTCCTTATGAAGTTAGATGAGTCAGACATCTTCTCCTTGACTTGTCGTGAGCTCATAGTCCAAGCTCTAGTCTGTGTTTGATGCGTTCGCACAAACAGTGGGCTTTTAGTTACTCTTGGTGGTCGTGTCCATTTGCAAAGCAGAAATGCGTTGCATTCCAGAAAGCTGTGTATTAAACGCTGCTGCTGAGTTTGCGCAATGAGAGCAACACACCTTACATCAATTTTTTTAGATGACAAAAAAAGCCATTTTTTTCTTCTTTATATAAAAACAATACAACTCTATTGTCTCCTCTTTCTCCACAGTGGGATGAAAACAGACACAATTACTGGTAATACTTCAAAGAGTCACTCATACAGCGGGACAGACACACTCACTCCCATGCACACACATCATCCCATTCACACACTCAAATCAAATGCTTGTTATTTTACATGCAAAGAATAAAAATAAAAACCATAAAAAGCAAACGAAAAAAAAGTCACAAAATATAATGAACTTTAAAAAAAAGTACATTATCTGCTGGAGCAGGACTTCTAGAGTATATTACATTCTTCTTATTGTCTCTTTTTAAATTCCAGTACATTGCTGGATGGTCACAAGCACACAGTGGCTAGTCAAGTTGACGTGTTGTGACGGTGGACGTCCCAGATGCTTGGAGTTGGATTTGTCATCTCTGTGTTGGAGGAGACCCCAAGGAGAGGAAGGAAAAACAGGAGGAGGAAGACGAAGAGGACGAGGAAGAGGAAGAATTTCGATTTGTGGTGAGCGAGGCTGGGATCCTGTTTATGATGGACGGCAGCAGCTGGGGTGAAAGAAAAGGAGGAGGAAAAGAGAGACAGTCATTCACGATGATTCTGGATATAAACAATTTGCAATCTACTTGGCATCCACTCCTGACCCACAATGGTGCTCTCCAGCTCCAGCTCAAAGGAACATCCAACTCATCCACTAAACAAAATCAGTGCCAAAACCAAAGAATCCAGAGTGCGAGAAGCCGTCTGACATACGGGAAATATGGATTTCATTGCAATATTGTGTTAACTTGTGCGCGCCACATGCTGTTGTGTGTATATGATATAGGACACCCGTCCTTGACTTATTGGCATACATCAAAGGCACAGCAAATCAACATTTAAAGACCTTTAAATTTTTTTTGTGTTAGACAAATAGCCTATCTAAACGTAAATCCATTAGGCAATGCTTTTTACTTATGCCAATGCCATAAATCTGAAAGTAATAACAATCCTCATGCAGAAGTATTGATCAATCATAACTCTTTGACATGTTATATGTGTTATTTTGTGTAAATATTTAAATAATTTTATTTTGGCTTGGTCTGTAATTTACATACTGTAGGAGTACAAAATATTCGTACTCAATGTGATAGTGGAAGAACTAAAACAAAATTAGTCAACGGGTGTTAATTCTCATATATTTTTAGTTTAGTGCCAGTTTTTTAACGGGGTTTCAATTTGTTTTATTTAAGGATTTGTTGCTTTAATTATGGAAAGTTTTACATTTTGTTTTATATAGTTTTTAAAAAGGAAATTGAAACAGGCATTTACGCATTAGACTCCAAACAATATAAACATAAATGTCACACAGTAATTATTAGCTGCAGTTCTATTCAATCAACAATAGCACCAAATAGAGCCGAAGAAAAATCATCATACCACTGTGTCAACACCTCTCTGAAACAATTATAACTATCTGGTGAAATCTTCTTCCTGGGCCGTTGTATTACACTGCATTAACAGTACCTAATAACCTGACAATGGAGTGTATTAAATAAATCAAATAAGCCATAGAATAAATTAAACCAATTCAGAAATTATGCTAATTGGTGAACTTGCTGAGAAAGGTAAGACTATGCTTTATTAATTTGTGGCAATTGATGTTAATCTGTGTGCATCAATTAATAAATTACATTGCTCAGAAAATTAACAATCTGCAACTCGGGTTAACCAAAAACTGCAGCGATTCCCTCCGTTAAAACCCTTGACAACGTGTTTAAGTTAAGCACCTTTCCTTTCCTCTTTCCTGGAAAGCGTTTCTGGTGGCTGTTTGGCTGACTGGGAGTCAGCAGCTGATTAATTCTTCTCATTAACATGCCAACAGCATCAGGCCTGCAGACTGATCACAGACCAGTGGCTATTGATCTGCTCTGGCTGCAAGAGGTGGTACGACCTGCTTGTTAATTAACAGAGTTTCTGGAGCTGAGGGGCCAGTGATAAGAGAGGAGGAGGTCTTGTTAGCTAAATATTAGTACTGAGGGTGGTATAATCCAATATTATATTATACAAAGTCTAGGAAACAAAGAAACACTATTGATTCTCACCTTGATGATGGTTGGAGCAGTCCTCAGGGTATTATCTTGTTTATTTTCTTGCCAATGATGATGCTGAGGATTCGTTCTGCAAATTTACTGCATTTGCTGCACTCTTGAGTCTGAATAAATCCTATCAAGAAATTACTTCATCCACTTCATGAAGGCAGTTCAGCTGGACCAAGCACCTGTCCATCAAAGCGGCAAGGAAGAGTCAGCATGCAATAGCAGGGGTGGGAGCTTTGATTCAGATTGGGAGATGAATGGAAGAATCCAAATTGTGTATTTATCTGAGAGTGGCAGAGCATTTTTGGGAAGAAAGGGGAGTGGGAAGGCTCCTCTGGAAGATCAAAGTTATTCTCTGCAACGTCCTGAGGGCAACAAAATACAGTGTTCTGGGAGAAAAAAAAGGCCAGAACAGAGCAATAAAACAACAAGAATCTCAACCTCTCCGATTTACTGTTTATGTCTGACGATTAGGATCCTCCATTTTGTCTGTGAGACATCAGCACAGACAACAGCTGAGACAGAGAACAATGATGGCAGGGGCAGCCTGTGAGTCTCACAGAACCAGTTAATGTACAATAAACACAGTCACAAGAAATCAAAAAAATGCTCCGTGGATTATTCCAGAAAGAAGGTTCAAAAAAAAAAGTGCCATTTTCACCACTTTTTTCCTTCATCGACCTCTTCTTTTCTTTTAGATCCAATTTAAAGTGCATGGATGAGGTAAACTATTTCTTCATAGTTTATTTGTCTCTTATTTTAATCTTTTTTGTGTATTTATTTATTTATTTTCATAAGAAACGAAGTCGTTTTGCTTCCTTTTTCTTTTTCATCGATTAAATCTCTCAAACAGGAACCATTCTGCCCTGCATCTGTTGCATCTGGGAGAGCATGCCCTGGACGCTGGTCAGGATTTTGTTCTGGTGTGCTGCTGAAGAGATACCTATGCGGGTCATGTCCCTGAAAAATATGGGGGAAAGAGGTCTTTTAGGATGGACGACAAACACATACATGTTCGATCCACGTGATGAAGCCACAGTTTTACAGTGGAAACATAATTTCATCGACAATACACATCCAGCGACACCATCTCTGTAGCTATTTTAAATAAAATGCTCATTTTGCTACATTTTAAAACAGACACAGATATAACATTTGCCCCATTCATGAAATTCACTTATTAAAATGTTTGCTGCGCTCCGTATTATCTGCTTCGTACTCACTCTTGCGTCATGTGAACCACAGCCTCTGGAGTGGTGTAGCCAGCAGCCGTGAAGTTGTCGCTGTATCTCTCCATGCCGATGGCCTGCAGCCAGTCCTCCACTGTGCCCACAGTAGAGGACGCCTCGGGGCTCCCTGGCTCCAGCAGGGTGGTGTTGGGTCTATTGTGTGGAAACAATGGAGAACTTAGAGTGTGTCCTACGTATGCTGTATCGACCTTCAGGTTGGCACCATATTCACAGTTAATGTTGGAGGCTGCTGCGTTTCTTGAGTCCAAACTCAAATAGACAATAAAAGTTACATTCTGTTTAAGCGGTTTTGACCTGAGAGGTAATGATCCACTTTCTTACACAGTCTGAATTATGACACCTACAGCACTGACAGCATTATGGTTGGTAGTTTCTTTATTCCTGTGCTGTGGTATCAGGCGTCTGTGACACATGTATGTTCTGCGGTGACAGAGAGCTACCCGCAAAGCTGTAAAATGCACCATGCTACATTTCCTTCTGCCTTTCCCTTCTTGACGGGATCAGTAGCTCTGTCAGTTTCAGCTCTGGTTCGTACCCATGTTTTGTTTTGTCCTACCAGAAACCAAGCCAAGTCAAACACAGTTTCTCCTGGGTGTGACCGGCACAGTTAGTTAAACCTTGTATTGCACAGCGCACACAACCCAGGCACACTTCACTGAATTTACAGTGGAATTCCTTCTCACATTCAGATTTTCATTACTGGCTTTGCTTCCAACTGTTTTCCACCCTTCCTTCCTTGTTGAGAGTTGCAGCAGCACCATTGGGCATGAAATATTTACATGGGGCCGGTGAGTCTGAGTCAGTGGTGGGCTCGACCTGCTCCGGTGACTCTTGCTATCTCTTTTTATGGTGCTCTCGTTTTTAAAAAAGATGTCGAGCAGAATTATGAGACTAGGATGGGAAATTCTTTAATAAGTCATTTCTGCTCAGTAGGTTTAAAGGATTATTCACAGGGATCTATTTGACTCACAAGTACCACACGCATACACATTGCACCTTTGCCTTCCTCCTGAAACTGTAAAAGCTGCACTTATAGGATTCAGTGCTGCTAATTACTCCACACGGACTCCCCTCTTGCTCTCGTTGTGTACCATTAGGTGAGTGTGTGCATCCACACTCACACATGCTCACACGCTCGTTAAACTCAAACAGACTCCCACTGGTCTCCGTCGAGTCTGTAAACATAACGTAGGTCATTCTTAACACGTTTAGCCACCGGAGAGTAATGGTGCTGAGAGTTGCGGGGTCGTGTTTGTTTTTAACTTGGCGATGCGTCGTAATTCTCCCGTTAGAGAGGCGAAATTCCTGAGTGTACGGCATCATTAAAGCTAGTTTGAAGAGAAACCCATTATGGTGGGTGTTTGTGCTGAAAAGCCACACGTTGCTGGTAGATAATGTTTAATGGTCAATGTAAATACCAAAGAGACAATAAGAGAGTGTGTGCTTGTGTGAGAGGTTGAACACTGTGTGCGTAACCGCTCGCTGCACATAGTGCGGGCAAGTGAGTATATCAGATGAGTCAGTGTGTGTTTATGCACATAAGCTTATTTGGAGGCTGGGAGTGTGAAACTTAACTCTTATCTGGGATTTTGATGCCATTTGATGCTGCTCGTTGTTTATGCAGCCAGTCCTTAAATGCCTTTGCATTATTTGGCGATCTCTAAAACTAAGTGATATTACCTGAGTTTCTTCAAAATGAGATGAATTGTAAAAATTATTTAGTTTCCTTGTACAACAGTGTGTCAAAGCCTTTTTTGCTTGGGAACAAAAATATATCTCACGACCCATCACCACTAGTTTGGTAAATTTCTTTTTTAACGTTTCAGCATTTTTCAGGTTATTCACTAGGAATCTGCACTAATTAGAGGTTTTAGATGTTTGGACGTTTTGTGCTTACTCTCCTGTAAATAATCTTGAGATTCCTTATTTTTATTATGCCTTTGGGTGCTGGCTCAACCCGTATGTTGGAAATACTGATTTAGAAAGTTCTTCTGTGTCAGTTCATAACCTCTTGTGTGTCTCTGTGCTTCCAGATGCACATCGTTGTATGTTCGTGGATGGAAAAGCATGTAGGCACATCCCAGGAGCCCCAGTTATCATACAGGGCTCTATCTTTCTGACAGTATCTGTTTTAAGTATTAGCATTTATCTTTACAAGGTGAAAGTTTAAAATGTCCCTTGAAAACAGTCACTTCATAACCTCTAAGAATAACATATTTTACTCTTTCCCTTTCACTACAAATCATACTAAAGGTCCTGCTCACCTGACAGCGGTTTCTCCCCCGGTCCTCTTCAGAGTGTTGGGATTTCGAATAAGCTTGTCCAGCATGTTGACGATCTGTCCAAACTTTGGCCGGTCAGCTCGCTCCCTCTGCCAGCAGTCCAGCATGAGCTGGTGGAGTGCCACAGGGCAATCCATAGGCGGGGGCAGCCGATAGCCCTCATCAATAGCCTTGATCACCTGAGCAGTAGATTAGTGCTGCTGTAAGTCACTTAGTTTGGACAAAGTCAAACTGTGTCATCTTTCCTCTAATTTTACACCCATAACACCACACATCAGAAACCTACTATGCATAAAGAAATTTATCTTTATCATCATTGTTAGGACTAGAAATGCAACGTACGTCTTGGTTACTCATGTCCCAGTATGGCCGCTCGCCGTATGACATCACCTCCCACATAACTATTCCGTAGCTCCACACGTCACTGGCTGAGGTGAACTTCCTGTAAGCAATGGCTTCTGGGGCCGTCCAGCGAATGGGGATCTTCCCTCCCTGTAGAAGAAAGACAGACTGATAAATGGCAGCTGACAAAGCGAAAAGGGAAGGTGGCACACCGGCGACCCTCTGACTCAGCCAGAGACGTGCTCATCCACACACCCACCCTGGTAGTGTACGCAGCCTCGGGGTCGTCCTCAAGCACACGGGACATGCCAAAGTCGGACACCTTGCACACCAGGTTGCTGTTGACCAGGATATTACGAGCTGCCAGGTCGCGGTGGACGTAGCTCATGTCTGACAGGTACTTCATGCCTGATGCAATGCCACGCAGTATGCCAACCAGCTGGATGACTGTGAAGCGACCATCATTCTTCTGCAAGAAATGTTTTTTTTATTACAAATGTTTTGGATACACTCTGGTTAAAATAATGATCTTTTGTAACTGTGAAGGAATAAGCTAGTAAGTAACCTGCTTACTTTTAAATCATGTTTATCATTATCATACATAATTGTTTTGTACGATAAATAACTTCTCACTATGTTAACCTTGTGACAAAAGTTATTTGTGCAAAATAACTTGTGACTTCTTATTTACCTTACATAACACCACACACTGCCATAAAGGCATAATCTCAAACCTAAAGTGCAGTGAACCTCGTAAACAGTCTAGTCAAACCTGTGCCAACCTCGTTGTTGAAAAACAAAGAGGGGATTAAAATTAGGGTGGATGTTTGTGAACAAACATTTGTAACTCTGGTGGATGACATTACAGAGATAAGATGGGATCAGTATATCACACAACCACATGCGCTTGTGCGCAGACAGAAACGCATGACTGACCCTCAGGAATGCATCCAGTGATCCGTTTTCCATGTACTCTGTGATAATCATCACTGGCTTACCTAGAGAGAGGGGAGGGGAGGAGAGGGGGGGGGGTGAAAGGCAGATGATTATGAAGGTAAACGATGCACATCACAGCCCGCCACAGCAGGGAGGTTCTCAAGGGAATGTGTCTATACGTGTATGTGTTAGGACATCCATCTCTGTCCCGTGTGATTTAATTAGCACATTGTTACGGTTGCCCTGATGTTTTTTCGCTGCACATGCATCTCCACAGACACAAAACACCAGTACACTCACACACTGTCTTGTGTTTATGCAAATACGAATTGATGTTGGACACACTATCCAAAGTCCCATCACAGTCACACAGCCAGAATCCCTCTGACTGTCTATTTGTGTTACTCGCTGTCCCTTTGCCCTCATTCTCCTCTGTCAACTTTGGATGCATCTGTCACTCTCCTGCTAGCTTCCCACTATTGCTTTCTTATTTCCCTCACTTGTTTCTACTCCCTCTCTCTCTCTTCATCCCCTGCCACTCCTCCCTGGCTTATTTCACCCAGCCCTCTGTCTTTCCTTCTCTGTCTCTCTTGGGGGACTGTCTGTGTCTTTATCTGAGCTGGGGCAGACGGTGGAGAGGGTGGACATTCCCTGATGGGTCTCTGTCTGTCTTTGTCTCCTAGGAAGGGGGGGGGGCAGGCATTAGGAGAGAAGGAAAGCAACAGAGAGATGAAAAAAAGCAAAGGAAGGGAGAGTGGCTTGTTTTTGTCCCAAAACGGCAGCAAGCTGGTGCCTAACCAGCCATAGCAACAACACATGGCGAAAAGTGCTACCACGGATTCCTCGGAGGATGGCACGGTTCTGTGTGTTCCATTTCAAGTGGCACAGTTAAGGTGGACTTAAAAGCTTATTGTGTTGAACGTAAGTGTTGACTTAAACCTAAAGCCCGGAGGGAATCGCTAAAAATGCAGAGGGTCTGCCAAACGGTTGGCAGCAAAGGTCGTGAAGGTGACGTTCCTCCACTCCACAGCCGGACTCTTGCCATGCCAAAAGGCCGTCAGTCACTGCTTCACCCGCTGTGTGATTGGCACTCCATTAATTATTGGGTGCTCCAGCGATGCCACAAAAAGAGGAAGCTCAGTTAAAGTTGGGGGGTGTGGGGCCCTCTTTGTCAGCCATCTTTGTTCCCTTTGTTGTGTGCCTCTGCCCCAGGGCTGCCAGTGATTGACAGCTCCCCAATGAAGTCTGAGGAACGTCTGACCTGTGACCTTAAACTCCCGCCTCCCCAGCCCCACCCTCTTCCTTCCATTCCATTTGCATGCTAATTCCTTGTTTACTGAATACGCACTGCTGCCTTTGGCAATGAACTCTGGGCAACGGCCCTGCCAGTGGGCCGATTATCACCTGCCAAGAAAACAGAGGAAAGGGAAAAACGCAACAGGGGACAATATTGGGGGAACACTGGGCGAAGGCTCTCTGGCAGCCCATGCATTAGGAGTGAACAAAGATCTGGCTCTTAAAAGCCAATTTTCTCTAAATTAGCACACTTTTACTTCATGGAAATCAGCCATTAAACATATCATGTCTGATTTTGAGCACTAATGGAGGGTGGATTCTAATTACACACCAACATGATCGAAATATTAAGTACGTATAGGCATTAAGATGCCAGCACTCTGCAGTGAGAGATTTTTGCACATTTATGTATTTTAGTGCCTATTTGGAAATCCTCCATAATTAATAAGGCTTAATTGTCTCTGTTGGACATGCCAGCAAACTGTGGCCAGAGTGAGAATTCGTTTTAACTTGATTGTAATAGAGAAGGGAGTGCAATTCAAATAATGGATTTTTAATAGATTCCACTGACACACTCAAGTGTGAAGGACTAATTTACCCAAACCTCATGTCAAGCTCTCAAAAGTAAGAGTGGAAGGAGGTAGAGTGGAGTCACCATCCTTTCATGTCAGCTCCTGTCACTTCTGTGTAGCTCATCTGCTTCTCCTTCATCTCTCCCTCTGTTTCACTCCATCTCTTTCTTTTTCAGCCTCCGGTTCAGTAGTTCGACCACCCCCTGCTTTCTCTCTGTGTCGTCCTCGCTGTTGTCCTCTGTCCTTCCTCTAATCTATCAGCTCCTAACCGCCTCCCTGTCTCTTTCTCTCAGTGTCTCTATTTGCACTTTCCTGGCTGCGGCTCGTCTCCGATTTCTTCTCCTTCCTCTTGTCCATCTGCCTGCCTTTTCCCGGCCTTTCTCGCTCCATCTCTGCGAGGTCTGAGAGGTCGTTCCCTGCTGTGAGAGGTGTTATAGGTGATAAGCAATTCTGCCTGTGCTGCTGTTCACTTTCAGCTACAGCTAAATGTGTATGTTCGCGTGCGTGTGTGTGCGCAGTGTGTAGAAAAGTGAGACAGATGCTGTTATCTAGCCCAGATAGGGCCAGGCTTTTGTGTCACGACACATTAAGGCACTTCATCCATCTAACCTGAGCTAAGACTGGCCACCAGCTTTTGTAACACACATGCACGCAATCAAAGGCATGCAGACGGCAACATGTGCTCGCAAGACGCTCGGGCACACATAGACACCGCGCGCACACACACACTAGACATCAGGAGAAGGTGTAAAAGGTAGAGAAAAAAAAGAAAGACAGAGGAGAGAGTTCCAAGGGCAAAGGGAGAGAGATTTGGCCAGTGTTTCGTGGCCATGCAGCAGCAGATAGAGAACGGATAGGGTATCACTGCGTAACCCCAAACACATTTACAGCTGACACTATGATTAATGAGCCTGGTGCTGTGCTACAGGGCCTGTTCCTAGACCCATTAGACCCCCCCCCCCCCCACTGCCCAGCTACTTCGAACTCCACTTCCCTCTCCCCACCAAAGCTGGATCCCTTCCATCTGGACAAAGCCCACCTGGGAATCCCTGGGATGGGGTGTATGGACACATATTTACACGCTGACAAGCGTTTGCCAGAAAATATGCAACAGAGGCATTTGTATAACTACACAGGTATATACCAACGACGGAGCACACAGAGCTACACACACACACACGTCTCTGGCTAGTAAAGGTTTGTCCCTCCACTCACCCTTCTCCAATGTCACCCAAGACTGCAGATGTAGTTTCTAATGATTTATTGTTACATTTTGTTAAGGTAGAAAAAGTACAGCTTTCTGCATTATTATTAAAGTCACTGCGTCTGTGAATAGGTTTGTGTGCGTGAGCATTCTTTTATATCCTTAAATGACTTTCTTTAATAGTTAAGGAATACGGCTATACTCAGCAGTATAGAATAAACCATCAAAATAAAAGGAAAGAAAAACGAATTCATTCACATACATTTGGTGACAACGCCTTCTAGGTGAATGATGTTCGGGTGGTCGAACTGGCCCATGATGCTGGCCTCAGACAGGAAGTCCCTCCTCTGCTTGTCAGTATAGCCGGCCTTCAGCGTCTTGATGGCCACACAGATTTCCCTCTTTCCCGGCATCTTAAGACGACCACTGCAGACCTCACCAAACTCCCCTGGAAACACACGTTCAGGTTGAAAATGTGAAATAATGACACTAATACTACAGTGCAGGTACTATAAATCTCATCCAGAATGCAGTAGGTGAAGGTTTGTGTCTGTGTGTGTGTGCAGGTTAGAAGGGGTCCACTTTAACCATTGATCAGGGTCTCTAATCCCTCACTGCCCCTCCTTCCCTCACCCACTGGAGCAGAGAGAGAGGGGAAATGGATATTGATTCCTTCTCTTTATTATTTTGTCATTGGATGACTTTTCTCTGGCCACAGGAATTGCACGGACAACATATTTAGCCTCGCCTCGGTTTTTTTTCCCTCGTTGACCTCTCTAGAGGCAGACCAAATGTTATTGGCCAGGAAAACAATGGCTTTTATTTTCAAGGCGTTCACATGAGAGCATACACAGTCACACACACACAAACAGGGATCACAAAAAAAGGCAGCAGAATATAAGCATGAAACAAATACCAAAGATGTTGTTATCACATTACGTGGATGATTTTTCCAAACCAATGTTATCGTATGCCTTAGTGCAAAGGCTCCCCATAATTCTGTATCTATCATAGCTCAAGAAAAATGACAAATCAACAGGAATATCTTTAAGGGAAAAAAGCAGCTCCTCACCAATGCCTATGACTTTCTCAATTTTGATACACGAGGCATCGATCTCCTTGGCGAACTCACGGACAGCTTGGTTTGGATCCTCGTAGGTAAAGGGGTCAACGTATATCCTCACTCCTGAGAAAAGACGTTTGAAAGAAATGAAGAGAGCACGGAAAATCCGGAGAAAGTTATTCACTGTGGCAATTACACTCCATCTGTTATTTATTTTCATCATGCTGCACAGGGCCTTCCTCTGTGGAGGCGCTCCTCCGCCTCCTGCTCCTTTCTTCTCTCCATACCTCACTTCACACTCTGACTCCATAGCTTTTCATGTCACTGTGGCTGACTCCAATGAAGATGGAGCTCATTAACTTGAAATTTTTGTGGGATGCCAATAATATATAATGTTTTTCAATTATAGAGCATGTAGGTGGAGTGTTAACCGTGAGTTACCTTGATGTAAGTGCTTTTCTTCATCAGAGTCCTGCTTGGCTTTGCTGTACTTACTCCTTCTGGGGACAAAAACATCAGGACTGTCAATCACAGTCACAACACATTTTCATGGTTCAAATGTTAGAGAGTATATGAAACAGGAAACAGCTGCATCTCATGTAGAAATCTCAGGAAAGTGTAATTAAAGCTTAAACCAAGACCCACTTAGCCATCAGTTAAATTATTATGAAGAAGTGACACAATTACTGAGACACAGTGTTGTTTGATATTAATACATATTAAAAAGAGCTCATTACAATAACAGTGACTGGTTTTGAATGCTAACCGTCATATCTTTCTAGTATTTATCAACCGGTATTTGCTTTCTTACCAAGGGTTAAATAAAAAAAGATATTACTCATGATATACCACTATTGTATTTGCACAGGTATAGTGCTCGTAAATCTATTTCACCTGTAATAGATTGTGATATTACTACATTAAATCAAGTAAAATATCTTCCACCCCTACGGTTTCTTTCTTTCTGAGGGGCAGTGAGTAAACACCATCAACATGGATCAGACAAGCAGGATGGGTGTAAAAGCTACAAATCAATTCTAGAGAAGATGCAGTTAAATCCCTTTGAATCCCTCAGGCAGCCTGACACCTGTGCTTACATTGATGTGGTAGGTCAGTGGTAGAAATGACCAGATGTGTGGGACATTGTCCTCCTCTATGGTTGTGTAATGATTGTAAACGGTTACGTGATTACAGTCCCTCCCCACAATCACAGGATGGCCGCAGCAGCACAATGGCAGCGGCCATCACATGCATATAAAAAAGGCAGAGACAACCACCTGCTTTACTGGAGAGAGAGGCAATCACACGCGAAAGGGAGAGTAGACACACACACACACACACACACACACACAATCAGCAGCCCCTTCACTACCCATCATTCTCAACACCAATACACATATGCAAGTGGTGATTTGGTTTCCATCTAAAGAGGCACACTCACGCACACAAAGGGATCAGCAAATGCTCATTAAAGGCACATACACACACACACATGCATGCATGAATCCACACACAAGCTTTTCACACGCCCCCTCCCCCAGTGCCACCACACGCAGGAAAACACTACTTTTTTAGCATGTGCACTC
Organism: Microctenopoma stevenorrisi; assembly: GCA_032270685.1. Taxonomy (NCBI): domain Eukaryota; kingdom Metazoa; phylum Chordata; class Actinopteri; order Anabantiformes; family Anabantidae; genus Microctenopoma; species Microctenopoma stevenorrisi. The sequence goes on along the minus strand of JAUMTR010000005.1, from coordinate 6,787,777 downwards.
ACATTTACACATGCACACGGGGAGTGTGGTTAACACCCTGAGGTGAAGCAGCCCCATCTGCATGTAATCCCATCTGTGTGACGGTGCTTAGGCCTGCTCGCTGGTTAACACCCTGAGATTGGGTCATTGCAAATCCACCTGATGCCTCCCTTTCTCACTCTCATTGTATTTCATCAACTAGTTTTCATTGCCTGCTTATCTAATCGTCCACCCTCCTATCCCTCTTCCTTCATCTTTTTTCGTCTTTCATTCTCCTCACGCCAGTCAGGAAGACGCAGCAGGGGAAAATAACTGGCGGCCAGTATCGCAGCCACTAGCTGCGAGGTAGAGGGGGAGGTTTGGAGGGACGTGAGAAGCGGGGATGAAGCAGAGGACAGGGAGTGTGGGGTCACTGATTGCATCTCTTCAGCTGTCTGAGCTGCCAATCACATCTCCGGTGTGGCAAGTCATCACTCATGCGACGTAAGCGAGCTGCACAAGCTGTCTGGCTGTCTGTCTGCATGTGCGTGCGTTTTAGAGTGATGTCCATCTCCCGACATCTACTTTTCCTGTTGTCAGGCTAGACATCCCTCATCTGGGAGGAATGAGGAGACACAAAACAAGAAGGGACAAAACTCACCTTCGGCTGATGACGAAAGCGCTGATGAGGATGATGAGGAGCACAACGCTGCCCACCACAGACACCAGTAACACTGTGGAGTTGGCTCCGTCACCAATAATAGGGGCTGGGACTGAGCGAGGAGGGAGAGGAGAGAAAAAAAGAAAGGGAGCAAAGTCAATATCATTGCTCACAATCGAGTTGTTATGGCTACAGTGATTGTCCTTTTTTCCTTAACCTTCTTTTTATGACCTCTCCTATAAATTCTACTATCTCACATGCTTCATTGACGGACAATGAGAGCCCATTAGGATGTGTGCTTGACCATGTCATTATCATGCACTGCTGTCTCTATCTGCATCACAAAGGGAACACCTGTGCATATGGTACACCTCTGTAACCCTCTGCTGCATAATCTGCCAGTAACAATTAATGCTGTGTGGAATGATATTTATAGAGCTGTTAGGAGAAAGTATAAAGTTAGATTTTCTTGATAATATGTTATTATGGAATGAATATATTTAGCTTGATTCTTCATTTGAATTTATTCTATGTCCTTCATCTGCAGTTTTCCAATTAACTTCCCCTCATGTAGCTTTAAGCTTGTAAAAATGGTCTATTCCATTGAGTATGAGATAGATTTTGCATCAGACTGCCTCAAGAGTCAAGAGCTGCTCCGCTGCATCAAATGAAAATGTTTAGAAACTAGAATTAAGTTCTGTGGGTTTCAACATGTTTTAGCTGCACTGCACTAATCTGGGGTTCAAGAGGTCATTTGAAATTGTGATCACAGTCCATCGACATAGACGCTGCTATCATTGTTATCTTGTGGTTTCAGAGTATGCCGGAAGCATAGGCCAACATTTTGACTTAAAACTTCAAGCATGCTGCTACTCATGCAAGACAAAAAGTAGCTGATTCCAACGAGAATGTCAGAAATGATTTCATTCTTCAAAGCCCAGATAGCTTAGACTGTAGGTTGGTGCATTCACAGAGAGTCATTGCAACTTGAATAATGGAAGCTACTCAAGTTGCGCGCCAGGTGCTGGAGCACAATATCATCTCTTCTAGCTGACAGGTATTTTGATTAATGACTCGACAATGAAAGAGGCACGCTCATAAAAGATGCTATCATTGCAGGACTTTGAAGACATAGTAGAGCTGGCATCAAACCTCTATTTCCCTGCATTGCACTGATGTCATCGAGGCAGGTGGAAGCAGAACTCACCGGAGTTAGTCATGAACTCAAACGGGCCACTGAATTCTCCGTAACCTGCTGCTGTGCGAGCGCGCACGTGAAACACGTAGGAGGTGAGGGGGGTGAGGCCCTTGATGTCTGCATTTCTTGATGAGGTTTTTATGATTCTGTAACTTCTTTCATTTTGATCCTGAGAACAAAAAGTAGAGAACAATTAGCTGTTTTCTTACTGCCTGTGGCAACATATCAGTATTGATGATTAACTGTTTCAGCAGCTGAACTTAAATCTCCCCTAGGACCCCCCTCACCTTCTCGTAGTACTTGACTTCATACTCCAAGATGACTCCGTTGGCTCTATCTGGGGGCTGCCAGGCCAATGAGATGGTGTGTCTTGTTATATCTTTTGCCTGGATAGAGGTCACTGGGGAGGGCGCTTATCAAAGGAAGAGAAAAAGAAGCCCATTTAGGTCCACTGCTTTCTTTCAGTCCACCATGCTGTTTGTAGCTTTGGAGACACCAAGTTTGTTTTGTGTTGATCTCCCCCCACCATTGCTCCTGCTGAGAAACTTAAACAGTGGGCCAGGCCACAAGGCAATCACTTCCATTTGTCTTTGATCTTGGCTTCCTTTCAAAAGCTGAGGCGTTGCAGGACTGAATGGCCACACAGCTAAATTGCCAAAGCTAGAATGTGGCAGTACTCTATTTCTGAACTAATGGTCGATGTCTAAAACACTGAAGCCAGTTTCCTCTTGGCTGACGCTATCGTCTCCACTTTCTCCGTAATCTGGCAGAATAATGTTTAACTTAATTTTCTGCAGATTCACAGGTCACCCTGGGAAACCTTACATTGCAACACAGTCTGCCTCCCAAAGCTCGAAATGAGCTCAAAGCAATTTCTTTTTTTTTCCTTTTTGTCTACAATAGGACAAATCAATTGGTTTTCATTATAGCTCCTGTGAGTGATCTTATCTCAGGCCCTTTTACTGCAGCTGGTAATGAGGCCATATTTCAAGCAACTGTGCTATCTGCGTTCAGACGCCTTTAACATGTGAAGGTGCAGATAATTTCTTACACTTGTCCCCTCCCTACAATGTGCCACTGCTGCACAAATCAAACCTCTATCTTTAGGCAGTGTGACAACACCAAAATTGGGTCATACACACTCTCAGTGCTACAAAGAGAATTTAGGGGCGAAGGAGAGATGGTATTATGGACAGGAAAACACTCATGTACAGAATGAGTTTTGAGCAGACAAGATGATGTATAGCAACAGGTGGAGTTACAGACCAAAGGACAAAGGTTTAGCTAACAAACCTGCACACACAACATATTTCCAACTCTTTGAGGGGCTGTGCGTAGTTTTTGAAACCTAAACCCTCTCCTTTATTCACACAAGTATCCTCAATGACCAAACAATCTCATTCATCTATTATTCTCCACAGAGCCGGAACAAAGCACCAAACCAAACATTTCCAGTGACGTCCAGGTAGCTTTTCACTGTGGTATCTGCCCTTACAAGCTCACAAGAAGGTAAACTCTGACCTCTGGTCCTCAGTGATACTGTAACGTTACTCGTTCTAGACCATCTGCCTTTTAAAAAATTACAGTGGGATGATTAATGAGGGCTTCGCGGTCCACTAATTATGATTGAATTATCTATGACATTATATACATTCTCTTCACTTTGACTGAGGTCTCCAGGGAGCCTAGACATGCGGCTAACACATACAAAACCCAGCTTTTAACTAGGGATTCAATTCAAACGGGTCTGGAATTTAAGCACCAGTCATGGATTGAGTTTCAGTGGGGTGAAGATGAGGCTGGAGAAGGGCAGAGGTTTTGTGACTAGTGGGGGTAGAGATAGAGATGGAGAGGGATGGGATTGCAGACATTTCTCTCTAAATGGATTATCCCAAGGTTGTGTCATCCTGTTGGCCTAATGTGTTGCGTCTCTGTTAAACAATTAGATGGCGGCCAGTTGTATCCCACCAATCAATCATACCCAGCAGCAAAAGCCAATTTGAAGGCCCTCCTGGGGCTGACTGAGGACACTCCAGCTGGGAAAAAAAACCTAGAGGGGTCCCAAACCCTCGTTGTCCCAAGGTAATCCACACATCCATCTTTCCTCCAAAGATGACAGATATGGCATTTTAATCGCGTTCACCTCCTATTGTTGCATTTATATTTTACCCTCGACTAATGTGAGGATAAAGACGAGTGATCCCTTCTGAGGTTTGCTACATGAGACGGCAGCACAGACGCAAAAAAGGCAATACATCAGGGCCATGTTTTACGATAAATTAGTCTGCGGAATGTCTAAAAAGCAAACTGATACACGTATAAATTTAAATGTACCCAGTACACAGAGGTGGCGAAATACTAAACCTGACATGTCTATACTGAATAGAGAAAAGTTTAACCTGAGGCTGTGATTTGGCCAAACCACGCTAGACTAGCTGGCACCTCTGTAGATGAATTTAAAAATGTGGGGCAGATATGTAATTTCTTACTGCCTCGTGAAAGCGTGGGCTACAAATGCCAGTGGAATAATAAGTGTTAGACACAATGAATATTCATATCTCATTTCAGAACTGTGGGCTCCAAAAAAAAGAAAAAAAGAAAATCTTTTGCAGCCTGCACTTGTACACACACATACCCACCAACACAAACAACCTCATTACACAAACAGAAAGATAGATACCAGCCCCATTATCTCATGCAGACAGCAAATAACTCAATCACATCACCTATGCAGGTATTATAATGAAGAAAAACTGGGTAGAGGCACATAGTGGTCGGGATTTAGTTTGGTTTTAAAAAAATCCTTCTCCCATGAGAGCAGTTGACGTTGTGTGGAAATATTTTGCAGACGTTTGTGAGGTTTTGTTTCAGCAGGGAACGCACTTTGTTGAGTGAGTGAGTTTGTCTTTGAAAGCATGTTCATCACAAAGTATTTGTGCTTTGTGGAGCAGCTGTGGTTGTGCACGAATTTGCAGCCGATTACAGTTTGACATTAAAAAAAGGCAGAGGCAGGGCTGCACATGTGGTTGCCAGATTGGGGGACTGGTTGCCAGATTGGAGTCATTCAATTTTGCTGCCGCCAAGGAAAAATAGCCGAGAAGGGAGACGTTTTTCAGGGTGCCGAGAGAAAATGGCTCCCCGCCCCCCCGCCTATAAAACCTGCTTGCATCTCCCCGAACACATTTCCACATGTACATCTGTCCGTTTTGCCAGAAAGATGGAAATTTACATAGATGTGTGTTGACAGACATGCCCACACACACACTCTCTCATGCACTAATTCAGTTTTAGTCACCTGAGCCTGCCAAGTACTTTGTATCAGGACAGAAACACCTCTCACTCTCAGTATTTCTTTTCCTCTTTCTCACACACACACACAAAGCGCTTGATCCCATAAAGTCAGAAAAACATCCATTTACAGCCAGGGGTCAGTCCAAAGCTTGGACATATCACCTTCTTCCCCTCCCTTTTCCTCATGCAGTTCGGGTGAAAGGGTCACGCACCAGCTAATTTACGACAGCGATCCTAGCACTCCCCTATCTGGCACACACAGAGATGCAATCAGAGACACTCATGTCTTGATTTTCGCCTGCCGTCATTTTTCTCCGCTTTGCCTTCATCCACTTTCCGCTCACGCAAAAATACATAAGCGCTCCTCCCTTCCAACCTGCCTACCTCACTTCTTCCTCTGTAGCCGAAATCTGAACTTTTATGGAAAGGCAGTAGGGGGGTGTCTTTTCCACAACGCTTATAAATCCTAATAAATCTATCATAATAAATGTGTAATCCATGTTGTCTGGATGAGGGGAGGCGATACAGAGAGAGGGGCAGCCACAGATGACTGGCTGGATTACCAGAGGCTGAAACCAGAGCTTCCAAAGCCCCTACTGAGCATTAGCAGGAAGAAATCCAATCAGTCTGGAGCTATTCTCTTTAACACGCACACCCACATGCACACAAATTAGAACAGACACACAGATGGAGGGACATAGAGAACATTGTTGGGAAGCAATTGTAGATTGTTTCCAACCATGTGCAATAACTGTATATTTAATTAGTCATTTAATAATCAAAAGCCAGCTGTATATATGGTACATACCTCCACGCCTGCACATAAGTATAAATACTGCAGCGTGTCATTTTTTAAGCTACCTATCTTCTCACCTGTTTTCTTGTACACTCCATGCCATATGTTAAATGCTCTTTGACCCGCCTTGCACACGCGCGTGTCACTTCAATTGTTACTTTACGAAGAGCCACCAGAAACTCCAGTCTGTTCCTTATACGCGTACATACTTGGCCAATAAATCTGATTCTTATTCTGATCCACGAGCATACAAACATTCTGTGCAACACATTTTCTCACTTGTAGCCAAGTATGCAGACTGTTGTGCACATGTGCAAACACACAGATTCACAAATGCACACTCTAATAGAGCTTCCAGCTGCAAACTTCATATAACTAACTCCTGGGGATGAGTTGTGAAACATGGAACACTGACAAGCCAAAGGCAACATCATCTATATCTTACAACTTGAAGTTACCAGATTAGCCTCAAGCAACCCCAGGGGGACATTGCTATGTGTGTCTTATTATGTCTTTGTACGAATCCATGTGTGAGTCTCTGCACTTTAGAGTTTTAGCGTAACCGTGAACCAGTGTGACCATGCTGACATGCTGTTACGAGCCCTCGGCCTCGACTCAAGGGTGTGCTCCATTTCAGCTCCCACACATGGCTGTCTGGCAGAACTTGCAGCTCTCCCACAAGCAGCACATCCATTCATCTCTATCTTCCTGACCCCAGCTCATAAATTAAGCCACAGTGTCCTTAAATTGCTGGTCCAAGCCCTATTCAGGATATTCGCTTTTCCCAGGGTTGGAAAATAGTGATAAAAAAAAATCTACACAAAAAGGCACTTAGCTTGCCACCCAAGCAGTAAAGAAGACCAAGGTAATGATCGGCTATAAGTGGAAAAGAGAAGTCAGGAGTGAAAAGAAAGGGCCAGGGTCATAAAATCCATTTGCACAACAACCAGTTACAAAATGGCTAAATGACAAAACAACAGGCGGTTTTGAATGCACCCCCAGGCTAGAGAGCTTTTCTCCTGGTCGACAGAAGAAGCTGTATTCATGGCTGTATTCTACTACACACGCCCCTAGACACACAATCCAGCATTTGTAATTAAGCCTCCACAGATCAATAAACTGATCTAAATCATTAGCTTGAGAGCTAAATATAGCACATTGCCCCTATCTTCAGCCTAGGCTTCCCAGGCCTAATTATGCAAAACTCAAGTGAAATATTGCAGAAAATAATTTCCCACTGCAGAATCCATCATCCTCCTCAGTAATCACCCAGCCTTCGCCCAAATTATTCACGGCTTTAATAAACATGTTTTGACAGGCATATTGCCCCAAAAAGTACTTAAAGCACCGTAACCTGGGCTTTAGCTGCACACACTCAAACTATAGTGCAAAACACCTTCCCTGTACACTCTTCCTTATATAAGCTCACACAAACCAACATCTTCCGCTTATCCGAAATCGGGTCGCGGTGGGTGCTGGAGCCTCTCGCCCAGCTGCCTTCGGGCGAGAGGCAGGATACACCCTGGACGAATCGCCAGTCCATCGCAGGGCCAACACATAGACATACAGACGAACAACTATGCACACTCACATTCACACCTACGGACAATTTACAGTGACCAATTAACCTAACTTTGGACGGTGGGAGGAAACCGGAGTACCCGGAGGAAACCCGCGCAGACACGGGGAGAACATGCAAACTCCACACAGAAAGGCACCCGGCTGACCCCGGGACACGAACCCAGGTCCTTCTAGCTGTGAGGCGACAGTGCTAACCACCACACCACTGTGACGCCCTCACACAAACCACCGACATTTAATTTAATAGTTTCTATATTGTGCACTACTATGTTGAACTGTTAACTGAAGGTATGTTGTACGTCTTGATGAACTCTTTTTACAAAGACCTGCTTCTTCTTGTCGCTCGTGGTATGAACGGGCATTTTTGACCACTTGCACACTAAACAACATTTATTTTCTCAGCAACTCACTAACGTCTGATTGTCTTACCAGCCTGATTGGTGGTGACAGTCACTGACACAGCCTGTTCGGGTCCAGGGCTCTGGGGCGAGACACCATTCACCGCCCACACCTCAAAGGTGTAGTTGGTGTGGGCCTGCAGCTCGTTGATGGACACCCTGGTTCCCTTCAGGCTCAGCTGCTGGGGGCTGAAGTGGATGCCGTTACCACAGGGTTGACAGCGCCGACCGTCAGGGCCACAGCGCTTACACACCACATTGTAGGTTAAGTCCTGTCGTCCTCCTGAACTCCGGGGTGGGGTCCACTCCAGGTTCACAGAAGTCTCGTTGACGTTGGAGATTAAGTGGACAGGAGCTGATGGAGGCCCTATGGAGTAAGAAGAGAAAGGAAAAAATAGGTCTTGGGGTTACCACTGAAAGAATGCAAGTGGAGTGGTGGTGGTCTAGCTGTAACTTTTAGAAACCATTTTAAATGTTCTCTTCTTCCTGCCAAAACCTTAAAAAGCTTTGAAGTTCTTACATTTCTTATCTCGTGCACTGATCCAGTCTGTTGTATTCTGATTTATCGTCCACCGAAGTCAAACAGCTGCTTTTTATCCGAGTTCTCTGAGTATATTGCAGACATTATCACTA
>JAUMTR010000005.1:6768145-6779161 GCA_032270685.1 Microctenopoma stevenorrisi | reverse complement strand
TTCTAAATGTAAAGCACTTTGTAATGTAAGTTTTGAAAAGCGCTCTATAAATAAACTTTATTATTATTATTATTATTTATTAACAATAAGTTATTGGTGATGTTGCCAGTGGCTGTGGTAATTGATTCTTTCGTAGATACATATAACAAAGACATAAACGTTTAATTGACTGGGTTGTTCCTTTATTGAGAACCGAGGGCTTCTTGAGTTCCCTTTTAATGTCCTGTCCACTACAGAAAGGGAGGATCCAGTTTCGCCTCAGTTAATTCTGCACACTAACTGAAATCCAATAGGCCAGCAGATTTCTTTTCCATTCATACGTATGTGGAATCAGCTGGAAGTGGCAGAGAGCCTAAGCCCGCAGTGGAGCTTTACGACACTCACTCAATAACTTTAGACAAAGTTTACTTTGGGCTCTGTTATTAATTTTCTGCTTAAAAACCTATGTGCCCCATATGGCAGCATTTCCACAGATAAGTGACAAAACACCGCCGCTCATCCATTTTGGATGTCAGATCTATTGTAATGAATGTGGTTTTTTGTGTTGCTTTCAAACATAAGCGGTAGTAATTGACACAACTTTCCCTCTGTCGCTCTTTCTTCTCATCTCTGTTTTCTCTGTCTCGCGCGCACTCGTTCTGACTAATGAAGCACACGCGAGCGGGCTGCGGGGATCAATACAGGGTGAAATATGAAAGCTATTCAGTCCACAGACGAATCATTTCACAATGGAAATTAATTATCAGTGTTATTTTTGGAGGACCACAGTGGCAATGAGTGATTTCACAGAGAGCAGCAGAGGGGACAGTGCGTAGGAGTGTGTGAACAGGGTCGCCTAAGGAGAAATAAGTGTGCTTTTGTGCAAGTCTTGCCATATTAATGAAGACAAGGTGGCAGTGCAACTTTACCCGTGATGCATGCATCTTCACAAGAAGCTCATAGTCTACGTCTATGGATTGGATTCACATGAGCATAATATGCAAGCATTAATCTGCCAGGAACAGGAGGAGAAGTTAAACACTGTCTGTTCATCCAGGCAGCGGAAAGCTGTTGATTAGTACGGAAGAAGCAGGTCTGGATGGATGAATGAAAGGAGGGAGGGAGGCAAAGAACGTATATGGATAGTGGTGCCTCTAACATTAAAAACCTAAAGGGCCAGTAGATGCAAGCAGTGAAATAAAACACAGATTTATTATTAGCATCAGTCCACTTCCCCTACCAACCGCAGCCTTCAATGAAAACTTATTAATACATTCTCATTAAAAATGATGATAAAGTCCCCCTCCTTTGACCACTTTTTCTCCCCCTCACCCACTTTCCTCTCTTTCACCTCATTCCCGCTAGCCGCTTCTCAGACAATGGGAACAAGTTACAGATGGGGTTTCTAAATTAAGGTGCAGACGCCCAAAAGCCATTATACCAGTGCCTTTGCCAGTGTGCTTGGCTCAGCTAACCTCTCTTCCCTTTTAATACTGCGTGCTGTCTTGGATACACTATAAAACTATGAGCCATCAGTTATCTGGACCTCAGGATCATAAGGATCACAAACCAAACAGAACAAAGGTGAGGTTTACGTTCAGTGTCTGATACTGTGAGAGCTCCTTTTTTGTGCCAAAGGAGAATAGAAAGATAAGCTACACGATATCCTTGCAATTCAACATGGGCATTGTGTGTTCTTATAACCATGACATGCTAAAATGTAAACTTTAAAGGTGCACTGAGGCTGAGATAAAGCTGGGCTGCCCACTGCTCCAGTCTTTATGCTATGCTAAGCTAAATGCAAGGCTGCAAAGAACAGTATTTGTTTTAGATTTAGAACAGTTAGTGAGCTAAAGTCATGCCTCAGACCTTAGTGGTATTTGACTTTGTGTGCATTGCCAGGTGCGTGTATAATCATTCCACAAAGATTATTTGTGTTTGTTTGTTGCTATGGCAAAAGTTGCAACAGCGCTATAAAACTTTATGACTGTATAAAGCCTTAAACACATTCCACCACATGTCACTGTTCCTCTCTGCTTTATTCATATACACACGCGCGCGCGCGCACAATCTACCTTTAGCTATACCTGTCGCTCTCCCAGAATGCACCGTTGGGAGCAAGGGAGCGTGGGAGAGCCTTCGGCTGTGACTGACACTCGGTAATTAATCCAGTGAGAGAGAATGGCGGGGGGAGACAGGAGCACAACACTCTCACAACCTACATATAAGCACAATATGGCCTTGAAATTCACACACTCCTTACGGTTTGAATCTGGAGGGACAGAAGAAAGTTGACTTCTCCTCCTCTCATTTTCCATTCATTTACGGCCTTGCAATTTGCTCTGAGCGTTATTTCTTTCTTTCCTGTTGCTCCTTCACTTCCATCAGTCCCTCCTTTAATCTATGTTTGAATTCCCCCCGTTCTTCTCTGCATTCTCCCACCCTCTCCTCCTTTCATCCCTCTATCTTTCTGTCTTTTTCTATCAGTAATTGTTAGGCGAGTGTTGCACAGGGCTGAGGTAAGGAGCAGGCTAAATTGGCCAGAGCATCGACCCTGCGATTACCATCCGGCTGGGATTCATTCAATGCCCCCCTCGAGTCCTCTCTGCTCTGCGATCATTCCTTTCTCGTCCCTCCCTCTTCCTCCACCATCACCGCTAAGAAAACTGGGGAAAATCTGAGAAACACATCAAGGGCCAACAGAAACCCCCAAAATGGAGAACACTCCTTCTACTATAACCCGAATGAAGTGGAACAACTAGTTCCCACGGGTGTCTGTCCCTGGTTTTCATTACTAACCTGTGGCGGATGTGTACGTTTTTGTGTTGGTTTGCCAGTTTTGTCCTGAACATATTTTAATATTAAATATGAAACTGTGTGCTTATTGATTACACTGCGTATTACAGTTGACAGTTTCCTTCAACTTGTTAAATCACAAAGGTAGTTAAATGTACTTTGTGTTATAAATATCTGAAGTACATGTAAACTACTTGCTTAAAATGTTTTTCATAGTCTATCCAGAAAGAAACGCATTCATCAGAAAAGCACAGCTATAAAAGTATTAAAAGTAAAAATAGTAAAAGTAAGAAGAAGAACATGCACACCAAAATGACAAAAGCAAGACAAGAAACGGAAAAACAAACCATAAAAAAACTGTCAAAAAGATTTTCCAAAATCTCTTTCTAAAAAGTGATATAATTCATTAATGCTGCCAAGTTCCTCCGGCAGGTTGATCCAAAATGTGGGTGGCAAATGAGTTGATTGGTTCTTGTGTCTAATCTGGAAAACAAGTGTTTCAGTGAAATTCAGCATACATTAATCACGGATCAAAAGAACAATTGCTGCAAACAGGCAACGAGCGAGGATGCAAGAAAGGTGCCAGCAGAGTGACACATGAAAAGTAACAGGCCTGCACACAATGATGGAATTACACAACATCCAATTTTAATCACCATCTTCCATTGCTAGACCCTGAGCTAAGAGAGGGGAAAAGCGTTTTCAATTACCTATAAACACACGCACGCACACAGACATGCACCCCAATTACCAGAGATGCTGGCTCTTTCCCAGCCTGACCTTCAGCGAGGCAAACTAGGAAATGACTTTAGGAGGGTGTTTTTTTCCTCCTCTGCTCTGTTCGTGACTATGAGTGGGTTTTCAGAGAATGAGAGAGTGAAAACAAAATGTGAATGAGGAGGGATGTATGAGTGACAGCTGTAATTACAGAGCTATAACATGTGGGTGAGAAGCAAGAAAAAAAAAAACGCACGAGGAAGGAAAACAGCAGACGACAGACAGGGTGAGAGTTCAAAGATCAAATGTTGGCCCACTGACGAGGCAGGGCAAAGGTTGGTGAGAGAGTCCTGCTAATGTTCGGAGTTAGGAATGTCGTAGATATGCGATCGCGGGGTCGTTTAAAATCATCCGAGTAATGAGCTCTAACAGCTGCTGCTGGCAGCAGTCATGCTCAAATGCCATGCTAACTAACAGGACAAGGGCGATGAGCTCCCTGCTCCTGAAAAATAAACTTTTAATAATTCAATAATAATATATAACGATGAAAGAAAACACTAGGGATTGGGCACATGTTTCTATCATTTATTATGCTATTTATTATTGTTATTTTTTATTATTTCATGCTTTATCAGTGACTATTTAACTTAAAGTATTGAAAACAGATGAAAATGCAACAAAGGGGCTGAAATCAAGGTTAAAAGCGCAGATGCTCTTTAATTTAACTACTTTGTTTTTCTTTTAAATGACTAATTATCTGAAGCTCAGTTGTGTTTTTCTCTCTGATTTCTGTTTAATGAGCTGTTGCCGCAGGAAACAGTAAATTGGCTAATAATGAAAGGATGACCCGATTTAAGACTCTGATTAAGTCATTTGGTATTATTGTTTGAAAACTGACCTTGGACAAATAATTAATCAGTTATCAAAATAGTTGATTCACTGTCTAACTAATCAATAAACCAAGTATTCATTATTATTATTATTATTATTATTAATCATTCCAACTGTAGTTTTCAGCCGGGCTACCAGGAAGACGGAGAAACTTTAGTCCAACTTAAGCAAGTATGCACTGTGTCGTGTCAGGATGTCTCCTTTCAGCTGTCCCTCTCTGCAGAGGAATTAAAATCTGCCAGAGGACGTCCTCTAATCTTCTACCCTGAATATGGAAACCAGTTGTGTTGTTAACATGACAACCGAAAATCATCTGTAACCTGTGAGCGCACATAAACACAATCCACAATTCCTCCATCCTCCTGGGGCATTTTCACATAAACAATTCACTCATTTTTCTACCTTCTATTGCCTGTTGATATGAACAAGTCTGATGACAATGTGGATCATAGTTTCATAAAAGCTTTTCTATTTACAGAGAATACGGCGTAAACAGTCTTTGATTTAGTGACACCAGGGAAAGCGGTGAAAGAAACAGCTCAGAAATAAGCCAAAATTCAATCAAGAGTTTTGCAGATTACTATATTGTATAACTATAAGAATGACTCATGCAGTGTCCTTTAACGTGGATATATTTCACAATAAAGCATACGGACACTGTACAGCGGGAGAATCATTAGCTGTCATTTAGTGCTCAGACAGTTACTGTGAGTGTTGGATGGCGGGGTTTGACTGCTCGTCTGATTCAATCAACTGTTTTGCTGAGTGATGAATTCACAGGAACTTCAGATCATTCAAGTCAAATGGTGAGCCAACTATGAGCTAAGCAACGGAACAGATGTTTTGCTTGTAATACTGGTTCATGACACACACTTACTCATATACAAATGATGTGCGTGTTATGTTCCTTCTTTTTCTCTTTGTTCTCTGTCCGTGTATATTCCTACCAATACAAATTCCCTGTTCCCCGAGATCTAAAAACGGATGATGTATCATTACACAGCAAGATTGTTAACAATATTTGTTATCACAGTCACAGTGAGTCAGGGGGAGGACTGTAAGAACCAGATTCACCAGGGGTTGAGTCACACAACCAGATGGAGGAAAGTGAAGACACACATTGAAACTTATAACACTGAACATGGTCCTTCGGTATGTATTCATATTTTTAGTTTCACTTTCTTTCTCCAGGACATCCAACCTTCTATCTTTATCAGTGTCTTCTCACTCTCTGCATGCATCTCAAGCTTTCGATCTGCCCTAGTTTTTCCACCTTTTTTGTCACCTCCCTACATTTCTGCTTACATTTATCTCTATTTGTTCTCTCCCTCCTCCTCTGTTTTGAGGTCTCTCTGTGGAAGACTGCATCTGGGATGCAGCAGTTTATACCCTCATTAGTTCTCTGTCACCATGACTGATCTCTAAGTACCACCTGGAAACAAAAGACACCTATTAAACCGGCAGCTGCTTGCTTCATGTGTGTGCAGAAAGACTGTCCCTGTGTGTGTGACGGTATAATTCAGGTTGGCATTTCATCTAACTGAGAGAGAGAGCGGGCATGCGTGTGCGCACTTGGGTTCCTTTTGGGATGTGTTACTAATGCAGTACACAGCAGCACGTTAAGCAGGACAGTTCGAGTTGTTTACAAATAACAATATCATAGCCTATCAATGCACTCTTGTGCAACATGTGGGTGTACTTACGGGTACAGGGCATGGATGCCGGGTCTGTTTCCGATCGAAAGTAACCCTTGTCACAGGTGCAGGAAGTGGATCCCTCCCTGACGGAGTAACTGTGGAGTGGACACTTGGAACAGGCGCCATCAGTAGCCAGAGCACGGTAGTAACCAATCTTACAGGCTGAAAGATAACAGGACACAGTGGGTTTGGTTAGACATGCTGTCGACATGTTACACCCAGCGTGTAACATTAGCTGGGTGCGACTATGACCTAAAACCGTATGTCATGTAAGTACTTTAAATGATATGTATGTGGTCTGTGTATGTGGTATCATGTGGTCACGACCTGTTTAGCATGTTAACATTTACCTGTTAACACTAAAGAAAATATACAAGTGTCATCGGTTAGGGTTAGAGTTGTGAATCTTGAATATCTGTAAAAAAATCTAATTGTTGTGATATTTTCTTTAGACAAAAGAAACATCAAAAGACATTAGAACACATGGACATGTACAAAAGTGCAACAAGAAAACAATATGCTGCCCAGAAAATTCAACTTCTATCTTCTTTGACTTATTCTCCATCTTCAGTGTTTTCTCGTTTTTCATCTCTCCGTCTCAGAAACCTGCATTCTATTATTAAAAAACAGGAGTAGAGGATGTTATTTCCTCTGAGAATAAATAGAAATCTAATAACTACCTGTTGCCTTTCTCACAATTTAAGCTATACTCTATTGACAAGACTTGAAGCTGCAACGAAACCAGAGCCTTTGGCATTTCAGTCCATTTAACAAATAAAAATGCCACCACACATGGCACAGCAGGAGCTCTGTCACTCTTGGCCTAACACATACAGTGCACACACACACATACTTTAGCCTGAAATGGTAACCCAAGTGACACTTTTCCTACTTTTGGCGACAGTGCTCGACTTTCTCTTGAGTGACAGTTTGATCACAAGGCTCATCTTTCAAGGAGTTTCTCAGTCGTCTTTTCATTTCTATAATGGCTGAGGACGACTAGCGGGTTTATATTTCACCCCCTGAGCGCTGAACCAGAAGAGGAGGACAAAAGAACAATTCTAAGAGAGGTGCGGCGCAGAGCGTCGAGACAATGATTGGACCAAATAACTTGTCAGTCAAAAAATTTGTCGTGTGCTCGGAAGTTGGGGGGGGTGAATAGTATTGAGGCAAGAAAGTTGGTTGTTTGGGTTTTGGTAGAGTGGGCAGTGTGTGTGTGTGTCTTGTTATGGTGTAGAAAATCCATCAGGTAAAAATGAGCCAATTCATACCGAATATAAATTAGACAATTACACACTTACAGTCGGCAGGAGTACAGCTATCCTCCCCTTTGTATATACACACATAGATGCTGGCTGTCCCCACAAGTCCATACACAATTCAAAAAGTACATATAAAAGGCATGGAATTTAATACCACAGTCTTAAATACATCTTGGTATCCTACATACAAACGAACAGTCACATAAACAAATTCCCAGATGTGTTCACCACACTAGAAATCAAATCAGTGCCTATCCACACATACCACAGCGATAGGAAGTCCATCCTCCAACAAAAACACACATTCCACCAGCCACCCGACATGCTCACACATACAAATAGCAGAGGAAATCCACAAACCCCTTAAAATGCTGGGAAATCCCTCTCTTGGAGGAGCAATAAAGTCAGGCTCTTTACCCCGCAGCTGCTCCTCTGCAGCAGCTGGATTAGCGTACTGTGCCGTTAACCGAGTCAGACTAGCTGCTACCTGCTGAGCCATTCTTTGCTCGTTCCCACTCAGTCAATCAGGGCTAAATCCCTGCAGCTTCATTCGCTAACGCTAAGCTAAGGGCCTCTTTGATTGTAGCCTGCAGGGGTGCGTGAAGCCTCCGTTTCTTTTCTTCACAGTTGCAAAAAAAAGAGAAGAGATTAGTCAGGAGGTGCTTTGTGTCACAACTCTATCTTTAAAGCAATCTTTCATTGCCCACTCTCATCAGTAGAAACAGAAGGACACTGGGATTTGTGGGTATTGTTGAGGAGAGGTTGTGACCCCTTCAGGTGACATACACAAAGTTGCTATTAAGGTTTGTACATGTGCACTGATCAGGAAAGTGCCTAGGGTTGAGAGGGGGGTCAACCAGCTGTTTGAGATGATGGCCCCTTGCTAAAAGCTGGAGGGAGAGTTAATTGAGTCCCATGCTTCACAGCCTTTGGGACTGAGCCTCTTAAAAAAGACATAGTCTACCTCAAACTGTGCACGGTTGATGAGTTTTTTACTCATCAATAATTAAGCTGTCCCAGGCTGACCCAAAGTCCCCATGAGCTGTGTCAGAATTCTTTGCACAACTTCAAATACCTATTTGCCACGGAGTAGCTCTGGCATCTTCATCTGTGTTTTGAATCTCTGAATTTTAGAAATTTTGTTTGAAAATGTAATGTCAATATAAGAGCTTGTTTATGGCAGTGACTACCCCGCAGAAAGGAACAGTCGAGGGGGAAACGAGAGGTTGATATCCAAGTAAAGCTAGAGAATTTGCTTCCTATTAGGAGTGTGCAAGGGAAGAGACCGCAGTAGTGGGTGGTCCAATAGGCCGTGGCTTAGGAGAAGAATCTCCCCTAAGACTTGTTGGATTTATCACTGTCCGGACCAGCCATGGCAAACCCACATATCGATGCAATACAGACACACATGAACACACATGTATTTAGTTTTTATGGGATCTGAGCTGAGAAGCCCTCATCATATTCTCTCATACAGCTCTCAAACGTCTACCCAATTTTTCCACGCAAATTTTTACAGTCTCCTTTTTTGCCCCTTAACTGTTACGCATGAATTCTTTCTCACTTTTCTTCACCCTCTATGTCTCTCTCCCACTCTGCTAGGCTTTCTCTCTGCAGGCCTCCTTTCAGACAGAGAGGGGTTTGTCAGGTGCCAAATCCCTGAGCTGAGAGATCAAAGACAGACAAAGAGACTGGTGACTTACTGTTCTATTCTGGAAAGGCAAAAAAATGGAATCCCTCATAGAACGGGACATCACATTCTTCCCCCTTTTCTCCTCTGGCAGGTCTTTCACCCATTCAATCCTCCTCACTAGCTTTAGTCTTCTTTCCCTTTTGTCAGTCTTTCCCCCGCCCCATCCCTGTTGTCTCTACGCTAAAGCACATTTGGAGGAAAGGCGGCACCGAAGGTGGAGGGAGAGGGCTGTTGGGAGTTAATGAGTAGTTTTGTCTGTGTGGTGGGGATTCTACTGGCTGAATTGGTTGAACTGCGTAAGGGGAGGTAAAAACAGGAACTTCTTTTCAAGACAAAACCATCAACGCAGCCATGTGCAAAAAATAGAAGTGCACAAAAGCTAATGATACAATGATAGCTACCCACACGTGAGCCAACTAAAACCCAGCTAAGTTTTCCTCTGAGTGGCAATAACCTACACACTAGGCTTTGAATAGTCATAGAAGCTCCCCACACTGCTGCCAAATAAAACCACATCTACCCACACACCCACCCACTTCAGTCCACCTTGAGTGATCCACATGCAAGCCTGATAGGCAAGCTATTCTGCAACCTACACAACAAAGTATCCTATACACTGGGGACTGTAAGCATTAGAGCAAGCCTGCGCTACAATAGCCATCCAAAACCCCCAGAAATACAACACCCAGCACACGGCTCACAAAAAATAGACCTGCCCCGGCAAAACAATTGCCTCTCTTATAATCAAAGAAAAAGAATTAAGTTCAAGCTACATAATTTTTCTCTCCTTTCAAAGCTGTGCTTTATCGTCTTTGGGTGATGAAAACTCGGTCACTCTTTTTTAGTCATAACAGACAGTGAGTGTTCTTCAAAAGAGCAGTTCACAAAGCAGCTCTTTAAAAAAAAAGCGATCAGCTTTCAGGACTTGAAGGCAAGGAGAGTCTTCGTTTTCCTGCACCTTGAGGAGCAAGTGATCTCCATTCAGTCGGCTTTCCTGCCATATTCCCATGCTTTTGTGTGTCTTCAGTCTCTTTTTTTCTTTATGTGAAAAGCAGTTCATTGCTCAGATTTGCTCATGCTAAAATGGATTACTGTTCTTGGAAGCATTTCGTTTAACACTTGTGTGCAGTCCTAAACTGGACAAAAAAGAGCAAAGTCTCAGATGTATACAGTTTTCATCATAAGAGATAAGCAGATAATAATACCTGAGCAACTGGCATATTATAAGGGATAACTAGCTGCTGACCGTTAGCATCTGTCACTGGAACAGCAGGAGAGTGGAGCAGGTTGACTCATTAATTCCACCGCTGAGGGTTATTAATTACCTCCGGCTCTGACGGCGACATACAGCCACATGACCAGCAAAACCCATCAGGGTGATGGATGAGGGACACACGGCCACCGAACATGATCACCATGATTGATGACATACACTCAACACACATCTTGACCTTGATCTGGCAGGGGGAAAGGTCCCATACGAGTGGTACCATCCTTTAAAATGCAAAATCCAGAGAAGTCAGGTAGGGACATCTGGGTTGAAATCCTTACCAGTGTTAATGAAGACTAAGAACAAAGGCCTGTGAGGCTAATGATGTTAATAACACACAAGTCGACCGTGCTGACAATCACTGCAGCTTTGCTAACGATGGCCAGTGCCAGGGGGTGCAGGAGTTGCCAGCAGTTTGTCTGTCAGAAGACAGATGATTTATAACTGTACTTTCAACAGCACAGATCTATCACACAAGAGCCAACCAGAACGTTGCCCTAATTAAAATGTCTGTACATGACACACAGGGCCCCCAGCCAGACAACCATATGAGCAAAGCACAAATGATGACTACAATACAGGTCCTTCTCAAAAAATTTGCATATTGTGATAAAGTTCATTATTTTCTGTAATGTAATGATAAACATTAGACTGTCATATATTTTAGATTCATTACACACAACTGAAGTAGTTCAGGGCCTTTCATTGTTT
>JAUMTR010000005.1:6736336-6768045 GCA_032270685.1 Microctenopoma stevenorrisi | reverse complement strand
ATGTTTATCAGTAAATTACAGAAAATAATGAACTTTATCACAATATGCTAATTTTTTGAGAAGGACCTGTAGATGTAGATCCACAGAGCAAACAACTATTACACATTTTGAAACTTTTTTAAGTAATATCAGAATACAACCAACGAGTCAGTAAACGTCGTCAAGGAACCAAACAAGTCCAGTTGCTCTGGATAAAACCTTTTTGAGATAACCAATGTGTCCTATATGCTGACTTCTAAAATGTGCAAATTTGTCCATTTTATGCGATTTCTTGCAAAATTATAAGAAAAATATGTGAAGTCGTTGACATTTGCTTTAACATGTTATCATACAACCCGTGTTGCTCATCAGTAATCTGATGTATGCATGCATGGGTGTATCTAACACAACACTTGTCGTTTATTAAGTACCTATAAAAAGCATGTAATCTCACTGAGTGACAGACAACTCTGCATTGTGCTCATGCTGACTTGTCTCCTTGCTGCAAGAGAATAAACGATTAATTCTTGATTCCAGCAACTCCGCCTTTGATTGAAAAAAATTCCTAATAATAAATGACATGTATATTATACCTACCCTGTGTTTAAAATAATTATAAAATGTATTTTGTTGAGACTACAAAACATTAACTGCTCCCATATAGGGACATTTTTGTTAGATGGTCACTATTTTGCAACCTATTCTTATTACCCCTTGATTGCATAACCAAAAAAATGTAAAATATTGTTCTGCAGGCTTCCTGCTGACCAAGGACTCTGCGTTCTTACTGACACGTAGACTTCCCACTTAATTCTTCTAGCAGGGCCTCAAGAAGGAATATTAATACAATGGTTGTATCAGAAAAATCTAAAGTATTCCACCCAGCTACTTAAGAATGGACAAAGACCACTATGGAAAAATGGGGCACATGGTAACTAAGATGCATGTAAGGAAAAGCGAGAGGCACAAAAAGAAAGCAAGAGTAGTGAGGGCAAAGTGCACTGACAGAAGACATAGAGGGAACTCCAAAATGGACAGGGAAAGTAAAGAGATGGATAGAATAGGGAAAGGTATAGGCAGAAAACAGATCCATCTTTGTTTGAAGGAACACTGTTTGATTTGGCTGTGTTGGGTGGGGGTGACTCAGATTACACTTTTGCATCCATGCCAGGTCCGCAGGGAGGGCACCACCCAAAGCTGGGCAGGGTGCCAACCAACTAAGGACCTTTTGCGACCTAAGCTTCACAGGGCAGGTAGGTAGTGGACTATGATTTAAGGCAAACAAGACAGAGACATATACACAAACCTGTACACACCTGCACTCTCTCAGGTATGCAAACAAAGCCCTCCAAAGGTCTTCTGGACTAGACAGATGCAGTTTGTAATGTCATGCATGCAAACACATAAACACACACACACACGCAGACACACATATCTATCAATCAGGCTTTGTGTTATCACAGGGACGGAGTACAGCAGGGACGATGGGAGGTAAACAAATTCAGTCAAGGTATTGTCTTGGTCCAATTTCTACAAGGGCTCCAGGGGCTTGAGTCTTGATGGACCTGCATGTGTGTCGGCATGTGTGTGTGTGAACAGGCAGTGTATCACGCCTGTTTTCCTGATATTGTTTACAATGAAAAGAGCTACATTTTCATTCAATTGTGAAAAAAGCCAGATAGGTGGGAGTTGGGGGAGTATGCTAATGCTGTTGTTTGGAGCAAAACTATTCTACTTTTGGCGAGTTGAGAAGAATGGGGCAGGAAAGGGAGGGTGTGCGAGGAGAACACACACAAATGCTCGCTAGGAATAGGTAAGGAGGAAAAGGAAAAGATAGGGAAATGCTGGGGCCTCGTGTGCAATTCTGTAAACAAATACATAACAAAAAACTGTAATCCACACAATGCAAGTTATGCGTCTCTACCACACCCGCCTAATAAATCAGAATACCAGAACGTATATGACATACAGTACGCTGAATAAGCATGCAGTCACACATCTGCCAGCACTTAAAAGAGTGCAGAAAAACACATATGAAACCCTAATTACCTCGTTGTCTGTGGTCTCGGGGGCAAGTTTACCATCAACCTTGTCAGTTTCTCAGAAGCAGTTTGATGGGATATGAGGAGGGGTTAGAAGAGGTCGATGTGCGGGTGAAAAGGAAGGTATTTTTAGGTTGTTTGTTTAGGTAATCTACTTGCAGCTCCCAGAAGACAGCCTGTCTGGGGCTGCACAACACCTTCTATTGTGCGCGTGTGTGATGGTGGCAGTCCCTGAGAACCCTGTGCGCGCCACACACCATTGTCTCCATATCGTGCGTGTCTATGTGCAGTCACATGAGTGTGTGTGTGTGTGTGTGTTCGCGCACTCTCTGGCGGTACATAAAAATGTTCCTGGGTCACTAACTCTTCAACAGCTCATGTCAGCCCAATGCTGGTCTGGTGCTCACTGCTTTAACCTTTGACCTGGTGTCACTCAAGCCTTGCTCGTCTACGACCACTTTCTCATCTCTGTTGACATCATTGCTGTCGTGGAAATGATACCCAATCCGACTTGAAACTGTGTCTGCTCCTGTACGCATGGTAATGGCCATGCACCCTGTGCTTGTGTGCAGTCCTAAGTTAGCAGCATATAGTTATATATATACATGTCCAGTGCATGTGTTGCCCTCCCTAACCCCAGGCTAGTTGAACCTGGCCTTGCAGGAGGATTAAAGGGTGTGTAACAGGAGCCTGGGGTTAATGACTGCTGCTCTGCTAATGTGTAACACTTTAGCCTTTACCTTTGATGTGAGGACAGACGTACAGACATGATGATGACGAGAAGGGGCAAACAAAGGGATGTGAGATCCAAATGTACAACGGGCTTTGAAGTAAGTGTGATGGCACCACTGGAAGAAGGCCAGAGTCAAGTATCTAAGTTGTGTTTTGTGCTTTTTGGACTCCTCGGCTTCTTTCATTCCAAGTATGAGCACTATTTGCTTCCTGTCTTTTCAGTTATCTCTTTTTTAATCTTCATAGTTCCTTTCACCACTTAGGGTGATGCTCCATAGTTGGCAAATTCAGTCAGTGAGCCGAGCAGCACTGATGCAAAGCTGCCAAAAATGTGCTCATGACTTCCTTTATTCTTTTTTCTATTGCTGCCAATTGCTACAAACCAAACACAATAGAGCTATATTGCACAAAATAGCATTGCTAAAGAAGAACAAAAGGCTATTGTCATACATATTATTTTAATTGCTTAAACTGTAGGTTCTGTGGCCTTTTTTCTTTAAATAGGTTCAGGTTACTTATTTGTACCCGTAGGTAGATTTGTAGCACATAATCTGGCATCAACAGTTTTGTTAAGGTCTATTTTTTTTTGAGAGTATGTTAGAAAACAGTTCACAGTGAGTCCTCTAAAATACTCACAGGTTGATACTGATGATAAAAGTAACTGCAGCTGTCATAGGTTGTGACATGACCACGCTAGGCCTGTTCAAAGAATGATCACCGGCTGTACCCATAACCCCCAACCTCACCTTTCACATCTCCAACCATTTATCAGGGCCACCAGACAGGAGTCAATTCATCTTTCTCTTGCTTTTACTCTCTTACACACACACACACACACACACTCCTCGGTCGAACAGTAACACATTAAACTTGACTATCTTTGTGCCTCTATTTCATTTCAATAGCTTATTTCACTCTCTTTTGTTTTTCTTTCCGTTCATCTATCTTCTTCCCATCACATTCCTTCATGGTGTGTGCCTTCAAGGGATGGCGACTTTTCTTTCTTCCTCTCTTTCCTGCAGTATTTGACAGCTCACTAAGGATCAGAAAGGATCAAAGTTTCTAATCCCATAGACGTGCCCTAGCGTAGACACACCTCTGCCTCTGGCTGAAGATCCGCAGCTTCAGATCTCTCACTGCTGCAAGACCTCCACATCCACAAATTACATTTCAGCTCTCCTGCAGAGAGGTTACACCTCACAGGCCACCCCGCTGTGTGTTTGGTACAAATGTAGTTTGCATGGCAGCGTGCATACACATGTAGTAACAGCGAGAGGTCTGCCACTGGATTGTGAAGTTGTGGGCTGGAACCTGCGAGAGGTGTCAGTGATTTTTTTTATCTACTGTTTCTGTAGGACACTAATTAAGACATTTTGTGTTGTTTGCTTAATCCGTACAAAACCTACCCAGATGTTTAGCTTTCACACTAAACATAATAGTCACCATTTAAGTCCTGTAAATGCTTCAAACTCATCTAATGTTATCTATGTACATATTGTTCAAAGCTTTATTTCCAGAAACCCAGGTGCCCAAAATACGTGCTCGCACATCGCAACAGATTTTGTCCACAGAGCTATTGGAATAGCCTGCATGTAATCCTCCATACAATTCACACATTCTGAGCGTGTGTCTGTGTTTTTCCAGGGAGAATAATCCAGTGTGTCATTTCCTCTACCACTGTGATTAGAAAGGGGGATCTCAGCTCATTAAAATGGACACTGCGTCCCGTCTCAGGGCCCATCAGATTACAGAGCAGCCCTTTATTGCAAGGGTTTTTGTCATAACCCCTAACTGATTGCAACGGCGCAGTCTTTGATTTGGCCACTGAACCCCAGAGAAAAAGATTGAAGACAAAAAAAAAGAAGAAAAGACCACCTAGTATCGCCACGGTAGGATGGAGGGAGCTTAAGATAAAAATCAGCAGGAGAAAGAGAGAGGGAGAAATAAAACATTTTCAAGGTGTTTGCAATCACACTCCCATTGTCAGATACGGAGGGATAGTTGGATGTCCGTCTGACGAGCTGCTGCGTTGCTTTGTCTCCGGGCTCAGATCGTGTAACGCGATAGGAACGTTAATAGAAGTTTGTGATACAGCATGTGATATGCCTGCTGCGACAGATGCACAAAATAAATATAGGACAGATAATGATTCAGACGTCTTTCCTCACACACACACACACACACACACACTCCTCACGATCAGTAACACATTACCGCAGATCAAAGGGATTTCCGTGCAATGGCGAACCAATGGATAAAGTATACAAAAACTATGAATGCCAGACTGGAACTAAATCTTTTTCCACTCTACTTCCTTCGACGTTTTTGTCTTTTTCTCTCTCTACCTCCCTCTGTGTTTCCTCATCTCCAAGTCCTCCACTCTTTTTGGCAAGAAAGAGGCATGCTTTGCCTCTCTCTCAGCACAAAGAAAGTGGCAGAGGCCCTCTTTCTTTTTCATAACCTCTCTGTTAAACAGTCAACCCCATTCCCACTTGATCGCTGTCCACTTCTATCTCACTATCCGTGCTTCTCTGCCCATACATCTGTCCATCTCTCTTTGCAAGCCCTGCCTCTTCTGTCTGCTGAGGGTGTAAACTGTGGTTTGGAGGAAAAAGGGGGAAATAAAATTTGAAGTAAGCGAAAAAGAAAGACAGGGGCGAGAGAGTAAGAGGGAGAGTGTGCAGGAGTGCAGGAGAAAATGGAGGGAGAAGAAGGGAAACAGCCGGAGGAATCGGGGGAGGGGGGCTGGTTGTATTGGTAGAGAGCTGGGGTATTGATTCAGGGGCTTTTGACATGCTAATTTGCTTGCTGACTGCTTTAATCGCTCCCTCTTCCCATTGCAGGCTTCAAAGAGAGGATGCTTGTTAAAAAGATGAGGAGAGGAGAAGAAATGAGAGGAGAGAGAAATGTCACCAGCCTTTTACACATATATATACGTGTATATATATACGTGTATATATATACACGTATATATATACATATTTATGTGTTACTGGTTGCGGAATGACAAACATGTTAGCTGCACCATTCAACAACCATCTTAACACTGAATCATGCCGGTACTGTATCCTTGCAAATATGTTCAGTTTTGAACCGAGGAGCTCCTTAATAAGTTACAAATGCATTTAAAAGATCACAATTGTCTAAAAAGTTTTTTGGAGAACATTTGGATTAATTTATTTTTGTTCTATACATTCCTGGAACACCTTTTTACAAGGCATGCACAGTAAATTCTGGCATAGTTGTGCCTGCTGGATGGATGCCTGGGATGAAGCTGTTTTGTTTGTTTGTTTTTAAACCCCCAAAAAGTTCAGTTTGAGATTATTCACAATATAAATCAGCCTGTTTCTCCCATTAAAATGACACCTGTTGCTATTTAACTCCATATTTATGTAGAGAAATTATCTTATCGTGACTGTTTAAAAGGATGACTATGATACTTAATATTTATAACACAGTTTATGTATAACATTTTAGTAAATGATTTATAGTGTATTTGTATCTGAGCCTGGTATGCAGCACTGAAACTTTACTATACACAATTGAGGCTGGGAGAATGTTACTTGTTACAAATGGAGTTTGACGTGTCTGGCGTTTTCTGTAAACCCAGCATCAGCTCCTTGAAGCAGGACACCCCTCTGATAAATTCTTAAAACAGCCTTGATTCTTTTTCACAAGAAAAAAGTTTATAAAACTCAAAAGAAGACAAATTACTCTAAAACTGATATCTGTGGTATTCCTGCAGACTGGTGCTGTGGGATCGCTATGGCCATCAGCCCAGGTCATGCTCCATCACCGTGGCTTCCTGCTCTAAATAGGGCACCACAAGGAGAAAGAGAGGGGGGTGATGAGTGTCGAGAACTGCAAAGGGAACAAACACTGAGGCAGGACGGCAGCCCTAGCAGGAAAAACATTTCAGCACCTCAGCTAATGATGGCTGAATTACCACCACCAGCACCCCTCCTCTATCCAGCCACGCATGGGAGGATTTGTGTGTTGAGAGGACTTTTTTCATCACTGGAGCTCAACAAGAACAGAATAGAAAAAATGTTTTAAACAATTATTTTAACAGGAAGGGGAAGGTGGTGGAGAACTGTTCATGAGACATTCTGTCCTGTATTCCTTTGTCTGTTGTTCTTCCATGCTCTCTGCTGGTAATAGATTCCTCGTCTCTATTCAGCAGCACAAAATGAGCCTCTCTGGTGGCAGGGAGAGAGATGAGTACATTCACCTCTATTCTGTTGCGCTCTGCGCAGTGTGTGAGTGTGTGTCTGTCTGTGCTAACACATACTACAGCCTGTGTGTGTGCATCTGTTGTACATACTTACGAGTGTGACTGTGTGTGTGAGTCTGTTAGTTAACATGTAGCCTTCACATGTTTGGCGTGTCTGGGTTTTTGTGTTAGTATTTGTAAGCAGTATGAACGATGCATGCGCAGCGCTGTGTCTATGCACACAGACATACTACACTCTGTCACTTAAACGTCTTCACTGCATGCGTCTGGAGTCTATTATTCGAGTCTGTGTGCACAGACTTCAGTGTGTCTGTGTGTGTGTTGGAGGGAACAATGACGGGTGATGATGTTCCGTGTGCTTCTACTAGCTGCCTCCCTCTCAACAGTGAAGGTAATCTCATTATTCAGCCCACTTCCTACTGCTGCCACCAGAGACAGCCTGACAAACACTAACTACCCTGACGGCCAAAGTAGAGAGCGGGAGAAAAAAAGGAGAGGAGGATGAAAAGACAGAGTGTGAATATGTGAAAAATGCTTACAGAATCTCCGCAGTAAAAATGAATGGAGATAAAAGCAAAAGGACACATCTGAGAAGTGAAGAGAGCTCACGAGGAGCCACTAAAGCAACAGGATATCTGAAGAGACAGAAGGCATGGACAGAAAAAGCAAGCAAGCGCGCTGGCCAGGAAGAAAATGCAAATACTTAATTTGTGTGTATACAGAAGAGGGGAAGGAGGAGGAGGAAAACAGGATTGGGAGAGGAAGACTGAGCGACTGCGTCTGTGTATTTAAAGCCATTGGGGACCAGCAGGCTAAATAGAATTATGTGGTGAATTTGGAATGATGCTCCCAAGCGCACATTTACCACTGTCAACAGAGGGAGAGAGAAAGCGGAGAGACCTACATGCGCTCACACACAATGAGTTGAGCACAAGAGAGAGACCTTCTTCCTTAAATAAATGTTAATCCCACGTCAATGATATGAGCTCAGCAAGAAGACAACTGGGAATAGAGTAAGAAGGAGGTGTCACAAGTGGGAAAACTGTATTAAATTCAGTGGAGCACAATAAACGGAAACGGATAAAATGTTCAACAACAATAAAAGACATTAATCCAATTTGATTTTATTTGTTAATCGTTACTCGCTTTCTGATTTGCTGCATTTGTTTGCACCCGTTAACAAATGTGTGAGTGTGTGTGTGTTGATTAATGGTGATGATAGCTTATGGGGTTCACAGCTGAATTTAGCTTTGCGGTGTTGAAGGAGTCTGTCACTCTCACACCTCAACCAAACTTATATTCTCAACAGACACATAAGTCAACAAAAACAACTTAGTTAAACATATACACTCGCAACTTGAAATGTGCTGATTTTCCCAAACACACACGTCACTGCTCTGCAGAGGCAAAACTGCTGCAGAAGCACACCCCAGTCCTAATATTTCTCTCACCTGACAAAAACTGTTAAAGGTAATTACCATTTTCCCATAATGACACACATAGTCTTCTCACTAATCTCTCCTTCTCACCAGCTCATCAACACCCCTCCAACAGTAGGGACCTCTTCACCAGATGAGAAGCGAGGAGACACCTTCACCCCTAGCGCTGCCTGCAGAGCATGTGGGGGAGGTGAAGGGATCCCCAATGCATACACACAAAGTCTTCTTTAGATCAGGGGGCCCCTTAGACCTCAATGTGTCAGTTGCCCCTCTCAGCTTGGCCCAGGGTGTGCACCCTGGCTACCTTTGGCCCACCTCAAACTCAGACACACATGCATACACCCCAGCCACAGCTGTCAAAACCCTGACGTCTTAATCAATCCTAGTTCCATGACCCTGTCAGATTCAGCTGTAAGATGGATGCTGAAGGGGGTGACCTCTGACCTCTGCCAGGGGAGGGCGAACGCAACTTCTGCGTGGCTCGTCACCCCCCCCACCCCCTACCTACTTCCCCAGAAACATTTCAAGCTTCATTCGGCTTCGTCTCTGCCTCAAACAATGATGGAGGAGAGTCCATTCATTGCAAGCTGGGAATCTGGGGCCAAGGTGCCCTTGTAACCCCACATGTACACAAGACAAGCAAAGACACACTAGTGCGCGAATGCACACGCTCTCACGCAAACAATCGTTCGTGTGTCCACCCTGAAAAAATTATTCAAAAAAGGTGCCGCGCACTTTTAATGTAGAGAAACGGAATATATCAAACAGAAATGCTCCTGCGTCAATCCGCTGGTCAATGCAGTCCCCACAGAGCCTTTCACACCGCAGAATATTAACCAGCTCATCGGTGCACTCGTGAACTGACAATGACCAGTGCCTTTTAACCTTCGAGTCAGTGGCGCTGAAGCACGTTGATGCCTTGAACAGTCATGGTGAGCACATGTTTTCCAGTGTCAAACTGAAAGTGACATGTTGAACTTTTTAAATGTAGGCTGAAACTGAACAGAGTGGATTTACTGGCACTGTAAGTGTAAACAAGTAAAGCAGACACAGTGATACGTGAACTAAAAAGATATATTGGCTTGAAAAGCAATACTGCTAGCTCAGAGGCTGGCAGACACTACAAGACTGTGTTAGTCACGTAAAATCAAGGGTTCCAAATCCTTTATTGCCTTTTTTGGAGGGTACCAGCTATTTATCTTGACTGGAATTAAAGAGGGAAGATAAGGAGTCTATTTCAATGTTGAAGTTCTGATATACAGTATGAGATCAGGGTTCTCGTTATGATTTGAAACTCGAGAGGTTATTACAGTACATTGCATGACATAAAGCCATTCTAAAATCTGTAACTAACTACCATTTGGTCTCCTTCCCTCGGCTCTCCGTCTCTCTCTGCACCTTTGAAGCTGACCCTGGGGACAGAAACCTGGCCGGAGCTATCAGCGTCAGGGGAGATGGGCACCATGCCAAGTAAATCCTTAAAGTTCAAATGATACTTTCTGAACCAACCCACACACACGTACACACACACAAACCCATCTGTGACAACTTGTACCCCTTTTCCTCCATTCCCCCGAGCAGCCAGTAGCACCCATAAATCACAACATGTTTGTCACACAATTAGTTCTCCAAGATAAAGGCTCCCTCGTAAATTAGGAGAGGTGTAGCAGTTCGTCCCCCTGTTAATCACCCATGCCCAGCCTCTGACCCCAAACTGCTGCGGCCCACTGGTTTTTGTGTGCGACGGTGGTGGGGGGTAGGCAGGCAATACCAATAAACCATTGTGGCAGAATTGGCATCCCCCTGACTGGCCAGCTGACAACTGTGCTTTTGCTGCATGTCATCCACAAAACAGCTGCTGAATACTTCTAGCTGCAATCCACAAAAGTGTTCTGCATCCCATAAACTGCAATTTAATTCTTTCAGGGTGCAATCAAACAAGCAACATAAATTAGGGCAGCTAACAAAAACGGCAGTCATCATCTGAGCCTAAGTGCTCCGAAAAAAATTTCTAGGCATTTCTAGGAAACATTCAGAATTCACCAACATGCTGAAGCCATGCTCTTGATTATGAAAAGTCTGGAAGGAGGCACTATGTACTGACCTTAAAACCTCATCAAACAGCCTCATATAGGATCACGGTGGGCTGAGATGAGAATAATCACCCACAAAACCCCCAACCAAATAGCACTATTTCAACCCCATCTCACAGCTGTGTGTTTGCACTCTTCTCATACCTGCCTGGAATGATAAACTGTTTCACTCTCCCTCCCTACCTGCTATGTTGTCTATCTCTCTTTTTCCCTGCTTCAGCTTAGTATGGGAATAAGAGAAAGAGAAGGTAGGGGTGAAAAGTGGGAACCAGTTGGAGCTCTATCCACACTACCCCCCGTGTGTCATGAATTCTCCAGGAATGGGATCCCAGTGCACCTCCCAGTGGGCCTGCTAATTACTCCATTTACAATCATCATTGCTTTTATCACGCTACAAGACACTGGAAAGAAGGCTGCAGATAGTGGGAGCCCAAGAAGAAAAATATCTGTGAAGTGTGAAGTGGGTGGGAGTGCAGAGAAGGAAGGATAAAGAGAATGAAGCGTGGGGATGACAGCCGAATAAAAGGGCCAGGGTGAAATAAAAAATAGGTAGAACACGACACAAAAAAGCTGTACCGGAAAGGAGAGAGTGGTCTAGAAATAAAGGACAGTGGAAAACAGACAATCAGCCAAAAAACACATGACAAAGGTCAGTTATTCACCTTGGCATTCTGCACTGCGCTCCTCATATCCAGGGTTGCAAAGGCAGTTCCCAATGGGCACCAGCCACTCTCCATCAGCTCCGCAGTACATCTTAGGAACCTCCTTCTCCTCGGAATTATCCACGCACGAGCCACGAACTTCCACAAGCGAGGAGGTATCAGCTCCAGTTATGGTGTCAGGAAACTGGGCTAAGTTACGCACTGCTAAAGGACATTTCTTATAGAAGACCCTGACCGACACAAGCGCAATGCATGCTCCAACATCCTGGAAGGCCAAATAGAAGCCCTTTCGGGTCAAAGCACCCACGTCTCGCACCTCCGTGTTTAGCTTCATTATGCGATCGCCGATGTCCACCTGAGTAAAGCTCTCGTCTGCAGCAATGGTGTCGATCTTGCCGAACTGGTTCTCACGTATGTAGCGCTCTTTGTCATTGTTGGACTCATAATAGTAGAGGTTGAAGGTTTCCTTGCAGGTTCCCATGACCCCCGGTAGGCTGTTGCAGTCCCGAAGGGTGAACTTGATCTCAATGTAGACACGCTGGGCACCGCCACGGGGGATCCAGTCAGTGCGGAGCCAGTTGTTCTGGTTTGGCTCCATGACATTACACACCTGGTATGTCCGAATAGGAATGTTCTTCTCGTCCATAATACTCACTTCCTCCCACTGAGGAAAGGGCACAATCATAAATAAATGTTACAGGGCTATTGCATATACATCTAAGTGAAGAGCATTGTTGAATTCAAATGACCAGAACAGCAGGTAAATGCTATAGACTGTAGCGTGATGTTAACAGTTAGGACCATTATAGCTACTAATTAAAATGGAAAATATACTGTAGGTATCACACATGACTGAGAGATAATGTGCAAAAGAGCATGTGAGAAAGATAAGTCAATATTTGAGCCTCAGTCGAGCATTTAATTGATGACTAAACTTAATGCATATTTTATGAATGGCACCTAATAGACTTGTAAGGTCCTAATATAGAATCCTAAGAAAATTAATATTCATAGCTTGTCCTCAACCGCAAGAAAGGAAATGTGTAATTAGTTCTATGCCTCAGTAATGCCTGCAGTTCAATTACTTGGAGAGAGGTACACAAAATTGTCTTCAACGCACACACTGAGAGACCTGAGTGGTGCACAGCATTAGGAGAAGGGGAAGAAAAGAACAAATGAAAACAGGGGATTATGTGGATGCGAAAAGTAAAAGGCTGTGAATCAATGCTAATGATCTAATGTGTGCCTGCTTTACATCTGCGTACGTGATGTGGACCGGGAGACAGAGGCATATACGTTCACCGCCGTGAGTATGAACTCATAAGAGAAGGGGGGGGGTCCTGACAAGGGGCACATGGATCACATTATCCACCACGACCTGGCTTACTTTGGCCAAAAAGGAATGTTTGTTTTACTTATGTTAAAGGTTCCCTCTTGACAGAGCGCTGTTGACCAAATACAAACATGTCTTGAGAGGCTCAAAGCAGCATGCTCCCCCGTATATTTTTCACTGCGTGTTTTAAAATAGTCTTCGGCTGAGTTTGGGCTGTAAACAAGAGCAGACAGGCCTCAGGCTCCTGGAGTGTGAACCATTTCGAAAAACTGTTTGGAAAAGCATAATATTGGGACAGGGGACGATATGGGTTACGCGGCCAGATTTGATTTGACGTCTTATCATAAACAATCTGGTTTTAATCCTTGATTCTCTGGAGGAGGGTTGGGAGACTGCTAAACATAGCTGCAGCTGTATGATTTGAGGCAATGTCTATCATTCCCCGCTGTTCCATTTCACCCCGCTCTCTTTCCTTAACCCCCCTTTTGTTGTGGAAATCAAGCGGTGCTGAGATAAGGCCGCACCTTTCCCCGATAGCAGGCAAGAGGGAGAATGAGGCCAATTGGTAGTAATGAGAGGGTGAATGCAGGCTTGGTGGGGCAGCCAGGACCCTGTCAATCACTCGTTTGTGATAAAATGGCTGATGGGAGGAGCTGAAGGTGCAGCACCGGTCAAGTTCATTGAGAAACGCTCATGAGCCAAGTCTGCAACAGCTGCACGAGGCAAAATGTTGTTTCCCCTGGGTTTGTATTCAGTAGCTGACATAATTGTTGCTAATTTCTATTAATATTCATAAAACATTCAAACGTGTGCTCATTTTCACATTTCACTAAGTAGAACAAATGCATCAGTGACTGTTGACGGTTATTTACCTGATGTGAACAATTATTAATTTAGGTCACACTGACTTTCAGAAATTACATTCGAATATCCTTTTTCTGCATTTTCATCCAATCTCCTGTAGAATTTGTAAAGCAGAACATGAGAGTCACCTTTCCCAATGCTCGGGGCACACTATGACCACTATGGGTCCTGTTCTGTCTCTTATCTGTCTCTCTGTAGATCCTAATTAGAGTGAGGGATCACGCATTCGGTCGACACTATGCCCTGTTGCTTTATAGCCTGGACCAGTCGTCCTGCTGCAAGGGCTGAACCCCACTGCACTTTCCCCCTTATTCATCCACTCCAGAAGAGCCTCTCTCAGCTGCCAAGTTCCTCTCTCTCTCTCTCTCTCTCTCTATCCCTCTCCTTCTCTTCAACTCAATGGTGGAAAGGGATATAAAGTTTCTTCACAAAGGCCGATTCAATCCACCATCTATTCAGGAAACCTGACGCCCGCTGCAGTATCAACCCCTGCATCTGACCATTACAGAGTGCGTAGAGAGAAGGGGAGCAGGGAGAAACGGTAGCAGGGGGCGTTAGGGATGTGGGGGTGCCTATAGACCCAATGGTTCTCAAAATGAATTCTGGGGACCCCATAGGGGCCTGAGGAGTGTTCCAGAAACTCTCTCTAATTAAATCATACTTTAGTGTAAGACACTGAAAACGGTGCCTTGATCTCACCCTGATACCAGCACCCCTACAGCCGCTCAATAAATTATCAACAAAGCTCTTCCCATAAAGAGCTCACCAGGACAACATCTAATCAAAGAGGGCTGTGTATCTGTTCAGGGGTCCACTCCACAGTTCCTGCCAATAGTGAATATTATCTCTCATTTTTGCTCAATAGGGGACCGTGCGTCCTAACAAGGGGACACTTCTTTGCAGTACTTACCCCTCCTTCGGTCGGGTTGGCGACCCATCCCAGCTCCCCCTGTACTGATCTGGAGTCCAGTAACGTGACTGGAAAACAAGAACAGGAGATGTAAGCATGCAGCCCCGGTCCGTTCATATAGCAAGTCTAAGATGAGACAAATGTGGTTAGAAATCCTCTGTCAAATTTGGCTTCATGGGTAGAAAAAACTTTTAAAGCGACTGAGTTGAAGCTGGAGGCAAGAACGTCTTACAAATGATGAACGTGGAAATGTTTTGCTCTAATTGTTTTTGACGGATCTCCGCTAAAGAAAAGGATTTTCTACATAAAATACCGATTTTCGGCGTGTGCGCGGCGGCAGCAGCTCGATCCTGCGCGTTAGAGGGAATCAATTAGAAGCCGTCTGCATGAACTTCGCTCGCTGGAGAACAGACCGCACTGAAATCTGACACAGTCCCTCAGAATTTTCATTTTATAGTAAAAATCTATATATTCACGTTGTGAAACGCTGATTCAAAAAGGCTTTGTTTGAATTAAATGCCACAGTTTTGCTGTGTTTTTATATTTAGGGTTGTTTTGAATTAGATGTGAATACAATTGAACCCACTCTCTGTATAAACTAATAAATAAGCAATAGACGTGAGTCTAGGACATAAATTATTACAATAATACAGACTGGTCCATTAAAAAAATAAATCCAGTGTTTCATATTTCAGTAAGCTGAACCCGTGAAGGACAATTGAGCTGTAAGTCAAACAGCTTTGCTCTGGTGGACAGGACGGGCAGATAAATCGTAGCTCTACGGGACACGGGGGACGTGCATTAGATGGGATTCTTCTAAATGCAGTGTGTAATTCACAGTGTTTGAACTGAAACACACGTTGCGGGCCTGAGATGTTTTTCAAAGTAGACGCACTGCGCCCCGGAACCCGAGGGGACAACTGTGCTCCCCAAACCCCCCGAGCTCTGATTTCGTGCAGGACTCCACATACTCGTTGTGGACATGTTGCAGGTCAACGTTTGGTCGAGTCCCTGGATGGATTTTTATCCAGAACCCTTTCGCTGAAACTCGGTGTATTCACAAAGCGCCACGCAACATAACTAAACTTTTGGAAAACGGTCTCACTGTCGTTTCCATAATCATCTCTCACCAAAATACACTGACAGTGTCAGATATTGTCATGAATATACTAAGTCCGTCAGATGTGCGACTCCTAAATCTACTTCACCGCTGTTCCGCTGCTGCTGAGCCGCTTTCCGAGCAGAGACTTTCTCTTTCCACAGAACGAACAGCAAGTAGCGGGGCTACAAGTACTCCTGCCTGCAGCCTTTCGGCAGCTTGGAATGTCCAAACCTGAGAGGAGACCAAAACGACCCCCCTGTGCATTTTGACGAGCACTTCTCGTTCTCCTCTGTACAAAACTCCGCAGAAGCCGCTGCGTAAAGGTGACCCTCGCGGCTCCGCGCACTCGCAGCGAGGGGCCACAAAGTGAGACAAACACACACACTGGCGGGGGAGAAGTCCGCGGCAGTTATTTTCGTCAAACAACCTTACCTTCGTTTGGGGGGTATATCCGTCCCGGCGTGACAAATGTAGCAATCCCCAAAATAAGAAAGGTGACCGTGAACAAAATCCCTGCCATGAGTGCCATTTGCGTCGTTGTCCCGTTTTTCTCTCCTCTTTCTCTTTCGTTGCTCTTCTCCCAGGTCCTGCTCTCTCTCTCTCTCGCTCCCTCTCTCTCCCTCCCTCTCTCTTTCCCAGTGGAATATGGGTTTGAAGCGGACACGGGGAGAGACGCACCGAGCGCTCCACAGCCAGGAGGCGGGTCTTCGGTGTCTGTTCTGACGCGAACCTCGTCAATCCATATAGGAAACGCAGTGGACAGAGGGAAAAGAGGGGGTGAATAATCATTAACCCCCCCCCCTCCAACACTCTAAACAAGTCACTCTCTCATTTCTAGATGGTGAATGTGTTAGGAGGCATTTCTGCAGGTGCACAGGTGAAGTAACACTCAGTGACATTATAAGGATAAACTGCGGGGAAAATGTTCTATTACTCAACAGTGAAACCAGATGGCAAGTGAGTGTGTGTGTGTGTGTGTGTGTGTGTGTGTGTGTGTGTGTGTGTGTGTGTGTGCACTAAAGAACACTGAGTTTCTTTAGGAACTGAAATCTGCTCCAAAAACTGCTTCTTTAAATTCAAAGAAACAGCAAACCGCGCGTTCACTGTATATTTTCATGTGAATAATACAAGGCTTCAGTTTTGTCCTGTGTGCTCCTCAGCAGTCACATTGTGCGGATCCTGCATGTTGTCTGTCTCCAGTCAAGCGCGACGCTGTCCAAGGTGAGCGCGTCAGACCAAGGTCGCCACCTAGCGGAGATGTTGACGCCTGTTCTGCCTTCAAAATTGGATTTAAGAACAATCATGAGCATGACCCCTCTAACATTACATGGTACTGCACTTTGTGAAATTGACAATACCCGTTTTGTGATTGGTGGCGAGTTTGTGCCAGATTATTGTCACTTGCTATTATTCCAATATTATCAGGGCTTTATCTGTATTCATGGACAACAGCTCACAGATTCATCCATCAGTGCAGAAGACACCAGCTTACGTGGCGTGGAGCTGCAAAGGTGAATGATATGCAGAAACTGATACTACTTAGGCAATTTTTCCTCAGATAAAGGCTGCATTGTTCACGACTGAGAAAAGCCAGCTGTGTCCAGGTTTGGGGTTTTGCCCAGGGTGCTCTCACTCTAACATCCTCCTACACAGGTCGTCTATTGCTCCCATGAGATGTGCCCATTGCAGCAGCCAGCAGGCAAACTTTTAATGATCTGCACAGGAGATTGTCACTGTGTGGGCAGGTTAAGGCATTCTGCATCACCACACACTGCCGCTAGTGACTAAAGATAGGTTTTCACCTCCCCTTAGTGTGGCGTGTTAAACATTACAGAGACAGTGATTCGGTTGAGAACCACTATGCTGTAGTGTCCTTGGGCCAGTCACCGGATCCCTGTCGGTTGTATGACTGCTGATTCTTTCTGACGGTGGGACGTCGCCACAGAATTCCATCATACAAATCAGAAAATCATCTCACTGTTGTCGTGCGAAGTCTGCCGCCTTTAAAATTCAAATGAAGCCGCATGCATTTTTAATTCAGGTGAACTTCGTTTGGCTTCAAAAGTCTGTTTGTGAAGGTGCAGACTAAGAGGTTTTCCCAAACTCAGCAGGTGTCTGCATGCTTTTTTTTTCTTATCTCATTACAGCATCTGTATATGAATGTGTCTGTGAGTAGAAATATACTGTAGTCTGTAGACTCTAGCTTCCACATTTGGCACATCCCGAGTGCCCCAGTTCCCATGCTTTTTTTTTGTAGCTGTCACACCAACCGCAGGCTTCCAAGACTTGGCTACAATACATTTATTTAAGCCTGTACAAGGAAACATCTTGGAGTTTTCTCATAGAGGTGATCCCACTGCAAATACCTTTGTCCCACATGCTATGATGGACACAGCGTGGCTTTATTTTCCCCTCACCAATAAATCCTCTGTTGACGAAGGTGGTAAGTTTAAGAGGGGTGTTTATTCAAACAATCAGTAATGGTATGAGAGGAAAGACAAATCAAAGTGGCCTAGACTGAGAGGTGTGTCACTGTAAGATATGTTCTTTTGTGCTCATATAAGGATGCAGGCAAAGCAGCTGGTCCTCCACCCCTCAATATTGATTGTCCAAAACTACGTCCCATGATTAAATAAAACACATTTCCTGTTTTCCCCTGACAACAAGCCTCACAACCTTAAAAAACCAGAGGGAGACCAGGAGGGATGCTTTTGAGATAAAATGTTGTGGACCAACAATGACGGTGGTGGTCGACACAGGGTATGAGTGGGTGGGTTGTGTCTATTGTGTTGCTTTGGTTGTGTCACGGTGTTTTTGATTGATTACACTTTCATCGTTTCCTTTATCTCCTTGTCAAACCAGTGGAGTGGTAGAGTGCCCCCCACATTCCTTCCCTCTAGCTAGCTCCGCTTTCTCCAGATGGCATCTGCTGCCCACACATCTGCATTGTGTGCCAATCATGCACACAGACCCCAAATCCTTTGCCTGTGCAGACACACACACACACGCTCGCTCAAATTAAGTTGTGTTATATGCCAATTTGCTGATATATCAGTATTAACTTTGTTCGTTATTATCAGTGGTGCTTTTTCTCTAACATAGTGGATGTCCTAACATGTTGTGTCTGGGTGTCGATCTAAAACGAGCTTTTTCATCCTAGGAAAAAACAGTTAAATAACATTTATTTCACAATCTCCATCTTATGCTTCCCAGCAATAAGGTGAATGATTTATCACGTATACTGTAAATGGCTGAAAATACTGCTACTACTAAGAAAATACCAAGCTACTTTCTATTTGTTGATGCCAATAGTAACGTTCTGCTAAGCTCCTATATCTTGAGTGTGAATGGGGATGTTAGGTGAAGTAAATTATGTCCCAACTGTGACGTAGTTTAATGTTGGCTGTGTGCAGTAATTGGAGCAGAGGTTTTCACCTGAAAATCAACCACATTAGAAGCTCTGTGAATCAAGCGTGGCTTCAGGATGTGTGCAACACGTTTCTCGCCAACAAAGCAGAAAACCTCCAACCCCGCTAACCTCTGTCATTTTCTCCCACCTCCCTCACTACAGTTTGGAGCATTGTTTAAAATAAAAACCCTTTAAGTCCCTCCTGCTGGTCTAGCCCCCCCCCAGGCTACGGGCCCTGCCTACCGCCTTCGGATCCCCAGCTTCACGCGGTGTTTCTTTGGGCCCACCA
The DNA here is from genome assembly GCA_032270685.1 of Microctenopoma stevenorrisi. NCBI lineage: Eukaryota > Metazoa > Chordata > Actinopteri > Anabantiformes > Anabantidae > Microctenopoma > Microctenopoma stevenorrisi. The sequence goes on along the minus strand of JAUMTR010000005.1, from coordinate 6,748,957 downwards.
TCTAGAAGACAGTCCCTGGAGGTCAGAGTGAGTGGGAGTCAGAGGAGACTAGAGCAGAAAGAGAAGAAGGGATCAAAGCAGCAGCAGGAGAGCTGCTCTGAACCAGAACGAGATGAGATGAAATCTACTGGACTAGAAATATTGCTCTTCTTCTTTTATCTTTTTTCTATCTTTGCCTATAATCATTAAAATCTCTGGAGGACATTGTTTTCAGTTAATTATTCCAGGTCATTTCTAGAAATGTTAATCTGTCACAGAGAGGTTACTGCTGTTAGCTTACTAGTTTGCTCTCTGCTCTCCAATACATATTTTCTAAAGTATTTCATGACTGCAGCGAGTGTTGAGTGTTTACTTTTTATCTCCTCAGGACAACAGTTTGGAAATGCGTACGAAACACAATATCCTACTTGCATCATGTCAGCGTTCATCTTCCGAGTAACTTTCCTTTTCTATTTACATTTAAATTTAAGGCATTTGGAAGATAATGTCAACCAGAATGATTTACAAACCTGCTCAGCATTCATGATTGAGACAACACCACCACTTTTACTGAAGGTACACATTTAACGGAAAGTCATTCAAACTTGCATTCTCCCTGGTGTTTGTTGGATTTGACGTGTTGTAAGAATGTCTCCATCTTTTGTACCGTATGCTGCAGTTCCAGTCCAAAGCGTCTTCCACTTTGAGCAAACTGTGAATAGTAGGCATGGCTTTCTGAGCAGGTGGCCTAAGACTGACTGCTGCTAGTTTACTGCTTTACCAATGAAGCTTTCCAATCTAATTCAACTCATATCGATACAATACTCACAGTAATAGACTGGTCACTCAATTCGAAACGATGGTTTGTTAACTGTAATCTGAACTGAGATAATCTAAAAGTTTATCAGCTGATCACGTGTAAACTAATTCCAATCAGCCGCATCAAAGACGCTAAAATAAAATAGCTGCATTGTCATACAAATTTGTGATACTGGTTTACTGGATTGATGGCATGTTAGCTCTGAAATGCTACAAGCTACAAGCCCACACCAAGTCACGCACTGTTATCTGACCTATTCGCACCCCTGCCACCCAGCTCTTTACCCCCCGATGGCAGTGTGTCAGTCGATATGCATCACGGCAGGTCCGGCAGTTGAGCCCAGCAGGTGTAGGCTCTCTCTGTGGTTGTGGAAAAGCAGCCAACAAGACACCCTTTGTGTCATTTTAGAGTTACCTGAGGGTTTTCAATGCAGACTGTTGTTGTATCTACCCTGTTGTTTACCACCCTTCATTTTCTAGTCCTGAGTTGTTGTTCTGGGAAATGCCACTGATTTGAGACTTGACAGCAGGAGGTACTGTATGTGCTCACACAGAGAGTTTCTCTAATGCCACGCTATAATATCAAGACATATCGAGGTTACATGCCTTTCTGTAACAAGTCTGATAGCAGTAAATAGAAAGTGCAACAGAAAAGTGCAATTTATGGAAACCTACACTGTTTCCTTGACTGTGACCAATGTGGATGATTTAGAAGTTTCTCGGTGTTGTTTTATTAGATGTAAAGGCAGCAAAGTTGTATCAGAGTCACACATTAATCTTCTTAATCCCATGAAAATTCAATCCAAATGTCTTCTTGTAAAAACATAATTTTCGGTTGTTCGGGCTCTGTGTAACAATCCAGCAAACTCTCAGCCAGATTGACGTCAGGCGCATTTTGATGTCTGTGGCAACACAGTCACCCAACGCTTAAAGCATCAACACGAGCTACAAATCAGCTCCAGCTCTTGTCAGCTTTAGAAATTTTAATGTAAAAGATTACACACAAAAGACATTTGGCAACCGCAAAAGGGAATAAGCACTCCAGGGAAGATAATTTAAGGTGTCTCTAAGTTATTTTATGGCTGCGTTTCAGTGAACCTCCTTATCAGAAACAGAAGTGAGGCTGTGACACCAAGTCTGCGTGTGTGGAAGATATGGGGTGCTTGTATGCCTCCATGAGGGAAATTAGCCTAATCCTTGTGCATGCGTGTGTGTGTATAAGTGCACATAGGAAATGTGTGTGCGTGAGCTATTTACATGAGGCAGCATTGACATTTCATGCACAGACCCTCTCTCAGTGTGAGATATTGTTTTAATTGTGCACACATAGTGTCACCATAACATCCAGACTGACACTTGGCTGAACCATCAGTCTTGCCTGTGTTCCTATTTCCAATGTCAGCTCCTAAGTCAGTGAGAAAGCAGAGAAGGCACAGAGGGTAGTGGGAGTTTAAAGCACACAATGAGCATTTGGGCTTTTTCTCCGAGACAAACTGGTGTAAATCAAAAGTGCTATGGAAAGAACTGTGGTGTCTTCATTTCATTTTTCTAAATAAATCAGATCATGGTCTTTATCTCAATCGAGTGGTACTGATGTTAACAAAAGCGATTTACAAAATTAAGACCACATTTTCCAGTGGTTACAAGTCACAGAGATTGCTGCAAACCAAACATCTTCAGATTTATTTGTGGTGGAAAAAACAGCTCTTGCTTCCTGTTTGTGCCATGAGTCGACCAAACTACGCTGCCAAATAGAACCCAGTCTTACAAGGAATAATACAAAGCTAATAATTATAGAAATGAATCACGTATTCATGATAGATGACTACACACTGTGTGGTGCCTTTAACTAACTTAATTAATGAGTCTTCCTATTGCTTAAATTGATTAATGCCAGTGATCAGGAATGAGCAACATCATGGTTGCTAAAGCAAAAATCCCTCTGAGAGCAGCTTAAGCGAATCATGAGATGACAAGAAAGGAAGCAGGAATGCAATTCAGTTTAACTTATGCACACTTATATCTGCACTCTAATAAATCACTAGTATAACGTGGAGAAGCTTAAAGATGTGAATGAGGTTACACTATAATGTCATCATTTAATGTGTGAATATTTGTTTGATATTTGCATCAGTGTCATGTGATAAGAGTTTATTTACCAACCATGATCGTCCGTTTCTGCGCCGATGTTTGTTACTCAAATAAAAGTTGCTGCAAAACAGCACAACTGCTGCAGAAGAAAAGTGGGAGTCAATAGTACAATCTCTGTTGGTTGTTTACCAAGATAAGCCAAACTAACTTTCGCTGTAGGTTTGATTTGTGCACTTCGTAGGTTCACGGAGGCTGCAAAACACATTTTACACTCAAGCTCCAGACTCTGCATTGTAAGTACAAAAAAAAATCTCACAATGCAAGAAAATAGCTGTAAAATCCCAATTGAAGGAGCCTAGCTAATATTATACAGAGATAGAGAGATGCTAAAGTAGAATATTTTGGTATTTGTGTTATAGCTGCTATTTTCCCTCGCACTCCTCCTCCTTCTCTTGGGGCAGGCTGTATTTGCAACAGGGGTGTCGGTAGAGGAGGTGAGTGAGGTATAGGGCTGAGAATGGTAATCACCTAAAGGTGGGCTGGTTGCTATGGTGCCCCACTGCTGCACAGTGACAACGGCGAGAGCTTATTGAGTTGCACAGAGGAGAAGAGAGCTGTCGAGCTGTCGAGGATTAAACACACACACACACACACGCGCGTACTCACAAACACACACAACATAATTTGACTTACTATGTGTGGGAGGACCTGCTGGCTGACTTTTAATAATAACACTAGCATAACTGTAATCTTAACCCAAATCTATCTATCTAAGTATCTATTTGTGTTTCAATAAAATGATCTTTCTATTAGAATGGAAGTACAACAACACACACAGGGCACCGTCAAAAACACATGCAAAGCCTAAAGCAAACTTATTTAAAATGATCATATTCACAGGTAGGCATGGCTGTCTAAAGCAACTGACAGCTGCCCACATATTTGCTTGAAATAAGCATATGCAAACACACACACACACACACACACACACACACACAGATTGGGGTGGGGTGGTGGGGGGCACGAACAACCGAGAGAAGCAGCCAGATCTAGTCACACCAACCATCTAAAACACGCAGCAGCACACTCGCAGCGCGGGACAATATGTGCTGGAAACAAACTGCACCCGCCCAACACCAAATATCAAGCTAGGGAGGTGTGGGGTGCACAGACAGCCTGCTGTCTCCCGCTGGACACAAACTAACACAAACAGTCATCTAGACATGTGCCGCTAATAAAAAGAGGAGAAGTGGTTTTTCTGTCACAAACCGAACATGCACACACGATTCCCTAATAGATTGAATCTTTGATTGTTATTGTTACGTTCCCTCTATGCACACACACACACACACACGCACACACACACACATAGGTAACACTTCTATGCCAAAATAGCAATTACCCATCCTGTGCTGTGAGATATGAGCTGCTGGAACCCTGGAGCAGCCGCCTGTTATTACTTATGTAAATATAGCATGGTAGTGTCTCTATCCAATTTGGAAAAGAATAACTTATGGATGTGTGTGTTTGGAGTTTTATCTGCACTGGGAAAGAGGAGTAAGAGTATAGAGTGAGGCTTATGTGCTTGTGGCTGCTGTGTGAGCACTTGAAGGTAAAACAGAAGACAGAGGAAAAAGAGATCCGTATACTAGAGACTAGAAATTACTTGTGTTATTGAAAAGAAACGAAATCTGAAAAGACACTTGAAAAGTTTGAAGTAATAAAGGCAAGTAAGGAGAGAGTTTATTTCAAGATGATCTATGACACAACTAAAAAAATTTCCACCCACTCACAAGCATTTGTGCTTTTTTTATTAAAAGCATCTCGGCCCCCAGATTTTCAACTGGTAAACTTCACATAGAAAACCAATAGAGACCAGAGTACTGTAATATACACAAACACTGCCCACATGGGTGCAGTTTAGGACTGAGAAGTGGGGGTGGGGACACATGAGGGTGCAAGTTTTTCAACAGCAACAACAACAAAAACTGCATATATGCAAATTCTATTTCCCACGTTTTTATGTATCAGTCCTGCGGAAACCACAAAAACATTTTGAAGAATACCAAATACTCACACACATTCCCCGTTTTTATCTGAAGAAACACACGCAGTCTGGAGTAGCCTGCAGGCACAACCTCTAACAGTTACTACAACAGTGTGTAGACTGGAAAGGTGAAAGATTAGTTGCTGTGGATGTTTTATTGGCCTAAACAAACTGGTTAAATAAAATGAGCAAAAACAAACACATTTCACTGCACAGTGGTAGCCTTAACTACAAGAAACTACAACACAATCTGATGCGCTTATCTCACCTCGTGCACTTATTGGTAAATGGATAAAAAAGTCAACAGTACCTGGTGAATAATTGACAGGTTCTGGTTTATAACATGGGAAAATAACTGAATGAGCCAAACCCATTTCCAATAGTATAGAGATATATATAATGAAATGACAGATGTTTCAGTTGCTAAAGTATGAAATGACTACATCATAATATTTTTTTATCAAATAACAAAAATAATATATTGCATATATTACATTATATTACTGCTGAAACCATTAGTATTACACGAGGAAAGCCAATATATAAAGAAATGCCAGTACACAAATTGTACACGCAAAGTGACGCTGTTTCGCCGACTTATTACATAAATATGTAGCTGCCAAGGTCCTCTGTGCTATAAATTCCCAAGCCCAGTCAAAGTCACAACAAGCTGTGGTCAGTTAGAGTGCTGCTTTTTAAAATGGTTTAAAAGGTTTTTCAAAATGACTTTCAAACAATGAGTGTCATCCCTGTGCAGCAGACTCTTCACATCTAAATCTGACAGATCAGGTGTCTGCTGTCTGCTGCTGGTCTGTGCTGCTCGTACATTTCTTTTACCCCTTCCCTGTTGATGTGCACAGGTTTAATGAATCGTTTTTAATCTTTGTCTAAAACAATAAATCACCGGTTTTTAAGTCAAAATTGAGTGACATATCCGCGTTTATTCAATCACGTCTAAAGAAGGTTCTTCCAAAATGTTCTTCAAATGCTTTGCAGAAACAAGAACCCACTGTACGGTATAGGTAAACGTAGCTTATAAAGGACAATAATGGATAATTATTTTCTTTAATTACTCTGTAATTTAAAAAAATAGGGCTATCACCCCAGTCCTACTTCTAACACCTCTTGTGTGTGTGTGTGTGTGTGTATGTGTAATCTGCTGCATGGTCCTGCAGTCATTCGTTGTACACCAGTGAGGAAGCCCTGCATTACGCCACTTCAACCACACTGAATCCACTTGGAGCTAAAAGCAGGTGGGCTTCTATCCATCCCACCACTATATGTACGGATATACCTTTGGAGTGGAGTCCCCTGTGTCCCCAGTGCAACCTAAGCTCTGCAATAAACTCCCTCTCCTCCTCTCCAGTTTCCCCTCAAAGGTTGCAGGTAAATAGGGTAATCTGCTGGCCCATCTCCCCCTCTCTCTGGATGGATGAAACTCAAGCCCCCCCATTGCACCGTTTAGACTTCCATCCTTCCCACTCCCAACAAGGCCCACCTCTTTCTCGCTCTCTTTCTCTCTCCTTCTCTCGCTCTCCCTCTCCTCCTATCTAATCACAATCCATTAGCCGCCCCATTAAAATTCTTTTGTCCAATTTGGGAGGAATGCTACCCTCGTGGAAAAACAGAGTGAAGCCACAATAGGGCCTTTTCAAATCGTGCTCGACTTTTATTACTGAAAGTCGCTGAGGAGTGCCACCCACCTCTAAGCACTACTATGCCTTCCAGCAGTGTGTGTGTGTGTGTGTGTGTGTGTGTGTGTACCTCTGTGTATTACAGTGAATGACCATATTTGTTTTGGTCTGATATGTATCCATTGATACCATGGCTGCATCTTGAATCATTCATTCAATGTACGGAGAATTCTGTTTAGAACAAAATAGTAAATGCAGGAAATTCAAATGAATCACTGGGCAGTACGTACGTTTCATGAACCGTATAATACAGTACAAGTGCCTAATTACTGACTATTGCTTGCTGGTTATTATGTGTCCTTGTGTGGCACAATCAGTAACAGACAAGTGTCACTATTCAACAAAATATTACCAATTCAGGAACAACACCAGCATTTCCAGTTGACCCAATTGCAATTAAACAACCACACAGAGTAACTGTGTAGTGTTTTTATATTTCTTGTTGTACACCATAGATGTTTGAACGTAAGTAATGAAAAGTGTCTATGTTCTAGCAGCTCGCGAAGGACTGTAACACAGTAATTTTTCATCCATCTGAAACACTATTCTCAGAATATAATATAATATTTTGGCACTAGGAACTATGACAGAGGGACTAAAGAATCCTAGAATGGTTCCTGGGCTTCTTGGAAATGTCCCGTGTTGAAAGCAGGCTAAATGAAGAAAATTACTTCAGACTTCAGCTACTACTGACAGTGATGCCTGTAGCCAACAGAAATAGGGATGTAAGGGCTGTAACTTTGAACAAGCAGAGCACTTCTATATGTTAGTATTCAATTAATGTGGTGGCTTAAACTCTATGGCGGGTAAAAATAACAAGATAGATAGAAAAGAAACGAGACAGAAATGAATTAAATTCAATCAGTTTCTGGGAGTAACAGGACATACAGTATTATTGATCAGAATCAGTGTACACGTTGCCACCTTACATGGTGTCTGCACGTTTGAAATTAACTCCACATTTTAGTGTCATAGACCCCTGCATCCAAAACCACGCTGCACAAAATCAGTCTTCATTGTGCCCCGTAACGAGTATCTGTCTGAACTCTAGCCTCTTATTTCATGCTGAGTTATGCCATCAAACACTGCAGTGAATGGATGTTACGGTTTGGTAAGCGTTACTGCTACGACTGCTCCTACGGTGTGACATCCCTCAGTGTCTTTGCGCTTGTATTAATAACTTGTGGCCATGTTCACACGCATCTGTGAGTAACTAATCAGGTCTTGTGGGCTGAGATTAGCCCAGCAGAACGTGGGAAACCGTAAAAAAGTATGGGCTGCAAAAAGTATGTAGCGATGCTTGACTGGCACACACACTTACATACTCAGGCTTATCTGTCAGCATTCTGGGACACAGCCTGCAGACGACAGACCTGCAATGTGACAGGCAAAGACGTGCTGATAACAGATAGGACTGACCATTTGACAGATGGCCTGTGTGTGTGTGCAGAGAATGCTCTTGAATATATACTTGTATGTTCATATATGTTTAAATGTCTGTGTATGTGTATGCATGCATGTCATTTTCTACTGCTCAGGCTTCCCTTACACTTTCTAGACAGTAATTACTAAAATGAGGCCAGCACTCACAGGAGGGGGCTTTCCATTACCACGTCTCTAATATATGACAAAAGCATAAATGTGTGCAGTGCGTGCATGTGTTTGTGTATGAACGCCAATCATAACTAACTGCTCTGAATGGTTTAGTTTATACAACTAAAATTCATCGTAATTTAGGTGTGCTGGTACATATGTAAGACTTACAAATAGATTATAATGAGTAGGTATGGGATAAGGTTAGGAAGTGTGTGTGTGTGTGTGTGTGCGCCTTCGTGAGCATGAGTAGGTGCAAAAAGGCAGTTTGAATAACCCCAGTGTAAATGTGAGTGAGTGGGAATGGTGAAATACGGGGAGAAGAGAGGCTGACATTGAGAGGAAGTCTCAGCATTTATGTGTGCGTGTGTGTGTGTGTGTGTGTGCATGTGTGCTATGTGTATCCAATATACTTTCGGCCTAGATGTAATCCAGAGCAGGAAGCAAGGAAGGGTGTTACAGTAGGCGTTAAAGCTCCACTGCTTCCCTGAAACACTGTCTATGACTGTTTCACTCAGTGCCCACTAATATGGAGCCCCTATTGGGTTTCAGCACTGCGGCCTGCAGAGCACCACCAACCATCATCGCCACTGCAGAAACCAATCAACCAAATACTCAAGGTCGCTCTGCACCGCGCTGAGACACAGCGAATAAATGAATCATTTTGTTGATAAAAATGCGAGGTTGTGTGCATGAGTGCAGAAATATGTAAATAATAGAGCAAGGTTTCTGCAAAGTGGCAGCCCTGATGAAGAAATAATCGTATCAAAAACGTGTTGAGACATAGTCACGTGAGGCTTTGATGCGTATGTTAATGTCTTCATTGACTTAAATTATTACAGCAAGTTTCAAAGTTTGAGCCTCGTATGTTTTCCTATAACAATATTACAATTGCGCCCACTTCTCAGAATAGTGAAATAGCATGACATGTTTTTCCCCCCATAAGCACAGTATTGCTGAATAGCCAAAAAGAAGACAATGTATTACATCACAATATGTCAGGGACTTCCTGTAACACAACCGTGGTATACTAAGACACTCTCATTTACTTCCTACACTGACGACCATGACACAGGAACCCAGCTGTCTCTTCAAAGAACAAGACACGTCAACACAATTTCTCTGGCAAGCCTGTCTAACAAAGTCTGGCCCATTGGGCAACTACTTGTCAACAAGATCTTAGTGTTTTATCACCTCTTCACCCTTTCCCAGGCCTCCAATGCCCTCTTCATTTGCTGATAACAACAGCAGTGCAGTTTCTTTGCATGGCGGTGTGGAGGTGAGAGAAGGCCTGCTACCTACTCACTTTATAGGACCAGTGTCACTTGTGTCATAGTTACCGTGTGCTGGAGTCCCAGGGTGTTGAGCCAAAAGCTTTGCTTGGAGGATGCTCACTGAGCAAAACTAGGTTCTAAAACTGACTTGAGAGCAGCACTTTTCAACTTCATTGTTACATCCGTTTGCATCTTTATTCTGATCACTATGTGACTTTTTAGTCATCCTGAAAGCAGGACGTCACGCAAGATAATGTTGTTCATCGATCTACTTGATGACTCTCTGTCATCTCTACCTGCCTAAAGCATGGCTCTACTTAGATATAGACTCACTTTACCGTCAGGTTAGACTGCATTCAGATGACCCTGAGTACATGCAAAACACAGCATTTCATTAATTGTACTCAAGGTTATCAAGCACCTGGAATAGCAATACAAAGAGCTCTGGAAAGGTCTTCACAGCATGACCAACTCCATGCACACAAACAGTAAACATTTAGTTCACTTAAAATGTAAAATATTACAAAGCAGGGCATAATAAATTCTGATCATTTGTAGAATGACACATTCTCCTGTTGTTAATGAGTTGCGTCACATGAAGCTCGTGGCCAAATTAAAGGTAAAGCTGACATAGTTGCTGACACAAGGGTGTTTATTGGAGGGTGAATGGGGGCAGTGGTGGGTTTACAGAAGCTCCTGAATATCAGTGAGAACTAACGGCTTGATAACAAGTCAAGCACTGGAGCTGGTGTGATAGTGGAGGCAGGGGGTATTTTGTTGACTAAGTGCACAGCTGATGAGACTGTTTCTGGGCTAAAGTTGTCTGGATGAGGGCTTAGTACCAACCAGCCCCTAGAAGCTGCACCATAGGCAGATTTAAAAACAGAGTCAGCTTTCCTGTAAAAAACACAATATATATACGCTCTGAGTGTTATGTCTGACTGAAGTGTTGTAGGAACAAAGGAAGCATGGATTCGTTCTCCTCTGGTAGACGATAAAACATTTTCTTTGTTGCTACAATGACCCAGTTTCCTCAGAGGGATCATTAAGGTTTCAGCTCATTTTAGATTTAGTCCTCTAAAGTTGCTTTAAAAGCAAATTGTACAGCTTATTAATTTCCAAACAAAATACACAGTGTTACATCTTTTCCGTACAGAAATAAGTTTGAATTACGTTTTTTCTGTCGAGTTATTTAAAGCACATTTAAAGTCACATGTGGAAAGTTAGCCGTTTACTTAGCAGCTTAACATTTTCACAAAATCCACATAAGAAATCCAGTTTTAGGTCAACTGTACTAACTCTCTAATTCTTTGCTTCTTTACTTTCTCTTTATTCATGTGTTGTGAGCAGAACAGAGGAATGTGGTTCCTTGTAAATATTCTCTTCTCATGTTTATTTGAATATGTGACCTTAGTCAAACAGCATGTAAATGTTGAAGATATGCAAGACAAGACATGATTTCCCTTTGTTTGTTGTGTGCGTGTGTGTCCACTGACATCCTGACAATGACAAAACAAAAATGATTTACTACAATTATATACTTATACTTATTATCAACAGCTTATAAGGAAGAGTCTTTTTAAGGTTTTTTGGTGAGTGCATTTCACTTTTATTGATCCATTGTTCAGCATTTTTTAGATAACACACGTTTTTGATGAGAGTCAGATGAGAAAATAGGGACATTCTCACATTTGTATAGAAAATATGTATCTAGAGGCATTGGATGTTAGTAGATATGAGAAAAGTGGAAAAATGTAATATTTCTTGGACATAAACCCTGTCCAGGGCTAGATATCAGGAATTTACTAGGTCTGGACAAAGACGTTGTCAAAAAAAAGTAGAGCTTCATAAAAATGACTTCCTGGAATTCCTGAGTTTAATATTTGTACATAGAAGTGAGTGACCTGTTTAATACTTTTACCCCTGCATCACTCTTTTGGTTCATTATAGCACAAACACAGTAGTTAGATCATTTTTGTCAGCAGTCAGAGACATTTTACAACAAGTGTGCTTTAGGTGCTCATGAGAAAATACATTTTTAACATATTCACTTCCATGGAAACTAGGCAGGCACATACTGCCAGTGAAGATCCTGTTTATAATTAACATCTCCAGAAATCCAAAGTAATAAATGGACCTTGAGTTGAGTTTGTTTTGTCTTGAAGTGTTTCACTTTTGTGCTGCATGGACTTGTTACATTAATCTTTTAGGTAAATAAACCCAAAAAGGATCTGGACCTGGGTATTTTTCACTTAAAGAACCTGTTTTCACGCATTTATCACACAAACCTTCCAGCCAAGGACTGGAAGTAAGTGTTTGCAGCCAAGCATTGGAAGTATGAACAAGGTATATCCAGGGCTCCTTCACACTGAGTCACATATGAAGCATAAGCCAGGGCCTTAGGCTGGGGATTTTCAAATCAGGGTTTGTTATTGCAGGAGGCCAGGAAGGCGAGCAGATGCTTCGCTCGTTCAGTCATGCATGTCACGCCCTGGACTGCTCACTGGCTGCCGAGTGGAGTTTAACTCTCTAGTGCCACCTCCTTTACTGAACCACACTTTCCTACACTCTCGCTGTGTGTGGTTGTCTGTGTGGGCTGTAGAAAAAGATACATCTGGCGTCACATGCTAATCTAAGCCAGGTGGTGGAAGACCCCATCACTTTTATCACGAATGTGGCGACAAAGTGTCAGGCACCTCACACCCCACACTGACCCCTGAGTAAGCAGGAAATGTTTGCATGGAACTCTTTTTGAGTTAAGTGAAAATTAAAGGTTCATGTTGTTGTTTAACCTGAAGAAAAAGTGTGTGAAAGAGTCAGAACCCACATTAGTACTTGATATATTTGTATGTATGTATGTGTGTGTGTGTTGTGTGAGTGTGTGTCCACAGAAGCCCACCTGTGGCACACTGGGATGATCAGGATTCTGGTGGAGTGTCAGCGTGTGTCAGAGGGCTGTTTACCTACCATGACGGATGGGAGTGGGGTCACCAGAGAGGCAAGCATTTCATCTAACGCCACCTTTGACCAGCACAGCATACACACACGCACACACACACACACACACACACACACACACACACGCACACACACACACACACACACACACACACACACACACACA
>JAUMTR010000005.1:6622626-6736236 GCA_032270685.1 Microctenopoma stevenorrisi | reverse complement strand
ACACACACACACACACACACACACACACACACACACACACACACACACACACACACACACACACACACACACTTTCTGTCATTCTGTGCCTGCACTACCTCAATGTACATAGGTTTTAATTCAAGAGGTTTTAACGTATTTGTTAATGTTATCAATTTTATCTTTATCTTTCACATTTAATTATTATTTTACAAGACTTATGGTAATTGTTTTATTTTTTAGGAAGGTAATATTACTTTTGCATCAACATTAATTTTAAAAGTAGAATTTGTCAATACACCAAATATTGACTATAAATATAATTTTTCTGCTAACTCTGAAATTTCTTCTTACCAAAACCTAGATTTGTAACGATAACGGTTGTATTTAAATAGGAAAATAACCCAGCGTGTGTTTTTTTGCTTAGGATATATAAAATAAAATGTTGTTAAAAGTGAAATGTTGGAGAAGAAGAGATGTATTGACTCTAGTCTCTAGTCCTCAAGGTTTTCCAGCCTACATGTTGCTGATTACCTGGTACAGGTGTTCCGTCAAGGTGTAAGGTTAGCTGGAAAACAGGCAGGACTAGCATATGGGTCGGGACTTTCTGGTTTGCTGTTTCGTGTGGAAGCCCAGGTAGCATTGAATAGTTTTTGTGAAACTGACTCGTAATCGTATGTCATGCACTCTCTTCTTGAGAGTAAACCTTTATGTGCTACATGTTAATGTTACATTGTCTTATTTCACTCTACACTTAGAAACAAAAAGCTGGTTTCTAAGTATGATCAGCCTTTATTTTAAAAATATTACATACATAAGGACATAAGATTTGTTTGTTGGGCCCTGGTTCTAGTGTTTCCACCTGTGGGAAAGGTCCCTAACCACGTGGCGTAGTTTTCCATAAAATTTCCCTGTGCTCATTATTGCCAAATGTTGGTATACAACAAAAGTACTGAGCAGACATTTTACATCTCTGTCATTGCCCACATTGTTTTACAAAACAGCAACCTGCCACTGTTGGCTCGATACAGGAAATGGAAAGTCACAGGTGGGAAATCTGACTTCATATAAAATGTCTTTAAACCATCTACTGTCTGTTTGTGTGAGATTGACAAATATTTTTACTATCTCTAAGATGTTGTACTAATTTAAAAAGATTAAATATTAGATTATTTATTATTTTGCTTTATAACCTGTGGCAGCATTAATGAAACAACATATAGAGTAATGGAGACATTATGCTGTCCTCATTATGTGGAGTTCTGTTATTTCTGTTTCTAGTTTACTCATGGTACACTGTGCTGCAGTGTTTTGATTTGGTGCTGGAACAGGTATATGCATCAGTGATACTCAAGAAGAGATGCAATACATATATTTGCATATATTCTGCACTACATGTATATTATTTGCAAGACAGCTTTCTGACAGTATGAAAAGCATGAAAACGCTCAAGGTGTTTTTACTCTCCACTACACCACTGATTGCCATGCAACTCAATGTTACTATGTGGGTCTGTAACCACTTAATGTTAAGTCAGGTATTAAATTATTTTGTGCAAAGAAAAAGATGAAAGCAACAAATATATAGGAAGGTCTCTTTCTTTTACAAACCAGTAGGCAAAATCTAAATTAATCTTTTCTTTTAAATGCACATTGTAAATTCCTCAACAACCAATTTGAAATCCTGAATTAATGGATAGGGATGATTCAAACTACCCTGTTCCTGTGTCTTTATCTTTGTAAAAATGGATTTCCAGTCATGTTCTGGTGCAGAAGTTCCTCTGTACTGGAGTCAGTATCCAGCAAAAACTGTGAAACTCCCTGTAGCATAGTGACTCCGTCTTGGTTGGCGTGATGCACAGTGAAAGCACGACTGCCTCATTCTACCTAGCAGAAGTGCTGCAGTAGCTGCTAGCCAGGCAGCAGCAGCACATTGACACTCTGCCACTGCTTTGACTGTGATGATAGCATGTTGTAAAAAGTTGAGGAACTCTGGTAAGTTGCTAATAAAATCAGCAGAGTGAGCCGTATGCCTCCAGGTGGAGATAAGAACGCAGAAATTATGCATGTAGTGTTAGCACGCATTTTAATACTTCTATGTTTATGTAAAATTAATCTCATGTCTATCATAGAAACTTTTTGGCAAGCCAGGTAATTTGTCTTGTTTCTAATCACAATCTCATCCTAAATAAGAATAACAACAGTAAGAGTTACATACACCTGTGTCCAAGCTTGTTATATACTTTATTATAGTATTTTACTTTTTTATAGTATTTTATTTCCATCTCCATATTTCAACTGCACATGTAACAATGATGCTTGCTGATTTCAGATTTTAAACAACCATTCATTTCCCTAATCACTTGTCCTCGTAAGGGTCCCTAGAGTGTCTAAACTAATCCCAGCAGTCATCGGGGGAGAGGCAGGTTACACCATTTGTTTGTTTTTTTGTTATAGTTTTGCAGACCATGCGTTACAGCCTGACATAACATACATACAAATTAAATCCAACTCAGCATTTTATTTTGTGTCAGAAGCCCTAGATCTCATTTTTTGTAAAGTACCAACTACAATGATATAGATACACACATAATATAGTCGAGCTACAAAAGAGGCACAAGATAAAACTCATTTCATAACACTGTACTAAGGGTACGTGCTCAAACATTGACCCCTTAAAGACAAAAATCACTGCATGCAAGATAAAATGAAAGTGAGCATGATAGAGTGAGGACAAGCATGATTTCAGCAAAGCAGGATGAACCACAGGGAAGCAAAATGTGCGACTCAATAATATCAACAACCTTCAAAGACCGGCTAATTGCAATAAATGTGTTGGAGTATGTGTTGCCTCACACACTGTCAGTGTGACTCCAGTTCTTACAAAGAGGTCCAGAAACCATTCCCCCGTCTGCCATAATCTTTTTGAGTGTACAAATTGAATGTATTGATATTAGATAGAAGAAAGAAAGAAAGGATGTATGAACTACTATTCAACAATTCTCAGATGTGTTCATTATAAAGAAATTATCACTTCACTTGCAGCAGGACTGTCAAACCTCTCGTCTACTAATAAGAGCTTTGGTGCTGATGGGCAAACAGATATGACAGCCTCATTGTGTCTATAAGCTGCCTCCCAAACAAACCCCACCGACTCTCTGTGAAATCCATTAATGGAGCCATTAACGTAATTGTGTCGCATGACATGTATGAAATCAACAACAATGCAGCACTGCCTGAGCCCTTTCACGAAGTGATGGACTGACAAACTGATTGATCAAACGGGGAGACAGGAATGCAGGGGAAACGGAGACAGCTGCGATGACAGAGGTTTGTCTCAAATAAAGGCAGGTGGGTTATACACACAAAGGGAAGGTTCTGCAGTCTGTTCGTTAAATGAAGACAGGACACAGTCACAATAAAACGACAAAACAAGGGTACGATTTCTTTTTCTAAAAAAGAGAAAGATTCTACAACCACCAGTGGCTCTTTGAATCTGTACTCGGGTACAGTGACACTTTGAGCCTAATGCTACTCGAACATCATAGTGACCAAGCTAACATGCTAATATTTATGCACCACTGCTACTTTTGCAGTGAATGTAATGATTAGGATGCATTTAGACGAGATGCTACATTAAACAGAAGTGAGTGACGAGGAGGTGGTTGGGGTGGATGGAGTGAGAACAGCGTGCAGGACTGACAGACCTGAGTTTGAGTTCAAACCTCTGTGTGAGATTATGGTTAGGCAGTAAAGGAATTTAGTTAGGGTTAGAGAAAATTGTGTTTTGACCTGGGAAAGAAATTTAAACATGTTTTTAGGAGACTGTGAGAAAGCTTGGTGCCACAGTGGTGTAGTGGTTAGCACTGATGCCTCACAGATAGAAGGACCTGGGTTTGATCCCCAGGTCGCCCGGGTGTCTCTCTGTGTGTAGTTTGCATGTTCTCCCCATGGTGTACCCCGCCTCTCGCCCAATGACAGCTGAGATAAGCTCCATCACTCTCACGACCCTGACGAGGACAAGCAGTTAGGAAAATGGATGCATGGATGGGAGAAAGTTATTATGACATCAGGTATTTAAAAGATGGAGAGGTACATGAATCATCAAGGGACAAACAACGACATTATTCTTCTTGAGAAGTTCATGAATATCTGTTCCGAGATTCACGACAGTTCCACCAATATTTGTTGAGGAAGGAAAACAGAGCAGCAAGATTAAGAAAAAGATGGCACGATGTGAGCAGCAGTGCATAAGAAGCGGTTTTTATATATCATGGAATATCGTGGATTGTGCTTTAGTCAATGTCTACAGAACAAATTCCCTGGTCTGGCATCAAAGCACTTTGTAAAGGATTGCTTGCTAAACAAAGGTGTAAAATAAACTAATCCGACACACGGCCATTGAGTGAACGCGCCTGTGCATGTGTGTATGCGTGTGTCAGCACGTTTTCCTGCACTTGCAGTCATGGACGTCCTGCAACTCATGGAAATGTACAGTACATAAATCTAAAAAGTACTAAAATAAGAAAACCAGGCAACGGAAGAGCCGAGCTGCCAAACACACAGCTTTGCAGAAATGACACAAGGTCAGAGCTGTAGCGCAGCATCTCATGTCCTTGTCACGTCTGTGTTATGGGTTAGGGCTCTGACAGCGGCGCGGTGGTGTTGTGCCTCTGTTAATGATAACCCAAGTCTCTCCCAGGGTTAAAGTCATTTACCAGGCCTGTTCTCCTGCCTCATTCCTCTGTAACAAAACACAGACGCCATCCTTCAATGGCAAATAACCCAGAGTAGCAGAGACAGGTCATATTTATCACACTAAGCCTGTGGTAAATGACTCAGGCCAAAATCTCACACATACATACACACGTTTCCACTACATGATCAGTGATGGAAGAGTAGCACTTGTAAAACACGAAACAGGCAATGGCCGACATTATGTGCAGCCTTTTTGCTAAGGCTTTTCTTTTAATGCTTTTCTAATCAGTTGAGCTTCTAGATTCACTGTTGAAAGAGTCATAGCAGACCTAACTGCATGCATAATTATGGTTTGCTGCGGGATTGACAGATATTTTGGTTCGTGTGTGAAATGTATTTTAATACATAACGTTTTTAATAAACTAAATAAAAACCATACTTAAATAAACACTGACGTGTTGTCAGCCTGCTCCTTGCACGTGACATTTGATTATCCTGTATATAGAAAAACAGAAAGAAGAAGAACTAATAAAAACGGCTTTTTAAGGAAAAACATTCCTATTAAAGAAAGCTTTTTGTGTGTATGTCTGAGCCCCATGTAAAAAAATTTCAATTTGCAAGCGCTTCATGTTGACAAATTAGAGCATCTTTTTTAATTGTCTAGAACAGAAAGGATCCTTCTTTTCCAGCCATTCTGTTAGTGTTTGTTCACTTACACTCTCCTTCACACACACTCACCACAGTTCCTGCCAATCTCTTCCTATAAGACCGTGTTACAGTCCTATGTGTCAGTGTTAACTGTAGCCATATGGCACTTCTTAAAAGAGTGGCTGTGGGTGTCAGTCACAAACAGGCCGTTGGGGACGGGCCCACAGGCCACAGGCAGATGACAATTACATGCCATTAAAATCCATTGACAGACCGAAAGAGGGAGAGAGAGGTGGTGACTGCATGGATCTCTAATGATCGAGGTGAGGAGCAAAGAATGTCTGCACCGTGGTAAATAAAAAACAACAAACACTACATATGTTAGTCTTCATATATAGGAAAAGAGTTACTTTCTTTAGTTAGGGCAATGTATTTATATGTACTGTGGCAGAAAACAAAGAATAGTAGTAGTAGTAGTGGTAGTGGTGTAACTTTGCTAGGGCTGCTTTCATTAGGGAAAAAGTTCTCTATTTCTAATCTAATCAATATTGGAGAAAGTGTGTGAAACATATGCATGAACACATGTGTGTGATTCCTGCTTTTTGTGGTCCACCCTCAGGACATCAGAGAGACAAAAGCAGTCACATATTGCTTGTCAGAAGCCAAGCGTTCTTATTGACATCTTCTGCATCTTCCTCCCCACTGTCACCCACTGAGCTGCCTCTCCCAACCCTTATTTACCATCAGAAAGGACCTGGCATCTTCAACGCGTTACTTTAAGTCTCACAAGTCTCTGCTCAGTCACTTACCAAACACTTAATCACGTTTGGGACGTCGACCCTCTCCACCCATATTACTAATCCTCCCCAAGCCACATAGCTTTTGTCTTCTGCTAAGACTGAGGCTTAAAGGGGCTTAGAGCCTTCCTGAGAGGCACAGGCCTTGAGTTAGACTGAGCTCCCGTGAGGAGTCAACTATTTGGGGGATTCCCAATTACTGCAGCATTTTGTATTGGAACATGAAATTGTTTTTATTTAGGAAGAAACCCAGCAGCATATGAGTGTATACCCAGCAAAGTGGGGCCGTACTTAAATATTAGCATATTGTATCAGCAAAAATCTGTGTGTGTGCGTGTGTGTGTGTGTGTGTGTGTGTGTGTGTGTGTGTGCGCTAGGCACTGCGTAGCACCCAACATCACACAGAGGGTAATCAGTCTTAATTGGTTCAGTCTGATTATTATTTATTATCATTTCCTCCACAGCTTTTATTCAGTAAGCCCCTGGATACACACTTAGCAAACAGCTCGTATTTACTAATGCATGATGACAAAACGCCGGGGTCATCCAGGATGTGTGAGAGAGGGAAGAAATAAACAAAGACGCCGGGAAGAAAGTGGGTCTATGCCTTTTTATCAACTAGTTTCTTCTGCATTTCTTCATCCATGTCCATTCCTCAGTGAAGGACGCTGTGTTCAGCTGTCTCCTTAAATGTCAGTAAATTAAGATTCGAACTAAACGAACCTATGAAACCCAACCTACTGTGTCTGCAACAGTCCTTACCACACTTATCTGTTTCTGTGGTCTAATTCTAATTTATGACTCACTGTAATAATTTTCCTATTGAGTTTGTGGTTTTGCAAAACCACAAATACAAATATCTTTCAACTTTGAAATCTGCCCAGATGCCGTAAACTATCAGAAATGGAGAAAGTGGCTTGCTTCAATAAAGCACTAAAAACAGAATGCAAAAATAATGCAGAAACAAGAATGGAGCAGTTGCTTTGATTTCTTTATGATCACGTATTTCCCACTAGACTCAATATATTTACTGCTTACGTCTCTCCTACAATACCAGAGCATTTTCCATAACTCCATCCAAAACTTAATTACTTGCAAAGGTACAGTCCCGGTGGTGCATCATTTTACACCGTCAATCATCAGGATTGACGGGTTTATTTGGCATGGACTAACTCTGCAGTATTCCTATGCAGAGGAATTTTAGCTTCTTGGTGCTGTTTGCATCATCCTACACTGATGCCTAATGTGAAGCTGGCAATGTATTGATGCAAAGCGTTACCTAGCGGATGACAAGGTTCTTCAAAAACACTTTCAAATGTTATAGAAGCAATGTCATAATGTAGGATAAAGACACGGGCCATTTAGATCTGGAGATATTTAGAATTTATTTTATTACTATAAGTTATTTATTATCATCTTTTGTACACAAAGTCAAATTAAATCTGTTTCAGAAACGAAGACAACGGCTGCTGCAGTGACTTTGCTCCACATTTCAACATAGTTTTCCCACCTCCTCAATTCAACAAGATTCTGCTGATGACAGAGGCTTTGCAGTTAAAGCCCAATCCAGGGGGGTCGTGATCTTTCAGGTTCACCCATGGGTGGTTTAGGGACACCTGCCGCTCTGTCATTAAAATGGCCCCCTTACCACAGCACACATACACACAATCCTTTCACTCCGCTGAAAGGGGTTCCAGGCAGTTGGGCTGACAGGCCTGCCGGGGTGTAGGAGTGTAAGAAGAAGGGGGATGTTGATTGAGCTTGTGCGTGGGTGTATGTTCCCACCCAGGTCCCCTGCAGCTTAAAGTACATAGGACAATTCTTTACAGTTCCCCAGTGCACATGTACACAAAAAGCCACGTGGTCACAGACACAGTTGTGTCCTGGCCTAAAGGTATCCTTAGATTCTCTTTTGGGTGTTAAACTGCCTATTGATTTGTTCTTGCTTCTCCTTCAGTGCACAGCTTAATTTAGCTGCTCTGTTTGTGTGTGTGCATTCCTTTCATTCAGAGAGATAAGAGTGGCCTCCAGACATTCTTGATGGGCCCCTGCTTTGCTCTTCTTTATCATAAGTTAAAATCCATCTATCCTTTTACTTCTGCATCACATTCAGACTTTTGTCTCTTCTCTCCAGGCTCCAGCACACACACACACACACACACACACACACACACACACACACACACACAGTGACTGAAGTTCTTGTCATGTTGTTCACCAGACTCTTTTGTTCTCTCTCTTTCTTGGTTTCTTCATCAGCTCGCACTACATTACAGTTACCTTGATCCTTTGGCCCTGCATAAACACCATTTATCAAGTCAGGCTGATGTTTGCACCTCTAATTCAAACAGGAAAGTTAGACTCGGGCTGAAAAATGGCATTCCTTATGAGAGCGAGAGGAGTGTGTCTGTGTGTTTGTGTATGTGTGTGTTACGGGGGGCATGTTGTGGTTATTATGTCATGATCCCATCAACCTCCCAGTCTCTCCCATTCTGACCCGTTAAAAACACTCACGAACGCAGGAAGTGCACACATTCATGAAATCGCACAGTGTAATACACATCACACTTTCTTTTACACACACACACACACACACACACACACACACACGTACGTTTAGATATGTGCATTGATCCACTCCCACACAAATAAGCAGTGTTCAGGTGCAGAGTCTCCCACTGATAAAGGCCCAGCAAGTCACAAGGAGTCTTGATAGACCTGCTGGCTCTGTCTAATAGATGTGTGTGTTAACATAGGAAGCAACACGGCTGTACATCTAAACATTTACACTTCTGACAACAGAGGAGAGATTGATCGCTCCTGTTCTGTCTGCACTCTGCACTTCTTATCACAGAGAGTTAATTAGAGATTGACAGGTCAAATCTGAAAGGTGACATCACAGCCCAGGCTCGAGTAAATCATTGAAATGGTACTGAAATGCATTTCATCAGAAAGATAAATTATAGCCCAGACAATCTCTTAATTTAACTTAAATATACACATAATGTAAAGTCAGGGGAAACATACACTTAAGGTAAATTATGGTAGATTTTAAATCTATTTAATTATTTAGATCTTCATGACAAAATTTTACTTATTATTTAATAAAAAGGTATTTATTTCCTTTAATTGTGTTTAAATTGTCAAATTTGTGCACAGGAAATGCACAGATGTGGTGTGTGGCATCACCTTGTCTTTGGATTAAGGAAAGGTTTTCAAATTATTATTGTTACTTCTGCTCATAATGATTGACCTACTGACAACTCTGCTGTCCTCCTCGACTCGGTGCATATTTTTGTAGTCGCAGTCTGCTTCTCCACAGCTCTTTTCGATCATTTCCAACTGCAGCAGGTACATTTTTATTCAAATAAAGCTCTGATAAAGCCATTGCACAGTGCAGGACTAACAAAAGATGCAGCGAGAGAAAGTTAGTGAGTAGCTTGCAAACACAGAGTAGCATTTAGCAGCCAAAAGCAGACATTTAGAGGAGTTGCAGACCAAAACAGAGGACAAAGATCATCATCATTTCCAAATGAATTCTAAAGTTTTTTTCTGTTTCTGCCTGATGTGTAAACAACAATTTACTAACATGCATAACAACTTTTTAAGGCAATAAGTATTATTTTCTATCCCAGAAGTCCAAAAAAATCCATTAATTCTCCTTGGGTTAGTATTTTCACCCAAGCAGCCAGACAAAGGATTAAACATACCTATTTTATTTAAGAGAAAATGACAAGTTAAATTATAACCCCAGTGGAAGTCCGTGCATAATAATGACCAAGAGCAGACATTGTGCATTTCAAACAGAGCCACCGGGTCAGATCTGGCGCTGGCACTCATATCAGTGGTTTGGTAACACTTTCCATTAACATATCAGCTGACAGCTCTGAGGGGTGAGGGGGTCACCTGTTGCAGAAAGGGGATACTTGCAGGACTGGGTCAGTAGAGTAAAGAGGTGAGAGGTGACCAGTGTGGTTTTGGAGGAGGATAGCTGTCATTAGGTGAATTCATTTTCCCTCAGTTTTATGAGCTACATTTGTCACAGTGTCGTGGTGTAAGAGGAGAAATGTCAGACCACCCTCTCTCACCAGACCTAATTTCCTGATTTACCACTAAGCATCACCTACTGGTCCAGTTGGTGCGTGAGAGAGAAACAGCTCAAGCCGACGACGTGCGCTGGTGTTTATCCACTCTACGATCCAGTTTGTTTTTCACAGCTGAGACTGAGAAATATCTGGAATATTTGTGATGGAGACAAAATAATGGAAAAATGTTTTCTGACCACATGCTGCAGTTCAACAACAGCTTTCACACAAACATATCGTTGGTACTGAAAGAGGAGAATGGGCAACAGCAGGAGACTGTAATCTTTCCTTAAGTCGTTTCTGACTTATATACCATGCCAACCTGCGCCTGTGATTCTGCAGCTGTTGGCTGATGAGCTGGCTGATAAGTACATTTTTTTCTGCATATCTCATCCTTCTTTGATTAGAGAAGCCAACTGTGTATTGTTGCACCTTTAGGCCCTAAATCCCTTGCTCTGTCACCCTTTCACCTCTGTCTCCTATGGGACTCCAGTCTGCTCTAACCAACTGTTCTGCGGAGACTGAGGCCGAGACAGCTATTTGATCGACCCCTATGTGAATGAATAGGGGAAAAGAGGAAAGCATTGCTCTGGTGGTCAATAATTAGGGCGGCCCCTGTATTATCGGCCATTGATTATGTGCAAGTCATTATCTCAGGCCAAAGCCAGCTCTTGTTCTGCTTGTGTTAACCCAGTGCCCCCGACTGAATGATAAATTACCAATCAATAGCGAACAGTTTGAAAAATCTGCCAACACTGAATCTGAATTTTATTCCCTAATTGCTCTTGATGTAGTAAATCAAAATGTTCTACATAGGCTCTTTTTTGCATCTCGCAGGTAGTGTTTCACTTCTGACTTGACAAGACTGGGTATGAACTGCTGTAAAACACTGCTCCAGCTGTAATGTTTATAAATAAATAATTAGCAAAGCACTGTGAGTAAATGGCTGTAATATTTATGATGCCGGTAACAACATGTGAAATATCACCATGACGACATGTGAGCAGCCTATTCATTTGGTTAAGTGATCAGTTGGTTGAAGATGAAATAGTGTGGCAGAGGGTGGGATCCTGCCAGAGGCCCACACTGCCCACTGGCTTGCCCACAATTCTTGTAGCTGATTAGGACTCCTCATCCTCCTTCATTACATTAGCTTGTGAACTGTTGGACCAATTATAAAAATTAAAATCATAAAAGAACAAGCAGCCATTTTTCTTCCTGGGAAAATGATGGTGACCACCGGCGCAGAGATCCTCATTAAAGCCTGATAACATTAAGTTTCTGGGTGTCTCCTGTGAAACAGTTCATGTGACACTACCGTTCCCTCCATGCCCTCCTTTCCTCAAGGAGAGCCTGGCACCAAGCATGTAAATGTAATTATCCAAATGACTGAGGCAACCTTTAACATTGGCATAATCATATTCTGGGTGTCCCATTTGTACAATTTGCAGCTGGTAATTACATATTTAAGTTCTGCTTGCCCTTGGATGCATAAAGCAACAGACAGAGACATTTGCTTCACGTGTGTAGGTGTTTCAAGGGGAAACTGGGAATTGTAAAAGCTTCACCCAAAGCATCCTTCCCAGCAGGAATAAACATACACTCCAATCCTTTCTCCTGTGGGTATGCTCCAAAGAGAATAATTTCAATCTTTTATTCATGCTGGTAATGTAACCCTTTGGGTGGAAACCCGGGGGAGCTCTAATCCAGGAGTGCCAGCCGCCCGGTGTGGGCTGTTTACCACTCTGAGTACACGAGCTGCTATTGTGGTTCCAATCAATCACACACTCATTACACCAGCACTATAAATGCCAAGACATGCCAACAGCCATGCCACAGGCTCCAGTCAGCAGCTCTTAAACATCACGTTCCTGCCAAGCTTAACCGTGTGTGGGCATGACTGCCACCTATACTGCTGTGTCAATATGTCCCGAGTGTGCTAGCGCTGTATTGCTGCGATGCACGAGTGCTGTCTGATGCTGCAAGGCAGTGGCAAACAAACTGGATTTCAGCCTGTAAGAGCCTGCTGGGATGCCAGTCCCTGTTCCAACCACTCGTGATTATTCATTCTCATTTGCTTGCCAGAGAACTGCTTGAATGAATAGAGAAATGCCCAGATGCATGATGGGATATTGTCAGATTTGCATGATTGACATTTTTATTCATAAGGTTTGTTTCAGCATTTCAAAAGTAAAATCTGATTCCGGCTCCAGGGTTGATTGAAAAGGGCTATCATCTCAGACACACAATTTCCACAGCTGTGATTTTCAAAGGGGAATTTTGCTTCACAAGCAAACTCGAAAGACACTAAAACTTCTCTTGCTGTTTTTTCCTTTATTGGCTGTGGATGTTTTCAGAATTGCAAGTAAGTGCTAGACCCACATCACACCAGTTAATCTACTGGGTTTTCATCAGAAGTAGTCTTTTGGTCAATTTAGTGGTTCAAGTCTGCTGCAGAATCCATGCTTACAGCATCTGCTGTCCACGCTCTAATGTAGTGGAGGTTTACGGGGTGGAGTTGTTGGAGCCATGCCCGAAACCAAGCCTGGAGGAACAGGTGCTGAGTTTTATCTGGCCTGGATAACTAGCTGGAATCTACCAGGAGCTACGAATGTGTTGGTAAAGCTCATAGGTGTCTGTCTGTTGCTGATTAGTATAGTTTATAGTTTAAATAGTTGAACCTACTAAGTCCAGTTGCTATTGGATAAACCTTTTTTGAGATCAGTGATCCTTAAAAGTATAGAATCAGGCTTGATTTCTTTCTAAGACTCCACTCAAAGGTGGGTTTAAGGTGGCTTTAATAGTGTCTAAAAGCTCCTTTGAACACACACGACATGTCACTGAACTGTTGGGTCTGAGCGTGCTGCAGAAATAGAGTGCTGCAGTTTGTTTGCAGATAATTGGACAGACACAGCTTAAAAG
This sequence comes from Microctenopoma stevenorrisi, assembly GCA_032270685.1. NCBI lineage: Eukaryota > Metazoa > Chordata > Actinopteri > Anabantiformes > Anabantidae > Microctenopoma > Microctenopoma stevenorrisi. The sequence goes on along the minus strand of JAUMTR010000005.1, from coordinate 6,723,108 downwards.
TGAACATGGAGAGTGAGAGAATGTACAGTATACTGCTGCAATAGCTTTTACCTAGAATGGTTTATTACAGCCGGGTTAATGGTATATCTCAATGACAACAATTTACAAGAAATAGGAAGGAGTCCAATAATGCATTTGTGAGTTCACGATCAATAAGGGAAACTAAAAAATATTCCCTCAATTGATCGATACATACAAACCCATTAACAGAATTACTATTAGTGCCATTTCATTTTTTCCCATTATAGTGTTCTTACATCCTTCTTTTCAGCCGCTAACCTTTGGAAATAAGGTCAGGTCTCTCTCACATTCTTCTCTTCTTTCTTTATGTCTTTATGTCATTTTCTGCTCCAGGCACTTGTTGCCTTTCTCTTCTTTCTCTCCCCCATCCTCGGTCATCTAGTCAACTGTGAATGTTCATCAGGATAGGAAAAACAGAATAATTCTTGAAAGACAATTATGGCATTACCAGAGCAAAGGATAAACAATGAATATGAGGGTGTTTTTTATCTTGCATTATTCAGTAAAAATCTCCTTTCAATGTTTCTCCACTCTCATATCCTACGATGTCCTTTTGTTTTGTTGACACCCAGTTTTACACCAATGAACTGGATAACAGTATGCCACAGTATTCATTGTTTACAAGTGTTATTCCATAACCACAAGTTAAAATGTGAAATGTGTTTAATTTTTCATCAATTTAATGCGGGATAATTTCACTTTATCAGGCGCTTGGGACACCTCTGTTTGTGTGTTTAAAAACAGACAGACTCACATGTAAGTAAATCAAGAGTCAGATGGGATAGCATATGCAGGCCATTAGCCTGACCACCAGCACTGATTAGTGTATTTGTCTTGGTGGGTAGCCCAGCACCGGCTTAAATGAACTCTAACACTTGCGTTTGCTTTGGAACATCGCTACAGAGATCAGCCAAAGAGCAGGTGACCAAATTAACCAGCAGAGCAAGAAGAGCAATGTGGTTTGTAACTAGAACACTAATACATCATAGGGCAGAGTTACGCCTCAGAGAAAGTTGAGGCCCGTGTGCTCGCCCCTGGAGTGCCGGTCACGTTGACCTTCCGACACTGACAGAGATTATGAGGATAAGCATTGTTACGGTGAGAGTAATGTCGTTGAGTCATTTCGCTGCTCCCAGACAGCTGGCACACTGACAAACTGGGAGAGGATTCATCGGCTTTGCATTTTCTTTTAGGAACTTTCCTGATTAGCACTATTGTCTCTAAAAACACCAGCTGAAACAGTTTTATCATTTCAACTTTGCAGTTTCACCATTGTACTGTGCTTCAGTGCGATTGGGAGAGCATCTGGGCTTTGTCGAGGGAAATCAGCTGAATCCCAATATTTCTATCATTCAGCATGAGACCAGCGAACAGCTGAGGTATCAAGGGTACAGACAATGTCAGCAGAGTTGTATTGGCAGCATCCTGCAGGCTTGCCAAGTCTTAGCTCGGCTTTAATGGGTTTTCGCTCAATAACAATGAAGAGGCAGAGAGCACCATAAAGACACATTCAGTCAGTCCTTTCAGAATCTTAATAAGAACAGATGCATTTTAATAAGACCGTTTCTGCACATAAGCCTGCTTTCTGTGTCAGGCCCTCGTGCACTGCCAATCAAACAAGTTGTAGTCATTCACAGTCTGGCAGGACTTTGGGAAAATAGCCCAGATGAGTTATACTTACAGTACATGCTTGCTGTATGAGCAAGTGAGGAGAAAGGCTTTTCTAATTACAGTCGTGGCGGAGAGAAATATGTCCCAAACAAGTCTCTGGTGAAATCTAACCCAGAGCAGCCACACCCAGCTATACCACGCATGAACAATCAAGACATTCATTAGATTTTTCATGCTTTGAATGCCATATCAAACCTTGGACATTCACTCAATAGCTCGGTGGAACAGAGTGGAGGGAGAATATTTCTGTTGTGACCCAAGCAAAACTTTTCAATGCGTCCTTTTTTATGGCACGTTCAATTATTGATGCCATCACAGTTAAAGAGTTGGAAAAGCTTGTGTGCAAACATTCCTATGTATGTATACATAAATACATATATATATATATATATATATATATACATATACATATATATGTATGTATGTATCTTGCACGCCATATATGTATATTTTTTTTAAAATACATTTCATATATATATATGGTATATAAAGAGTGTACAAATATAGGGAAGCAGGTGGCGTGAGTTAAACAGCAGACATTGCATTGCATAGCAAAAACCCTTGGTATGACATAAAGTGGGTTATTGGGTCAGAGGCTCAAGCAGAAAGCAAGCGTCTATTTTATACATTTCATTCATTATCTTCAACTAATTTGTTTAGTCAGTGTAAAGCAGCCAAAAGGTAATAAAACATTCACACAGAATGGTGAGACACCGAAGCTGGATTCAAATTCAATGAAGAGAGTTTTTGTGATATCGCATGTGTTGTAAAAGGATGTAATAAAGTAATATATAAAAAGATGCATACCACACACACATTCTCTATTAGTAAATGACTTATGTGTTTTTGCGTCCTATTTATAGTTATACCGTTGTTTTCCTCCGAGGCTTTTTTTAAGAGGAGAACTTGCTGACTCACTCGCTTCTGACCACTGCTCAGTATGGGAGCCTTGTCAGCACGAGCACATGCTTAGCTGGATTCTCAAATGCATGTTTAGAGTGAACATAAGCACTGGGCAAAGCAATCACCAAAGTATGGAGGCCCCAAGAAGCGTTGAATGCCCATGCCTCAGAGACTGAACAGCACACCTCTGCTCTCTTCTAAATAGTCAGTTTGGATATCTGAGCATATCAAAACATTATAACTAACTTTTACTGCCAGGGCAGTATTTCACCTACATTTTAAATTCATGGTTTCCAGAATGTAGCCACACGTCCCATCATTCACAGCACAACACGTTAGGTGCTGCACTGCAATTTGGTCCATAAAGTTATAAATCGACATCTGCTTCCACAGACATAGGTTTTTCAACCTAAAAAAACAACAACATTGTCTCATTTGTCCACCGCTCTCTTATTTCTGTGTTTTCTAATCTCCTCCAGCTTGTTTCTCTAAGTTGTGGGCTAAGGACAACACATTGTGGTGATACTCATTTTCCCCCATGTTTGTGTTTCTACAGCAAATTGCCTCATCTGTTAAAAATGGGTTGGTGATGCATCTGGAGGGATGAAACATTTATCGGAGCACAATTTTTCATTACAGCAAGGAGAGAGCTACCATCAATATTTCAATGGCCCTGCCTGCCTGCCTGCCTGCCTGCAGCGTGTCAGTGTAGGCAGGCCTCAGTGTGTGTGTCCTGGAACGTTTTCCAATGACCAAATGTCCTCACACAGATAAACAAAATACTTCAAAGTGAGGGCATTGGGGCATTCTCTCGCTTTTTCACAGGGCTAACTTTAAGTGACAAACTATAATTAGATTCTAATACTGAGTGCAGTAATGCAGTGTTTAAATGTAAAAATGTAAATGTGCAATTTGAATTAATTCAGCCGGCCTGCGCCGATTTTCCCTCATAATACAGATGTGTGGATGTTCCTCAGCCCTGACACGTTTCTTTTTGTCAGATGTCCCTCAGAGTGGCAGCTCTCCCTGTGTTTTGCTTCTAGATGCAGAGCATTTTCAGCTGTTGCACTTCTTCCGCATTTGTGATGCTGGTTTTATTCCCTTGCATCAAATATTCATAGAGGGAGAGACAGGGGAGGCAGGTTTGACACGTGCTGCTCTGTCCTCTACCCATCTGACTTTCATCCCTCTCTTCAGATGCCCCTTACATCAGCCAGACTCTCTGTATTTCCATGTCATCCTTTTTGTTACACAGAGCAAACTTTTTGACTTGTCATAATAGGTAGGAGACAGGCATTAACAACAATGTTAACAACGTTTTATTCTGATGTTCCACTGAGTCATTGACACAGAATACACAAAGAGCGACTTTCAAGCTGAAGTAAATATCAATTATGTTTACATTTTGCTTTTCATAATCTAATGACATGTCAAATGTCATTTGTGAAAAAAAAAACTTTTTTGTCAAGATTCTATTGTATTAACTTTTTTTTTAACATTACCACATTTTTTCTTACTCCTCAGTGTCCTTGTATTAGGTTGTCTCTAAACGTTATCTGAGTTGTTTTACATTAGTTGAAACATTCCTTTTTGTTAGTTAATTCACTGCATTATATACTAAAAAAATATAAAATATATTCAGTGTAAGTATAGTGTAGTGTAGTGAACAACCAGAAACAATCACGTAATTATGTGCTTATCTCCCCGTTCTTTAGGATGACATTACCAATACCTTTGGATTCTGGCCTGGGAGCACAGTGAGCACCAATGGGTGAGTATGGGGGAGAAAGTGGAAGTGGAAGACAAGTGGATCATATGCATCCACTCAAAAGGCTTTACTCCTGTATTTTACAGCATTCGTCTTCTTTTCCAGTGTCACAGATGCATCACTTAGTTTTTTCATTACATACATATCTGGCTGGAAAGAGTCTTGCAGAGTTGCAATGCTCCTTTATTATATTAGCTGAGAATCTCCTAAAATATGAGTGTATATCGTTCCTACTCACGTGTTACCCTCATGCAAAGTGGGATACATACATAACACATGTATCTGTAAGCTGCTATAGAGAGTGTGGTAAGTGATATTTGGACAGGCAGAGAAATATGGGAGTTGAAGTATGAAGATGTGAAACATAAGAAGACCAGAAAAGCATGAGTGGGAGTGACAGAGCTAGAAATGGCATGATGTGGGGGCTGAATACACCAGGTAATGGAGAGCCGAGGAGGAAGAGAGACGACCAGAGGCCATATTAATATTTGATCTTGTGTTGAGAGGGGGTTGGCGAGGTGGGGCGGTCCGTCCCAGAAGTCCTTGTGATGAGTGGTGCTGTAAAAATATTTACCTTAAACACAGCACTGTGGGACGTGAGCAGCGGGCGAGAGAGGGCGGAGAGATGCGAGGTCCTTCGTTCTTTCCATTTTTCCTTTCCCTCAGTCATTCCCGTGTCTTCTTCTCAGCCTTGCGTCAGATAAAGTGGGTCAGCATAACACATCAGTGCAACACACTGGAGGGGAGAAAGGGAAGGATTTAAGCTGTGAGAAGAGATGGAGGGGGTGAAAGGAAGAGGTAAGGCAGAGTGCAGAAAGAAAAAGATGCTGCAAAGAGAGGAGGGTGAAGCTGACACGAAGAGAACGAATGTCAAACCGCAGAGAGGTGGAGATGAGCATTTGTAGAGTTTGAGAAAGAGCAGAGATAGAAAAAGATGAAGAAGAAAGAGTGAAGAGGAGTGTGGAAAAAAAACAACACATGATTAATTCATCTCTATGTTTCAGTAGGTCACTTCCAGCGCAGGTCTGGCGGATGCAGGCCCTAAGAGGCTCCACATGATGAAGAGTCAGCCATTATCATGTTTAAAGAGCTGCCTCCTCACATTCCTCTCATCCTCCTCCCATCCACTCTAACACTTTCCTCATTTAGATTCTCCGGTTTGTGCAGTTCTGTGTTCACGGTGTGGGAGATGATGAAGCAGTAAAGGAGTCGTGGGAGAGGAAGAGAGAGAAGGGTAGATGAAGAGATTGAAGCAGGATTAGCTCGGCCATGTGTCAGCCTGCGCCTGTGGGTGTCTTTACCCGTATCCGGTATCTCTGAACACATGTTTACCCACCGCGGAGGCATCCAAAGGCACACTTGTCATATTTCTCTCAGACAGATCAGCCTGCCCCACAGGCCAGTGTGATTTCATGGCAGGCCAAAAACTGTTTCTTGTTCTTACACAGGAGAGGTGACAAAAAACATGACGGTGCTGTTTTATTATCATGCAAGCACAGATTTAGTGAAGCTAAATTTATAACACTCACCTTTTTATCAGAGGAGTAGGTGTTCATTTTGGAGTACGAAAAAACATCAATGTGGGTTTTACTGTCAAATATAATATATAAAATGTACTTTCACTTTCTCATGTAACTCGGAGGACCAGAGACTTAAACCACTCATGGGTATGTCTACTAGCTGAGCTACTCGACTCCACAGGCTGCTCTAGGTGAAGCACAAATGCACAACTGCAGAATTACTCTACAGCAAACTGTCAAATACTGTATTCTGCACACTGACCAATTACACCACTGGAGTAAATATGAGCAGTTTGTTTCATGGACAGTGTTTCTGGAGTATTTCCATATGCATTTGTTCACTGTGTTGAGCAGGACACACATGCAGTAAACGCAGTCGATTTCCACAGTGAACAGCCATATTATCAGGGTTTTGGAACCTCCATTTTAAAGCCTCCATTTCACCCTCCACCCCACCCTCTGACCCTTTCCCACAGCTTTTCACGGTTTTTCACATGTATTTATTCATTTATTAACTGACACCACAGTGATATGGAATGTAAATACACCCAATGACCAACAACCACACTGCACAAATAAAAATACACAGGGCAATTTGTTTATTTTTTGTTGGCCCAAAAGTATATGAAGTCTAAACAGACTGGACAAAGTAATAAAAATTGTTTGTATGTTTTTAAATACTGAACGTAAACTCACACAATGCTAAAACCATAAGTCAGAGAGATGAATATCAAAGATATGAACTTTCTGGTAGTTACAGTCAGGCTCGGAGACATTTCACATATAAGCCTAAATCAAGAGGTAGTGTAGTTGATATGTATTTTTAAATGTGTGAGTGAACTGCAGAGGTGTATACAACCACAGTTCTCAAGTGAAAGTACCACTTCAATTTCTTTACTCAAGCTGAAGAAATAAGTGCATGTTCTTATAAAAAGCACATTGTTCCACATGTGCCTCTAAAATGACATGTGTGCAGCGATTTGAAGTGTCCTGAAAGTTTAATTCATGGACAGATTCAATGAGAACATCATCACAGACCTCATTTGTAAGAATTTTATTTGAAAATCCATGAACATTTATATTATTTATTCCCTGTTTGTTATATAAAAATGCAAATATGGAGTTCTACACAGAAGTGAAATTGTATCAGTAAGGTATAAAATAAATATTACAAATCTGCACTTTGTCCTATAAATACACTAAGGTGAAAGTCAATATTTCTTAATGATCTTTCTTATTAAATCTCACGGCGACATGTTGACAGGTTATGGAAAGATATGGTGATGTTGATTTTGCAAAACAGGCTGCAACCCACTGACAATAAGACATTTTTTACATTCAGTTTCTGTTCTGCTTCTCTGTTTACCACTTCATCACCTCTTCCATTTTCTGTTTAGGTAGCTGCCAAGATAAATCCAGCATATATCAGGCTGCTCGAACTGTGCAAACCCTGGTGAAGTACCTTTGGCTGTTGCCATCCAAATCCACCTTGGTCCCCTGTAAGCCTGCCCGCCTAGTTGAAAACATCAGGACTTTTCTCAGGCTTTTTCAAAAAAACTACAAAGCAAAGAGGTCTTTTTAAGTCTGGCACCGTCATGAGCACATCTCTGAGATCCTCATCAACATCAAACGGTTGGCAGAGGGTTTGCCAACCAGCTGGTGCAGATGGCCGAACTCAAACGGGACAATCTAATGAGAAGCAGGTCGGGCATTAGTAGTCTGGAAAGGGTGGCAGCGCTACACACAATCATACAGCTCTAACCAGCAATATGCACAGAGGAGGAGTGTGTGTGTTTGTGTGCTTTAAGGAGTGAGGAGGGGGGGAAGGAAAACCAGACCACAAACGACTTACTTTATCGCATTTCACATTTCCACACACACATACATACTCACGGAGTCATCCCATGGCCCAGTGCAGTGTGTCAGAGTTAAAAATAGCACGAGACAGGCTTATATCTCTCTTACAGCATTGGGAGCCCAAAGATTCTCTCTCTGGGGTGAAAAGTGGGGGTTAATGGGTTCAGCAGCTTCCCTCAAAAGCAGGCTGACTCTGCCACCTAGTGGGCTCATTGGGTAAAAGCTTAACCACAAGTAGAAGAGTAGTGAGTACAGAGCTGGGAAGAACATACATGTTATTAGTGGGATTTGGGAGGTTGTGTGATGTAAGTTACACGTGTCTGATGATTAATGTTAGTGTCCAGCCACTCAGAGTCATGGAGAGATGACTGTGAAATTACCCAAAGCATATCCCCAGTGACATGCAATTAGATGAAAGACAAATCTTGCAGAAGACCGATTTTGAAGTGTGTCTGTGCCTGGAAGGATAATAGAGATCACAAGTAATCTAATAAGCAAATGCACCAAACAAAAGATTCAGTTCAGACATTCAATTATTTAGAGAAACCTTTTACTGTCAGAACTGTTGTTTCCTTCAGTATGTCACAGGTTGTTTACCCTAAGGAGGAGCTGGTGATCAGACCACCGATCCCTGGGCTCATGGACGCCTGCCCTGCACCTGAGACACAGCTCACTAAAGCTGATCGGCAGAGGACGGGAACATAGCATTCCCTGGGTAATGTCTAGAAAAGTTCGGGACTCCAGTGTGTATCTTAAAAAAGCGTGAGAACACCTTGTTAAAGAGCTGCATGTATGAGAACTGTAGGAACAGTGCTCTTTAAGCATTCCCCTGTGTTTTTATACCTGTGGTGATACACATGCAAATAAAGTGATAATAGTTGGTAAGAGTTAAATAATAGTTTCTGTAAAATATTTTTTAAAAGTTGATTGCTCCTGGGCAGGTCAGCTAGACAGGGATTGTCTTCATGGAATTGCATTATAGAGCATTTTTTTCCCCTCTACATAAAAAGTTATTAGATGCAGTAATGTCCATGGACATCAGAATTACACATCAAGGCTCAAATACTTATGTTTTTATATTTTTTAATTAAATCCAATTCAATTCCATTTTTTATATGACACCAAATTACAACATAAGTCACCTCCAGGCATCTCCAGGCTGGTGGCCTGGTAGCTCAATGGATAAGGTTGGGATGCAGGAATAGCAGGATCGATTCCCAGATGCAGCACTCAGCCCATCCCACATACCAGGTGTGTCCCTGAGCGAGAAACTCAGCGCTAGCTCCTTGAGCGCCGCCTGTGGCTGCTCACTGCTCCCCCCAAGGGAGGATGGGTCAAATGCAGAAGACGCACTTGCTGTAACATGTAAAAATGTGTCAATGACCAATAACGTGGATTCTTCTTCTCTATAGTATAACTCAACTCCTCTCAGCTTTATTTGGAAAGCACAGCAGCAGAAGGTAAAACATAAATATTATTTTAATATATATATATATTTAACTTGCACAATAATAATACTACTGTATTATTCCTATGCATATTTATTCTTATAATTGTACACCACTATTGCTTGTGTAGCTTGCACATAAGAATTTCACTCACATGTACTGTACCCGTGCACCAGTAACGTGATGTGACAATAAAAGTTATTTGAAAGATCATTTAAACTTGTAAGATCTTACACAGAATATACTGTAAATACACACAGAATATTTGTAGAAAAACCAACAGTCCCACTTCAGCGAGCACTAGGCAACAGTGGAGAGGAAAAACTCCCCGCTCTGGTCCAGGGAAATATTTTGACTGTTGTTTCTGGGGTCTATAGCTTCTCCTCCCTGAGTTTCTGTTCTTTCTTTTCTCCCCCCGGTCCCTCTCTCCTTCTTCCCATGCTCCTTTCCCTCCATTATCTCTCTTCTGCCTCCTTTGCTTTCTTTGCCTCTTTTTTGATCTTTCCCTTATCACTCATCAGGGCGAGCTCACATTGAGTATTTGAACTAGAACCTAAACCTGAACCAAGCTGTTTCATTTTAACAAATTAAGATAAAGATAAAACACCTGAACTTCGGTGTTCTTCAATGTCAGGAGCATGTGGTTCTCTTCCATTTGGGTGGCTTTGTGGAGCCCTTCCTCTTCCTTTCTGCCCTCTCCAGATATGAGTACATGTAGCTTACACTTGTAGTATTGTAGTACTTGTATTTAACTGTGAAAATAAACAACTATGAAACAAATAATTTATGTTTTAAATGAAGAATTTGTCACAAATTGTAATGTAACATGGTGTTTGACCAGATTAATTATTTGAAACCATTTATATAGAATAGACTTTATTGTAACTATACTCTTATAAAGTGTAAAGTAAACTTGTGCATTTATAGTAAATATAAAATATATAAAGGTTTATTTATGGTATAGTTTTGTACTAAAAAGTTGGCCGATTGAGTCACAAAGGGTATTAAAAGGTTTACTAGCAAATATACTAGAAGTACATTAACACAAGTATACTAACTAGGTAGAGTTGTACGTGAACTATACTTGAATATGAAAGTGTACTATGTTCTGTCTGTGCATGTAAGTAGTTTGTCTGAATTCAAGTGAACCAGAAAGTTGTTTACAGCGGGTAGCCAGCAGAGGTCTGTGTTTAGCAGATTTTGTCCTTCAGAGCAAAGTAGTCCGAGCAGCAGGAAACCGGCTTGTGTGGATGGAACCTGCTCCTGTAATGTTCCAGTTTAAAACCTTGAAGAAAACCGAAAAGTTTTTAACTAGTTCGTGGTCATAAAAAACGGTGCAGTTTTTGTCTGGTGCTTGTGTTTGTGTTTGAATTGATGTAGAAAAATGTAAACTAACTCACGTCTCTTTAGATTTAGAGGATTTGTATGGACTGTAATATCATAAGCCTGCACAAAAACAAAAAGGCTAAAAAATATTTGGAATAATACAGTAACATCTTCATAGTTCTTATAGTTTGGAGCATGTTATGTGTCAACTGTGAAAATGTGCATCCTCCTGGGATTGTATTTGCTGCATGAACTTTAACCTGCAGTGTTCTTCTTCTTTACACTTCACCTCAGTCGGGGAATAGTTTGAATTAAAGCAGTTTTTACATAAAAATCACAGATGATCATAATTTGTAGCTCATCTTAGTTTTACATACCTGAGCTTGACCTTTATCAATCTCCCTCTTAAAGCTCGTGAAGCAGTTGGATTTGCTTGCAGTCTCTAACTCTTTTGAACAGTTTTTCCTCTTAATGTTGGAGGCTGAGCATGTGTTCAGTGTGACTCAGACCCCGCCATCTGAAGGGATTTGTTTTCTATCTGTTCATAATTATCGCTCTTTGTTCTGCCTTCATGAGGATTGAATTTATTGGATATACGACACCACAAAAACCAAATCCTGCCCCAGCAATTTGATAGATGTCAATACAAGCATATTTCAAAGCAGCTTATCCTCTGGGTGACTATAATTAGCCGTCAGTTGCAGCGTATGATACTGGTGCACTGCTCCGAACAAGCCCACTGATTTTTATGAGGCCGGGCGGATAAAATCATGGAATGTTTATGAACATGATCGCGAGCAGCCACAGATGTTTATGCAGAGGTATTATATATATAAATATGTTATATACGTATATGTGTATATACAAACTGTGGACAGAGCAGTGTGTGTGTGTTTATTTTCAGGAAAGTGAAGTGTGCAGATATGTGGAATCTCAAAGACACCCCAGGAAATGTCTCTAACCAGCACCTTCCCAATAATAACAACATCATGTCAATTAAAAGATATTATGCATTCACATTATTATTATTATTGCTGATTTGTTTGCACTTACTTGGGACAAAGATTAATTTTGTTGTAAAAGACACAAAAATTGTTTCTGTTTTTATTTATACAAATATGTAAAATGAGTGTAAATAAATAGTTTTTAAATATGCTTCTTTTTCTATAACCAACTTCACTGGTTAGAGCACTGTGATGAGCACAATCATCACATAAAACCTGATAATTATCTGCAACTCTGAAGCAGGACTCTTCTTCCTCATCTCATTTCTTTTGTGGCCTGTAAACTCAGATCATATGGGTTCACTATGGGTTGAAATCAGTCACAGTCTGTCCAACATAAGTCAAGCAGACAGGGATGATGGGCTTTAGGAAACCATTCATTGCAGCAAACATACACTTTTCAAGCCCCATTGAAACAGTGACCTGCTTCAAAGATCTGAGGGCAGAGTGTCTGTTGCAGTTATAGTTCACTGCTCCCTCTCCCCAATGTGTTCTTCCTTTGTTGTTTTTGTTTCAGTCCAACCATCATATTACTTTAAACTACAGATTTTTAAAAATATTTTTGCAGAAGCACCAAAGGCGTTAAAACTACTATGACATCTATCGACAGGAATAAAAAACTCTGAAAACATAAGGTGCGCAATGAGCAGTGGTAGTCAATGTAATTACCAGCAGCGATAAAGTTCTATTTGTGGATGTGTTAAGGATGAAGATGAAGCTATTGTACAACCTAAATAAAACCACAACAAAACATAGTCAGTTACTCCACTGATGTTACACACACACATGTTTTTGTTCTATTATAAATCCTGGACACAAAATGGAAAATATAATTGTATATCTTGTTCACCTAATGGTGATTATGTTACCAACATTATTATCACACATTTAAACTGCCTGCTTTCAGTTACTACTAGATACTGAATGTATTTCTGTCACAGTGCAAACCACACGCACAATTCATGCAAGCATGTCAGTATGTACATTAAATGTTGTGTACATACTGTGCCAGCATTTTCTTTTCCCTTCATTTCCAGGTTTGTATCTACAATGCACATAAGATACTGTTTGTTCCCAACCAGCGTGTGTGTGTGTGTGTGTGTGTGTGTGTGTGTTCCTTCATCCCTGCCAGCGTTGAGTCCATAGAACCCATCTGGCTTCTATGAGGGCCGCTACTTCACGGTGTCTCAGCCTGATTCATGGTCACTGGACAGCCTCAGCTGCTATCCCACTTCCATCGTTTTACATCACATACCTCTTCTCACCGCTCCGCTCCCACCACTCTCCCACCAGCAGACAAGCTCTGCAGAGAATAGGTAGACTCCTTAAAAATATACGCTGGCCGTCATTTCCATCTGTCTCCATCCATCTGCTTTACAAAATCCCCAGTGGTTCTTCATCTGGGAAGCTATGTTTGTCTTTTCCTCGGCTTTTGCTTTCTCTCATAGAAAACCAATTTTATCTCAAATGCTTCAAACCATCTGTGCCACTCCCTTGGAGAAGCACGTGTATGCAAATTACATCCAACTTTTCCTTCTCTGTGTTGTTTTTCTCCTTTCTACTCCTTCCACTCTCCATCTTTATTACTCATTATCTTGTCTTTTCAGTTTTCATACACACCACCGTGAAGTAACCTCAAGTGTAAGCCTGCCATTCAGTCCTCAGACTCACGGGCCAAACCTCACCGCGCTGGTAGGTGCTTCTGTTGCACAGTCTGGAGCCATGAGGTACTCATAGAGGCACAGATATGCACTTATAGGAGCGCCACTGTCAATCAAGCAAAAACACTAAAGAGCCACTGAAAAGACAAATGCAAATAAATAGCATGAATTATGAATGGTTATTGACAGTTGGAATGGGTTCATATCCTCTGCAGTGTGCCATCCTGTAGGCTACAACTAACTCTAGAGCAAAATACTACACGTACGCAACATACAGTTTCAACATGCGTTCAACATTTAACTGGTCTGAAATAAAAACACGCAACATCTGATCTGATCGGTCGCATAATCAGTTTTCAGTTTTAATAAATAAACAGATGTTTTATTATGACTCAGAGTAATTATATTACTATATCAGTTTTAAGGTAGACCAACATAAAGTCAGGTGTTCAGACATGTAATTTTAAATTATGTGTTTACCAAACATCCATATGGTTGTTGGGTTGTTACATTACTATCATGTACTACTTTCTAAATCTCCAGACTCTCAAAGTTAGTTATTGTATATAATGAACATATGTTATGTGTCTGGTACCCTATGTGAGGAATACATTCAAATAAAACTGTAGATAAAATAGTTCAAAATCAAATAAACTAAATGTTGAGTTGAGTTGAACTCAGTACAATTAAAATACTGACAGTGTAGGTTATGACAACATGAATTAAAATAACAAGAAAGTAGTTACAAAGTGTTGCATTACAACTGTTTGGCCTGGCAGAAGCACAGAGACATGTCATGAGGACGATTTGCCAACATCTGTAAATCTTAACAAAATTGGTGTAAAAATGTGTCCTGTCTCTAAGGCACGAGAACTTCCAAATGAGCAATCCCTTTATAGCACAGCTTTCACTATTATATATTATTTTCATTGGACAATTTCCACTTCATAACTTGAACTGTTTTCTATTATCAACATCATATATGCATCCAATGTGAACTTACAGGCAGCATCCAGTTGGTTTAATTTAGGCAAAAGACTAGATAAATATGTTGGCTGGTGAGCTGCTGGCAAATTCTTCTGTCTATGTTTCAGTTTCCACTTGTTTCCAGACTCTATGCTATATGCTCAGACTCTGAGCGAAGCCAATGCGGACAGAGAGAAATCAAACCTCACTGCAGGTAGATTTTACAAGTTTTGCTTAACAGCTATAATTATTAAAAGATGTTTTGTGTTTTGATGTTAATTGTACAGGTAAAGTTATCATAAAAGACATAATTTGAAATAAAAAGACTCATTTCACTTCCAGGAATGACCTACTAACAGAAAAAGACAAACTGGGTATTGAATGAGCTATTATATTTGGGAGAGGAAGCAGAAAAAAAGCATGAATTGATGCTGACTGTTACTTACAGCCGAGCGTCAGAGGCGTCGTAGACAGAATCCACATGAGCAGCCATTGGTTGTCTCTGTGTTGATCTAGATGACTGATTAGATTAGGAAGAAATAATGGTTTATAGGAAGTCTGTTTTAAACTTCCGATATTTTTGATGCTTTCATGTTTGTATTCGCAATCAATGTTCAACACCATCACAAGTTGCATTAAAATGATTTGCCACATGTTATTGTATCGCAATATTAAATATTACTGAATACAGGAGGCCCTGAAGTCACAGCAGCTTCCGACAGTTTCAATGTCCACAGGACTGATTCACACACACATACAAACAATCAGTACCCTCAGTACATGTGATTTTCTCCGAGCAAAGTGAGCCAGTGAGCAGCTGAAGAGCAACACAGCGCTTGTATTGATGCGGTCACATTGCTCTTGTTTTGCTAGCCGTCATTTCCTAGAAATTCTTGTCTGACTTCATTCTTCAAGCCCTTTCTTTATGATCTGCGTCACTGTCTACCAATTGTCTTTTTCCTTTACAAAAAACGCACACAGTGTAGGCAATGCTTCTGCAGACATGCAGAAAAAAACACTGTACATACTGTTGTCTGCAACTCTACTCTTTCTACTTCCTCATGTCATTTTTCTCAAATCATGTGATTCCATTAAAACAAATTAAATCAGTCCTGCTTTTCTGTTGGTATATCTGCTCAGCGCACAGTCAATAATAGTATCTTGGCTGCTGTGATTTATCTTTAAAATTAGGTTCCACAAAAAATCTCCACATCTGAATCGTCCAGCAGAACTTTGAGCTCAGAAGGGGGCAAAAGCTCGGTTCACTTCATGGCAGAGAGTAAAATGCAGATTAGACCATCTGTCCATTCAACGTAATGTCACGAGAAGCTACAGCCAGGTGCTAGTTAGCTTAGCATTAGGCACACTTAACATACGGAGAGGAAGCAGGAGGGAACACGACTAACTCTGTCGAGAGGCAACAAAATATATTTACCAGCTCCTCTCCAGCTTGATAATTAACATGTATCTATTGTTTTAACAAACACATTAAATGTATAATTTTATATGTGGTTGTGTGCCAGACAAGGTGTTTCCCTGTTTCTAATCTTTATTCTAAAAGGGTTCCTGACTGTAGCGTCATGTGCAACGCAAAGACGTGAGAGAGCTACTGATCTCATCCAACTTTCTGTAACTATAATAAGCGTATTTCCTTTCCTCCTCTCCTTTAAAAAGGGATCACATGACTACTTAATAGTGTTGAACCCACAGTTAAACCAATCTTTTTTTTATCCAGTGATTATCCAGAGATCATTTTCATCAAATTCATTTTGATTCACGTATTAGGATGAGAAGAATTCTGTCTTTCTTTTTGTGACTCTATTGGTTTATTCTTTATAGATACCCATATTAAAATCATAAGGTTATTGCAGCGGGAAGTAGAAGGACAAATAGTACTGTGGCTCTGTGGTTGTGTTAAAGACACTACAGTGTTTTCAGATAAATAATAACATGCTATACGCACAGCTACAATGCTAACATGCTGTCATTAGACAAGCGTAAAGTGATGTTTACCATGTTTACTACTTAACACTTGAACTTCCTAACAGTTGCCAAATATACTTTCATAACTTGGTCAGCATTTCTGAGTGGCTACAAAAGACCAAATCAAATTCCTTGTATGTGCAACATACTTGGCGAATAAAGCTGATTCTGATTCTGATTCTGATTCTGAAAGAAAAGAAGGAATCAGAAGGAATGATAAGAAAGAATGACAAAAAAATGAGCGAAGAAAACGATCCAAACATGAAAACAGTTTGCTGTCATTGGGAATAAACACCGTAACCCTTAAATGTCAAAACTGTGCTGTTTGTAACTTAATCACCGCCGTCTTTTCTTTTTAACTAATACGTTTTGAAAGGTTCACCAAAACCCGAGAGTCATACAGTCGACCCAGAGGAAGCCAGGTACATTAAAGTCAAAACATGTTCAACATTTTCACGTGCAACACATTATATATGAGAAACAGGGAAGCGATAAAATATTTTAACAAGTGAGGGTGAAAATGTGAGAACTTATCAATTTACAGTTGGGAATCTTCTCTGTCAGTCACACGGACTTCTCTTCTTCCTCCTCCTCAAATGCCCTCCCTCTCCTCTGTGAGAGGGAGGTCTATATGTTTTTCCGTCCGAAGGTCCAGAGGTTAAGTTGTCCCCAGCATGTGTTAGTGGTCAGGTCAGCAGCAGCCAGGACCTGTGATGACAGAGTATGTGAATACCGGGAGTGTCAGGGGTTAAGTGTGCGTACAGGGGTTAGACGGCAACTTTGGGTACATGAGAGGCACCTCGAAAAGAGGTCTTCCACCTCTTCTGCTGAAGGGATCACGCTAATGTTTTGAGGCATAGCACTTGGGTTCATTATAAAAGCAGTCACCTAAGTTAACATGACTGAACACATCCAGACTTGATGTTTTTAACCAGTGGGAGGTCTCAAATCAGTGAGTTTCTATTTTACCTTCATGTGTTTGGACCAGAAACAACCTGCACATCTGGAGCAAACCCACACAGGCGCGCGGAAACACTCGAGCAGTGTCCAGCTCGTCATTAGATCTGAACTGAAAACTTTCCGTGCTAACCGCTGAATCAACATGCCAACCGCTTTCTTTTTGACTGCACCGTCCTTTCAGGTATACTTACGATATGCTGTGTGTTCACTCAGAGAACTACAGCACACGTCCCCGCGACACACAAGCACACACGCACACATTTAACAAAGTGAGAATGGCAGAAGCAGCTGTTGGCATGATCTGGAGGTCATGTTGGATCACAACACTGAGGAAAAAAACAAATTCTTTCACCCAGGGGGTTGTCTAAGTTGTGAGTTACTGGATCACATGGTTATACAAGGCTAAGAGTGTTTTCCTCAATGTGTGTGTGTGTGTGTGTGTGTGTGTAAGCTAAGGAGAGAAGGTGAGTTACTGTGTTTCTAAGTAATTTCTAAGTGTTTCTAAGAGGTTTTGCATTAGAGATGTTGTACTTCTTCCGCTTTATTTACAAACTTATTTCCCACAGAACTCAAAATGAGCACAGCAGGAACAAATTAGTCTCAGCAGGAGGGTCTTTAAAACCATCAAGTCACGCTATGCATAACATAAAAAAAGAATTAACACCTTGATAAATAATAGCGCTGTATCCCATAACCAATAATCTAAGTGCACTGGAGTCCACAGTGGAGTGAACTTTAAGTCTAAACCCAATAAGGAATGTAACTTTGTGTACCACTATGAAATAAAAAGTTTAGGCTACCAGCACTTGACTGATACACACTTGAGCTTATATTTGTGTTTTTGGAAAATTTTTCTAGAATAAAACAATGTTTAACAATTTAATTTGGATTTATTTTAATTAATTAATAATGTTTTAGTGGAGCAGAAAGACCTGTTGGCAGTTCTGCTGCCAGGCAAAGCTCCAACCATCCAAAAATGTATCATTACCTGGCAGTATGAAATGCCATTAAAACAGGTCCATTTAACTACACTCTGGGGTGTATTAAAGAAATAATAGCCTTTTCAGTGCAAGGGAGGGTTCATTAATAAAAGTAATGCCTCAGCTTTGGAATTTTGCAGGTGTGATTTGTCTTCATCTTTAATGGTATAGACTGATTAAGAAAGCAAACAGTGAGTGTGTATTAATGTACGTGCGTGGAGTGCACACACGTGTGTGTTCGCTAAAGTATGAATCCACAGGAGTCTTTGTTCATGCCACAGGCGATTAAAGCGCCACTGCTGCTGTGTGTCAGTGTCGTCTCATTGGCTGAATTATTCAGGCTCTGCAAACAGAGCCGACGAGACTATGAGTGATCTTTAACGTTGACTATTGACTTAGACTTTATTTATAGAGTGTGTGGTCCGGCTGCGCGAGCTGCACACAGCACCACTCCTCTGAGGCCTGCGAGCAGACACGATTAATCAGAAGAATGTTATAATTAGGCTTAATACCCCGAGGCTGCATGAACACACACATATAGAAACAACACTATATGTGAACATTACCATAATGTATGAACACATGTGGTGCACAAACACCCTGTGTGTGTGAGCTGGGTGAATGGGTTGCAGAGGTTTATGGAGGGACTGGGTGTGCTGTTTGTCCAAAATGCTTTAAGGCTTGTTCTCTTCATCAGAGAGGTTGTTAAACAAAAGTCAGTTTGTTACAGTAGCGGAGAGCAGCGGGGGGCATTGATACACACTAATCCAGATATCCGAACGTTCACAGCCATCCGTGAGAAAGCCTGTTGTGCTCAGTGTCAAAACTAATGTCTGGTTATCCCCATTTGGCCAGATCTATTTTTGTTGGCGGGTTCACATGAGCGTCTTCAAAAGTACACATTTGTCTGTGAGTGCGTTTGTATTCTTCTGCAGAGTGAATCACAGTCACTCACTGTTGTTTTCTCAAGCTGTGGAAAAAATAAATACAAAGACTCGGTTCATTAATTTGGGGTACAGGCAAAATTTAAATAAACAAATAAAACAGCAGCTATTTTCAGAATTTTTATTTTATTATAAATAGTAGTGATAATGCGCTTATACACATTATGTCGTAACGCTTTGTCAGATAATACAAAAAATATATGAAAGGAATGGAAGGGCTGGTTCTAACACAGACGGATGAAACAAGCGTGCTTATGGAGGCACTGCTGAGCTGAACTCTGATGAATAAAGAAAATATTTGTCTTTCATTTGTACATATTTTGTGGAAGGTTTCACAATGATGCTGTTGACAAACACATTTGTGACAATAAATATGACTGGAATGCATTTGAAACTTAATCATTAACTTTGTTTGCTAAATGGAAACAGAAAAGAATAAAACATACAATTTGGCTTTGCCAATCCTGGTGATTTGCTGTTTACATTGGCATTACTTTGATTCTTTTCATTACGACTTAACTCCTCACAAATGTTCTTGACAATGTTTCCTATTTGTTTTGGACCTAAAAGCCTTCAAAGGCACATGTGTCACATCAAAACTCGATCCAGAGTATGAATCAAAACTGTTAAGTAAGACTATTAGAGGCACATTAGATTTTTTTTAATGTTTAATGGCGAAGTTGACTCTGAGATACATGATATTGCACTTCTGGTCAGCAGGGAGAATGGCTCTTTACTCTAAACTCTCTCGGCCTCTCGGTTTCTCAAGTGTCTCTCGGTCGTGACTTGTGACCTGGTGGCTTTTTCTCGATGTGTGAGGATCTTTAAAGGGTTTTCTTAACCCTGTGATCGATCTTGCCAAACCCCCCCCCCCCCCCCTTCTTTAAAGGCACTTCTCCACCATCCTCCTCCGCTGCTCCCTCATCTGTCACTTTCCCTAAAGTCACCCCCTGACCCCCTCTGAGCTTCTCTCTAAAACTACAAAAGGCCAGGAGCCCTGTCTCACCGTCTGAAACATCAATGAGACAGAAGGACAGAAAGGCAGGCAGAGAGAAAGAGGGGAGGGAGTTGAAGTATGTTTGAATGAGTTGGGGTTTTTTTGCAGTACAGCTGTGGTGTACATTAGAGTTTCTGATACAATAAAAAACCCACAGATTTGTTTGCTCACGTTTGTTTTTTTTCTCTCTGGAATTTCTCTCCATGTGTGGGATGCTGAAAGCTCAAATAAATGCAATAAAATCAACAAAAGCCCTTTCTGTTTTTTTTTCACTTAGCCACATACAATTTGGGGATTAATTTGGAGATACATGGAATTAAATGTGTACTTATGTGGTCCTAAGAAATGTAAACATGTTCCATCAGCCACTGGCTCCAAAGGCCGGTAGTCTGTGACGGCAGATTTGAGTTTGGTGTCCTTACAAAGACAGCGGTCACATAGTTCACAGATGGTGTTTGGTCACTGAATTTGCCTCTTCATGGCTCTGTAGATGGCCACAGCTTCATTGACAATACTAATGCAGCAACATCCAGTCAATCAACAGTTTTTGGTTTGATTTTCTTCTTGTGGTCCCTTCTTTCTTTAGTCTATTCTCCACCAAGAATCAATAACATAATATCCTGCATAATGTCCTGCAAAATATTGGTCCAGACGTGTCCCGGTAAATTGTAGTAAAATGTTGCTCCAGATCTCAACAGATTTTCATCACTGTACACAGAAATGGTCCAGAGTCCAGTCCAGAGCATCTGATCAGGTGATTTCAGGCCTCAGATAAGAAAGGGCACCTGTGAAAAAGAATGGGGCAATTGTTAAATTATTACCAGTGAAAAGGAATTTTTTTTTAAATACAGTGGAAAGATGATAAAAGAGATATATGACCGCAATAA
Source organism: Microctenopoma stevenorrisi (assembly GCA_032270685.1). Classification (NCBI taxonomy): domain Eukaryota; kingdom Metazoa; phylum Chordata; class Actinopteri; order Anabantiformes; family Anabantidae; genus Microctenopoma; species Microctenopoma stevenorrisi. Next base: position 6,702,212 of record JAUMTR010000005.1, on the reverse strand, counting down.
ATTCTGGGCATATGTTTAAGCATGCCATTCTTCTACCATATGGCTATTGTTAGCATAGCATGTGGTTTTTGCTGTCAGGTCAATTGAGGGGGATGTGAGAACAGAAGTGTGAAGATGCTTTGAATAAAATCAACTGTAAGTTAAAATCTGCGACATCACAAGCAATATTCCAAATTTTAAAAACAATGTATTGAATATCCTTTGTATATATTATAGCTGCCAAGGCCAATATTTTACATATAATGAGGTTGCGTATTTAACTCTCCAGAAAATGGGCAAAAATTCACTGTTTACCTGTGTTTTCTATACATTTTATCTCCCAGCCAACATTAAGCGTGTAAAGCTTTGTTATACTGTTATATGGTAGAATGTTGCTTAATAAGAAACACGAAGAACATAACTTCTGTGTTCTTAATTAAGATACAAGCATGATCCTGACAAATACAGAAATCATTTGATTTATTAAATATAATGCATTATTTGAAGTAATACACAATATAATTTATACATATTTATTTAAATAATTCCAAAAATACAGTCCTTGCATCTCAAATTGTAATTATTTAGTTCAGATCAATTTAACATTCGTATAAAACAACAGATAAGCAACAAGTACTCAAGTATTTATTTAACTGTATTTTTATTAAAGTATTTTTAAATTAGGTTTTTATTAAGTGAAGTATTGCTTTAATTGGTCATTTTTGGGTAATAGTTTCAGTCTTTTGATAACGTTGTAAATAATAATACTTTCTCACAATGTTATTTGGAATTATAGCATGTAGCATATGGTATCATCATACACTATACAGAAGAACTTAATATCAACACAAAATTAAATGTAGCGACTACATTTTTTTCTGTTTACAAAATAAAAGTACCATTGCTATTGCTTGTTATTTTTTCTCTTGTTACATTTATGGTGAATAAAATGTACTCGCGTTATAATTCACTTATGACTAATCTTACCTGCCATTATGTAAACTCACTCTACTGTCTGAAACTAATATTTACACTAAAAGCTCATCTGAAAGCTGTAATCCAAAGCATCATTGTGAGCTCCACTGTATATTGTTACAGGTCTGCTCTCAGATTCTGTGAAAGTAGACGTAGTAGTATGATACGTTTTATGTTTCAGATCTTTGCAAGACCACGGTCGTTACTGTGAGCTTTGGCCACATGGGAAAAGATGAACACAAAAAGTAAAACGGAACACAGCTAAGCTTAAAAAACTAACAAAAATATCAGCATCAGCTACACTGACAGGGGATCTCTAAAAATTAACCACTGTTATTTTCATGATGCAGTCCACTGAGAACTACGTGTAGCTGAATGGACCAGTTTCTGACACTGTGCTGGAACCAGGAGTAGCACTGTTCAACACTGCTTCCCCAGCTGACCTCAGTCTTAGCACCTGTTTCTGATAGCCGCCCTGCCAGAGGCTATTAGGATCCATCCACCCCCAGAAAGGACCTTTCCTCTGCAGCTCCACACCGGCTATCCAGTCACACTGATTAATCACATCAAGATGGACTGCTCAGGCTCGTAAGGCTGTGGAGGTGTGTGTGTGTGTTGTCCTGGTGGCTGCCTTTCAGCGTGTGTGTGTGTGTGTGTGTACTTACACAGTGCCACATGCTGCGGGTTTTTCATGTGTGTCGCCCTAATTCTTTATTCTGTCCACTTTGAGATATTTAACCGAGATATCTCATTAGGCATTTGCTGCTCTCGGATATTAAGTTAGATATTCATTTGATACCTGCCACCCCACAGAGCTACATGCAGTCAGAATCATTGGACCGTTGCCACGCTCTTTGAAGGGACCGCTTGTCTCGAGGTTGCCACAAGGTCAGTGGATGAACCTAATTGGTCAACCCCCTGTGGACCATAATTGAAAACGGCGGCCGCTGTAATCATTGTGTGGCAGAGAATGACGTTGTCTTTCAAAGTTAGGCAAACGTTTGTTTGAAGTAGATTTTAACCCTCAGAATAACAGTAATGTGAAGTGAAAAGGCCCTCTCACTGTTGGACAGGTACGTATACTCAGTCTGAGGAGAGCTATTGGACACTACTGCAGCTACGCTGTACCCTGATGGGAGCTGACTCTGCAGCGTTCCTGACCGCAGAGTTCAGTATCAGCACTGAGCCAATCAAATCAGATTCGCACAATTAACCCCAACACTTGACACTGCATGACTGGACCCGGAAAAACACTGGCTGCCTTTAACAACCTGTAGCGCCGCTAACTGTGCACTGTCAGCTGCATTTACATTGTTTTTGTTTTTTTTTCATTCATGGAATCAAAGCGAGGAATTTGCGGTTGAGGAGTATATGTCTCCCGAACTACAATATTCATACACTGTATTAACTGATTTGATTCAGATGTTCTCATTTTGGGTCTTTCGCTGCAAGTAAGCTAAAGGCCACAATACAGGCAGTCAGCGGTTTGCACTCGAAAATTGGAAAAATCTTCACATTGCCTGAGGGCCAGAAAAAAAATCCTGTTGCTTTGTTGTTATGTACTCATGTGATCTCTAAGCGCTGAGACATACATATTCTTTGATGTCTGACAGATAAATTGTAGTTTGGGAAACAAGACATGTCACCAACCACAACAGCTGTATAACTACTTTAATGCTTTGTAAATGTGTGAATCAGTAATGAATAAAGCCTTAGCAACCACACAGTCATGTGATAATTGTCACGGTGGACCACAACTAAATACACCTACATAAGTGTTCTGTCTCTCTACTGCTGTTCAATGATCATAGCTACGCCGCGTGTATGGAGAAGCTCAGTGTGCGATGAAATGTACGGAGAATTTATAGAATTTGCTTGAACTTGTTTGTGGAGGTAAAAGCAAAAAAAACAGGAATAAAAAAGATAAGGTGTATTGACCTTACTTTGTCCATACTGGCCGTACTGGTAGGATGCCACGTGGTCGACAGTGTAGCCCGGTGAGCTGTATGAGGGGGGGCAGTAGGACTGTGAGCTGGGCAAGGATGGAAGAGCAGACATGGAGGGGACGCTGGTAAGACCCTCCAGGCCCTTGATATGATCCATGCGCTGGCTGCAGCTGGCAGCCATGCCAGCAGGGGGCTCAATGCCACCTGTCAGCGGGGAGATGGCGTAGTCACTTTGGGGCTGATGGGGTACACCACCGGGGTTCAGCAGACCCATCACCTGATGGAAAGAAAGGAAAGAAGTAGAGAGAAGCTCTAGCTGCTGTTTGTTCGCTTATGCGATTCATCCATGCAATGTGGCATTTCCAAAATGGCAGTAATTATCCCCAAACCTGATCCTAACACAGTTCAGGACGTTATAGTTACAGCTAAGATCATGTGTTAAGAAACGTGTGTTTTTTCTGTCTCTGACGATCCTTTATAAAACAGCAAATATCTCACATATAAAATCATAGAAGTGTGTGTGTGTGAAACAAATACACACCCACTTAGACACACACACACACACACACACACAGACACACACACACACACACCCACCCACACTCACACACTAGGAAATCCCCCATCGTAAACATCAAAATGCTCCCAGCAAGCTCATTCCAGACAGAGATAGCACCAAAGAGGAAGAATTAAGCAATTTGTCTCAGATCCATGGGTCCACTTATTCTAAAATTCTTTTTTGACACTGGTCCAAAAACCCATGATAACAGCTTATCTCCAACAGTGATATGCCAACAAAGATAACACAAAAGAAAGGTCTGTGTGAGCTTAGATCTGTCCAACCTCAGAGCAGATTTGCCGTTTGAGAAATACGCTAGCTCCTGACCTGGGGTTTATTAGCAACCAGATAATCAAATTTGGGGGAATATGTCTTGGCCAGCAAAGGATGGAAAAGAGCTGTGGGGCAAAGTGTTTCAACTGGTTTCAAAACAGACCCATACCACCAGCTTCTCTTGTGTACTTGCTGACATTGCTTTTCTGTCATTAGAATGCTCAGTAAACTGTTATTAAGACATTGAGACTGACTTTACCGCGTAGGAAGGTAAGTCCAACCGAACCATCTAACTCTGAATGTATCACCTCCCACCTCCTTCTCAACAGAACAAAGACCTTAAGGCTCTTCCAGTTGTCCTAATAAGAAGCAGGTATGCTGCTCTTAGGTCCTCTTGGACCTCTAAGTGACATATTATTCCACATCCATACACACACATGGTCCTGCTTAAATCATTTCCCAAGTAGGCGAGGTGAATGGAGGAGTCCATGTTGACTTGGAGAGGGGAGTTGTATTTTCTCCCATGTCCAGTAACATTTTCCTAAAAACATTAACCTGTGTTTGGAGGGTTTAATTTAAACAGAAGGCAAGAGAGCTACAGTGAGTCTGAAACAAGAGACAGGAAGCAGAGATACATGATCCTCAAAGTGACGCGTTATGATATTTTACCTATCTCTACCCATCACCCGTCTTTCTCTCCTGAGCCTCTTTCTGCCTCGCGAGATGGCTGCTGGCAGGCCCATCTTGAGTGCTTCATCTTGGAGCACTGCCATTGCCAGCAGCCTAAATCAGTAGGTCCAGGAGTTAGCAGGGAAGAATGTCAGGATGTGGGAAACATCTGAGATGGGGCATTCCTTCGCCGCTCTACTTTATTTTTATAAAATATATACAAATAAAGTAGAAACTTTGCTTTTGCATGGAGGAATGTTGGGGAAAACATTTTAAGAATGCAATCACGAGGAGCTTCCCTTGAGGCTATAATGTGTTTGTGCACATATGCACGACTATAACATGCTGATATGTCTAGCTGCCTGCTAGATGCACAGTATTGCTCAGTATTTATGCATGAAGCTGTGCTTCCCTGGATGTCTAAAAGCATGCAGAATATGATATTCATTCAGCGTGTGAAAGAAAGGTATAAGGGAGGGCTGATTTTCCCATACACTCACAAAATTTAAAAGTAGTATGAATGGTTTTGTGAATGAAATATTTCCTTGATCCCTGTACTGGCGTCATATTTGAAATATTAAAAAAGGCATGCTATGAGAAGGTTAGGAAGTTGACATTGGCATGCTGTTAGACCATGACATGTAATATTTGATGCTACAAAATCCTTAACTGATCCTTATAATATCATGGAGTTGATCAATTATCTACACCGTGCGTGCATGTATCCCTGTAATGATATGAGCCTGTGTATGTCCATCTTCTCACACTGTGACAGGCTGAAATCTCGTTTTCTGCCTGTTAGCGTCTCTAACTCCTCTGTCTCCTCTGCTGTATCCTCTAAGTGCAGTGACGTTGGGACTTCATGCCTGGATAACTAGGTGTAATTGTCTTTTCACTTCTCATTTGTCACACACTCAATTATCCTATGTCCTTCTGGAGTTATCTCACTCTTCTCTTCCAACAGTGAGTGACCTATCTTCCAGTTCTACGAGGAGTGAGTGATTGAAGTGCACCCTAGTTATGGTGTAAAGCTGAGAAACCATGGAGCAATAAGATAGATATTTATGTACACTTGAGTGACATGATATTTTAAAAGGTGAAAACATAAAGCATGTTTGACTTTTCAAAGCTCTCGGTTTGTTATGAAGCTGTGTGTCTGACAGGATATATGCGTTCAACTCTTTGAAATCATGTCCAAATCAAATCCTGCCAAGCTCTTCTGTGGCAAGTTATGGGTATTGTCAAATAAAACTATCTGAATCTCCAAAGATATGTTTAGTCTTTTTCTCTTTCAGGTAGTGCACTACAAAAAGTTAAATCTTTTTTGTAATTAATTAATGTAATAATGAATTAAAGTTTCTCTATATTATTATTATTATTATGTTTCATTGAAATATATTTAACAATTAACTTATTTAATGTTATTTGTTATATATAATGTTTGCTGAAATTCAATCATGTCTCAACAGGTTTTCTCTTAATGTTTTAAGAAAAATATTGACTGGGGCATATTTATTTCTATTTAATGTGAGAAGCTGCAGCTCTGTTTTTTATCCTTTTTTTGTTCACTGTTTTTTGTGTATTTTCATCGCAGTGTGATAGTTTACGTTTGTGCAATAATTTCCCTTAATCAAAGAGATTTTCCCTAAGACAGTAAATGTCAAATTGAATCTTGAGCCACATTTCTGCCTAAATCTCACCTGTGGAGACAGCCCATTTCCTATGGCGGGGTTCATGGGATTGGCTGGTCCTCCAGGGCTCACAAAGCTGTCCGAGTAGCCTGAGAAGGAGTGGCGACCAGAGGCCAGGCAGTAGGCAGGGCCTCCTTCTCCCTGTCCTCCACCACCAGAGGTCTGGTGGCCAGAGGAGGGAGGGAGAGGCTGGGGCCGATGCAATGTGCTGGGAGGCTCTGACACTAGCAAGAGCACGATGGACAAGGTTAGGAAACCTTTAAGAATTGTTTATGAAAAAATTGCAGAACATAACTGAACCAGGACCATTAATACACCAAAGCATCAAATTCTAGCAGAAATCTTATCAATGAAAAACCTAAAATGTGTCTGTGCATATTAAATGTTCAGTTTTTATTTTTACATACAAAAATAAAAATGTGATATCAGTACAGTTTTAACACCATTAACTGAAACAGATGATATTAAATTAACTTCAGGTGGAAAGAATGGTTACTCCATTATCAATCATTTAAAAAAGCATAACTCTAAATAAATTATGTCTCAATAAAATGTCTGTGTGTGGTAAATTATTTCTAGGACAAATGAAAAACCAACTGTTCAAACTAATAAAAAGCTGCCTTTTACAACCTAAAAATATAATTTCTTTTGAAAAAATAATCCTTCCACTTATTGTATGGAAAATTTTCAGTGACGTATGATTTTAATAAACGTATCTATTTATGGACAATGAGTCCATTCTCTACCTTGTGCTATAGATGAGGGGGGGTAGGAGCTGTCAGGGAGCTGATAGGGTGGGATGCTGGACATGGCTGAGGGTGGGAAACCCCCTGGGATCAAGTGATTAAATGTCATCAGTTGATTGGCTCCTGCCTGCTTCCTCCATCTCGCCCGCCTGTTGCTGAACCACACCTAGAAAGACAATGATGATGTTTGATAAGTGCGTGTCTGTCTGTGTGTAAGATTTACGCAATCCATCTGCACCTATTTTAAGACATAGCATATATCTTTCTAAGCTATAAACACACAATTACACAAAGAGGAAGACTGACCAGCTGCATTTCTCACAGTTCTTGGTGTGAAGCTAAAAACGCGAGAGACAATATGTGTTGTGTGGCTGTTTGCACTGAGTGACATGCTGTGTCCATATGGTCGGTGCTGTTTCTCAGCCTACATACACTTCCCATATGGAGTCAGCGGAGGAGAATTTACTGGACTTGAGATCAGAAAAAGGAAAAGCCCAGATTGGGCCCCTAGGAGTGTGAATGAGAGGTGTGTGTATGTGTGAAAGAATGTGTGTGCGCGCGTGGGTTTTTGCTGTTGTACGGAGACATCACAGATCAACAGGTTGCCTATGTGAAAACGTACAGACCTTCAAGCTTTATTTGTGAAAGTGTGTGTGCTGGGTGTTAATGATAATGGCAAGTGTGAGTTAATGTTTCAGGTCAGACATGTGACCTGAATGCAGTGCTGTCCTGACTGATGATCATATTCAGCTGAAAGATTTCCTTTGTGGCTGAGGTACATTTTGGAGACACAGAAACTTACAATAAGTTAATGCTGAACTTGCTGGTTCCTACCTGCACCCTGGCCTCTGTGAGTTTGGCTCTCTGAGCGAGCTCCTCCCTGGTGTATATGTCAGGGTAGTGGGTTCTCTCAAAGGCCCTCTCCAGCTCTTCTAGCTGCTCTGCAGTGAAGGTGGTCCGACTGCGGCGCTGCTTCCTCTTGAGTGGCAGGTCGGGCTCTGACTCAACATCCGATCCCTCATCTGAATGACTCGCTGTTCGGACACAGGACAGGAAAGGACAGGGTTAGGACGGTGTTAGGCTCAGACAGGATCACAAAGTGTTGTCTGATTTGCCCACTTTGAACTGGTTTACCCTAGTTCTCTTTACACACAACCATAAACACACACATCAGTCTTTCTCATGTTCTTGTGGCCAAACAGACAGACCATTCAGACAGAATAGTCCAAGCCCAAGGAATAATCCCTCTGGAGAAGATTCCCAGGACGCCACAGAGGGACTGGGGGGCTAAAGCCACAGAAAAGGCTAGGGGCCTTTCTTCAGTGTGTGTGTGTGTGGGGGGGGGGGGGGTGGGGGGGGGTACAGTATCCTGGATGGCCAGGAGCTGTTGACTTTATAATCTCTCTCTTTGTTCCTTTCTTTTTTTTCCTCACAACTATGACCATACATTTTAGACTGTGTCAACAAATCACATGTTATTAAGGATTTTTTTATTGTATAAATTCTGTCTTCCAGTTTATTTCATTACCAGTAACAAGTCTAAACTGGTCAGAAGTTGGGAGCATGACTCTGATTTTTATTCAAGAAAAGTTTTTTTTTCCTACAAATGAAGGTCATGCATTCAAAAGTAAAAATTCTAAGTAATTAAAAAGATAGATATTATCATAGGCTGATACCCAGTTTACTCACATTTGACACCTCGTCAGTTCTAATAAAACTAAAGTCCCAAGTTATCAGAGGTAAAATAATTTAGGAAATTCTGCCTCAATAAAATCAATTCAAAGTACTGAATTTATATTGAATTTAGGGGCTCACCTATCTACATTGTTATAAGTAAAAACAGTTGAAGAAGAAATCTAAAATCTAAATCTAAAAACAAATTCAAACCCAATTTTTCCAATTATTAAACATTAACCTGAAAAAACCACAATGCTTCACATTTCACAAGCTGCAAACTCAGTATATTTGTTTCTATGTATAAGAATAACTGAATTTAAGTTTGATGATATATCTTCAGCTTGGCTGGGCTGCAGTGATGTTATGCGCCCCGACAGCTCTGTGTTCTCCATGTTTTCGTCTCTGACTCAGATCAGTATTAACACTATTGTGCGCTGTGTTCTACGATCCAGCGGCTCGGTTTTTAACTCAGTACTTCAAACACTCCTTTGGTTTGCTTCTAAGTTCACTAAGGCCAAAGCGCCCACTTTTTTGTGTTACACTTAATTAATTCCCCCTCAGCATTGGGGAAGTTTTGTGTGCAACACTGTATTAGTTCCCCCTCAGAAGCAACAATAAAATACAAGAGAATCCAAATAGCTCAAGGCCCCTCATGTGAAACTGATCCTCTCTCCCCCTTTGGCGATTTTCTCCTCACAACACCAATAGCAGTGGGAGTCAACTTAACATGCATTAGGAGCAAATTGGTAAAGAAACATTCAAGCATGATGGAGCCAATAAGTAAAATATTTTCAAAGGGGGAGTGAGAGAAATGGAGACATTGCCTTAAGCCTGTTGAATATCTGGCAATTTTGCCCTCTTTGTTAGCCTGTGTGAGTTCGGCATTATCATGCAATGATTCGCTAAAAGGAGTCCAGAACGGACTCATTCAAAATTCAAATTCAGTGACCGGCGTCGTTTGAAATTTCAACATCAACAGCTGCATTCAGGACTTTTTAAAAACTGTTCCTTCATCACTGCAGTGACAAAGCCTGCCCGGTCAGGTAGGCTGGAGAGGTTCATTGGACATAACTTATGTGAGTTACGGGACTTTGTGTTTCAGATGGCGAGGAAAGAACTCGGTGTGTAGAGTACGGCGCTTTGAGTTTTGGACAGGATGGTTGAAAAACAAGAGATGAGGCCTTTTGTGGCCTCCCCCTCCAGTTCCTGCATGGAGGAGGGCCACTAGGAATGCTTTTTTGCTCCCCCTCCGACTTTAGCAGCATGCACGTTCCTCAGCATTTCACAGGGATTTGGGCCCTGGGAAAGCTGAGGCGGCAGGGGAAAACCTTAATCATTTTGGAATTACCTATTGGTTATGACTGCTACCAGGGTTTCGAGAACTTTTCAAAAGAAGCGACAGAGAGGCACCTTTTAAGTCTCCAAAGTGTAGTCCTGATAAAATCCCAAATCAGATCTGTAATGGAGGACTCAAGTGGGTTCAGTCGTTTCAGTTTGTTGGATTGCTGCATCATTTCATGATAAGCTACAGCGAGATGGGATGAAGCGATAACGGCGTCTGTGAGGAAGCCCAGTCAAGTAGTTAAAGCTCATACAGCAACAGCCGACGTGCTTAAAGTCATTCAGCTGAGTGTAAAACACTAAAGGATGAAAATAATACTAAACTATGGCAAAAACATCAGCATTTTTCACAAGCAAACTCTTATTTCGCCCAAAAAGCGCACTTTGGCACGCCACCCTCCTTAAACAAGCACCACCTTCTTCTTCCTCGTCTCTCCCTCATCACCCCGTCTCATAGTTTCTCTTTGTCTCCCTTCTCCCCATCTCTCTCTCTCTCTCTTTTCCAGCCATATTTCTCTTTCTGACTCTCAGTCTCTTTGTTGCTCTACAGGGCTGAGGTCTTTACTGGCGATTTCCACGCTCCATCTGTGGAATCCGTCATGGCTCCCTCAGCCCTTCACACTGGAGGGCTGTCACCTGCCCCACGGGGGAGCTGGGAGGGGGCATAAAGAGGCTCCACAGAGGGCTTGGGGGAGGTGGAGAAGATAGGGGGAATAGCTGAGGGCATTCCACTCCCAGTTTCCCCCTGTCTACAAAAAATTACCCCCTTTCTCCAGAGGGAATTGTAAGAACACCTGAGGGGGTGAGAAGGGCAGCACAGAGGGGCAACAGGGGCTGTTGTTGGTAACATAAATGTACCCATGGGGGCAGTCTGTCGGGGCATCTGTGTTAGTTATTGTTGCTGGAAGTGTAGCACAGCCACAGATTGTGCCCACGTTACTCAAATGGTTCTTCCAATGATTTCCCCCATGTTCACTCCTGTCTGTCAGCTGTTTATGAGAGGCTGTCATCGTCAACAATCACCACAGATTTCTGATTGTTTTAGAAAATCCCTGCACTCACTGTGTGTGTTTTATTTAGCATAAAAACAGCGCTCACAGAACAATGTGCACTTCTAATGCAGTGTGTTCACTGCATGTATGATGAACTACATGCTTTTAATTCTAAAAAAAAATAATAATTACGACTGTGCCATGTGATTTGTGGTGTCGTAGTGTGACACGTGTGTATGAGGTGATCGGCAAACTTTGCTAAGACGGAGGCCAACTATGCAATCATCCCCGAAGCTCAATACTTGGCGCAGCAGCTCATCAACACACCCCTGAAGACTGCAGCGCTACGTGCACATGATTTTCCACACACACGTACACAGTTCTGGGCTGTGAGCTTGTCAGCCCAGAGGCATTTCAGTCGCCTCGTTGACATGGTTCATGTGATCAAGCAAAAACACTCACGCGATGGATAATATATAATGCTGAATCAGCATCAAGACGTCGCATATGTTAACTCTCTTACAAACACAATGACTAAAAGGAGGATAAGAAAGAGTAGACGGAGAGCCCAGAGTGCAACCACTCCCCCGCTTCTCTGATTTTATCCAACCTCGTAAACCTGTAGTTTCAGAGCACCCCGTTTGCCATTATCGCCTCACTATCCCTACGATCTGATCACATCGATTTGGCACTGTCAGATAGCGCTGGTCAATTAAATTATCCACTTTAACCTTCATATTGGTCACAGCCTGTATACATATGCTATATTTTAAAATGCTATATTCATAGCCCCTGTAAACACTTAACTTCTGTCTGTATATGTTTTCTCCACCTCAGCTTCAAGGAGCACGGCTTGCAGAAATAGTCCTGGCTCTTGTCAGTTCATCAAAATGCAAGAAAATATGAGCCTTAAGAGGGTAAAATTATCTGAGCTACAGAAAGTCTGGAAAAGCATAAGATCGCCCGGGAGCCGAGGGAACATTAAGCTGCAAAATAAGAGGAGCAGTTGGAGGGGGTGAGTGGAAGGGGTTAGAGGAGAAAAGAAAACTGTTTAATTTAACCAAACTGAAGCCCTGAGAGGCACAAAGTGCACAAGAGTCCAAGCCAACACAACGTCTCCGGAGCCAAGAAAGCCCAAAATGGCTCCTGTCTTGCAACGCCATCCCAGGAAAGAGAGAAACGAGGAGGAGAATAGAGGATTTGGCTAAAACAGACTGTTGAAAAGACTTTGGCCTTGCTGATATTTTAGGGGGGCAGTCAGATGGGGACACAAAGGCTTAAATAAGTCCACTGAGACATCAGACAGTACGAATTAAGCATGTACGCATGTGTGCGTGTGAGAGAGAGTGAGAGAAAGGGGATGTGTCAAAGTTGGATTTTGGGACTTAGGGGAATTGACTCACCATATGTGGACTATTTACACCCCTCTTCGAACATCCCAGTAACTCTTCTGGGGCTTTGGTTAATACTGGGGGTAAATTGAGCCTCTGACACATCGCCCCCCTTCTCTCCACCTACCCCTCTCAAAAAACACAAAACAAAAGGCAGAGGAGACAAACGCAGCATTTATTTGGGCGGGCCAACCATACTGCTCCTATTCAGAAGCAGAGGGACTAAGTGACTGGCCGACTGCATTAAACAGTATATAGAAGTCAAGGCAGGCAGATGCTGGTCCAGATAATGGCTCTGCTGACAGCTTATGGACCCATCTGCGGCTCTTTTTGGCAGATTAAGAAAAAGATGGTGCATGTGTAAGTGTGTGTGCACTTTTGTGTGTGTGTGTGTGTGTGTGTGTGTGTGTGCGGTGTGTGTGTGTGTGTGTGGGAGGTGGGAGTATGGGAGGCGGGAGGGCAAACTCACTCGCCTTTTTAAGGTGGAGTTTCAACCTTCACAGCTGCCCTGTGCCCGAATATACTGTATGTGTGTGTGTGTGTGTGTGTGTGTGTGTGTGTCAATCATGGCATCATAGTGTATAAAGGGCAGTAAAGTTTTCAACAAAGAATTAGGGATGTGGGATGTCAGGAAATGGTTACCTGTCATTTGGAGCTAAATGTGTTTCTAACCCTGCTTCCTGTGCAGTGCTGAGGGAGAGTGACCCTCTGCAGCCCTGTGACCCTGCAGTGCTTCTTTCTCTTTTAACTTTCAGAACGCTTCACAACTTTAGTCAGAAGGGAACTGGCTCACTGTCTGACTCAGGTTTTTTGTCGACAGGGGTTCCACAGCTTTTACTTTCTACGCCAGTTAGCTGACAACAAATCCTTGGTGTGAAGACACTGTACGCATACTACTGCAGCTGTATGCGATACACTTAATATCTCGCTCAGGCTAAAGCCAAAGCATGTTATTTGATCCAGTACAATTTACACAAAGATTATAATAACGTCAAGTTAGACATTGGTAATGGCAGTCATGCACTGTGCAGTGAAATGCTGCATTCATGTTCCATGGGTCCAAGCAGTTCTCAGTTTCCTACTTCTTAACTCAACTTTCAGATTATAAATATTACTCGAGAGCTCATGGTTTGGCAGCGAGTCCTTATTTGAACAAGGAAATGTCTGTAATCAGGTTCTACAGAGCAGGACATTGATTCATAAAAGCTGAATAAAATGGATTATTTTCAATCAATGTTTCAGCGAGTAGCTTTGCTGCAAAGCCTAATGAGGATATGGATGTTGATGTGAAAACACCCACAAGTATGTGTCTCCCTAACTCCTTCAAGCCTGAGCGTGTGCACACTGGTTATTACAAAAGATATTTCCACATGACAGGACTACAGCATAAACATTTAACTCATTTAAGCCTCTTTCCCAAAGCAACCAAAAGCTTCTGGTCTAATTAGTTAACAAAGCTTTGAAAGAGAGTCAGGCTTCGTCAGTCAGGTGATTGACAGCTGCCTGTCCCCCAGCAACAGCGTAGATGCTGCATTTAGTGGCCTCTGGCTGGCCTCAGCAAACTCTGACACATGACCCTAACCCCAGTGCGCACACGAGCACATACACACACATTAAAAACAATCATGCTCACAAATACAGAGATGTATGAGAGAGCGACACACACACACACACACACACTGACATTGTTCATTACTTTCTCAGAAACACACACAAACACACTCATGCACATTAAAAAACAACCTCTCTCCCCCTATCCCCCCAGCTGTTGTGCCTATAGTGCAGACTTGCAGCAGATAAAGAGAGGCCTTATTCTAAGGCAAGCCATTCTACTTGACCTTCGCTGGGCCTTTTCACTCTTTCACTCCCTTCAAACCGTCTTTAGGGCTCGCTCACTCTCAGCTCAATGTGGCTAGTCCATCACGGATGAAGGCTGGGGCGCAACAGTGAGTCTTGGAGGGGGAATACCCCCAAATACCCCCTGCCCTCTCCCCCCATACACATATGCACATACACACACGCACAACCCCCTCCCTCTCAGAAATCACTCTGACTTCAAAGTTGGTGTGCATTCATTAATTGCCCTTTGAATTGATATCAGAGGGTCACAATAAGAGTGTGAAAGGAAAAAGAGGCTTTAATGAAGCATAGAGCAGCCATTCATTTGCAGATAACTATGTTTTCATGCTTGGATAGTCATCATGCATGGGCTTATTAAAAAAAAACTCACGAGAGAGGGCGGCGTGTGAGATGAGGAGAGAGGGACAGAGAGAGCCCCAGGGTAGAGGAGAGTGATTTGGTGCTCGCCACTTGGCCCTCGTGCCCCCCTTTGCCCTCATGCCCAGGGACTCACTGAGTGACACATTCATCCTTTCAAGGACAGACAGAGCCCTCTTCACCAGACACTTGGCTCAGACCAGTAATAGCCAATAGCTATTATAAGATCTATCGAGAGCTTATTGGTTCTGTCTTTGTCAGATCTGATGACACTGAAAACTTATTATGGCTGCAACTAAGGATGGTTTTCATAATAAATAATAATCTGTGGATCGATTTATAATTTGAAAAATCACTGAGCATCAAAAAATTGACAAGATTTTGTACAGTTGAAGGTGATGTCATCTGTCTTGTTAGGTTTTGAACAACAGCCGAAACCCTTAAGATATTTAGTTTCCACTGATATGGAACAGAAAAGAGCCAAGTCCCCACACTGGAAAATCTGGATGGACTTTTATGTGTGTTGAAATTTCAAATGCATGTTTGGCAACTGTTAATTTTACCGTTAGCTGCAAACATCTGGTGTACAAAAGTCAATGTGAAAAGTCAGTCCCAGCTAAAGTTCAAATGCCTCTGCAAACAGCATCATCCCATAAAGCTCACTGCACCTTCTGTGCTCTCGACCCATCCCCTGCCTCCTCTCACTTCTTCCCGTAACCCCGCTTCCTCCTCTGCCCTGGCACTGATCCAATGTGTACCCACATATTACATTTGCAGCATGCCATGCTTCACGCCGAGTGGCAGAGAAACCCGAGTTCTTCATTCACTCACATTATTTACACAAACAAAGTCCTGCTCCATTTCTGCGACAAAGCCAGCTCAATCTTTATGACTCTTTCATGTATTGTCTGCTCACAGTTCCCTTTTGTCCCCCAGCCATTGGCCTGGGCCCTGGATACAATGAGCCCGGGAGAATGGAGGCAGATTGAAGGAATGCGCCTCAATAAACCTAATTATGACATGATGACTGCGTTCACCATGGTAGGGGTTTTTCAAAGATCCTGGGCTTATTCAATTAGCCCTTTCCAGGATCCCCTTTCACCAAATAAAGTTATCCTTTTGACTGTTTGCATTGCAGAGTGAAATGTCTGCGTATGCATGTGGTTGTGTGTATATGCGCGCGTACACACCGCCGGCCTGCATGGAAACATATTGCCTCGCAACAAGGCTCCTCTGTATTATCTGGCTAATTTCACCTAATGAAGTAAGGACTCAGTAAGATACACTGTGAACATGTGAAGGAGGAGGAGGCAGGGACACAGTGGCTGTTTGGGTTAATTACCATGCTGCTGAGAGACACTGCAACAGGCCTGGAAGGTCAATATTACTGCCAAATACAATAATAATTATAGAGAATGGAGAGGGGCTCAGGATATTTGAGCATACATTTATTTTCATTTCACTGTATGGAGATTTGTTTTATATTTGTATGTTAAAAGTTAAACCTTCAGATTTGTACTGTTTCATTATTTCGTTATTTAAAGAACAAGCTGAGAGAATAAAAATCCTATAAACTCTATGACTATTATCTATGATAATTAACATAGGTAAATGACAAGGGTAAAGAAATATTCTTCTAATGAGTTATAAGATTTTTTACTTGTTGTTTGCAAATGTATGTGTTTTAGGAACAGGAAGTGTAACATTATAAATTATAACTCCCCGCAAAAGGTTATTTGATAAGATAATTAGAAACTTTACAGAAGTGGACTGACTTTCCATTGTGCCCTCCGGATGATGCAGGCCAGATATTAAACGAGCTGTGCGCCGCGGGCTGAAAGAAACACAGAGAACGAGTAGGAAACAGTGGGAGAGGGGCGGTGTTGCTCTCCAGATGAAAGTGAAATGAAATAAAAGAGTCGATTTAATCTGCTTGAAGAGATTTGGGAAGCAAGTGGTGGAGGAGGAGCGGGGGGGGGGGGTAGTTTTCGGAGCTGTGTGCAGCGCAGGACGGGTGGCCGGGGCCCCTATTGTGAAGCTGCGCTCCGGGCCAGACCGGGGCTCTCCGGGGAGAACATTGGTCCCCATTCACCAAAACACTCTTTAATACACTCCCTCCGTCATTAAATGTTACAAAGCACAATATCGACATCATTTAAGAGACATTAATAATGTTCGAGGGGGCAAGGCCGGGAATCATCAAAGAATCAATAATAGATCACGAGTTACAGATTTAGGACTATCAGCGCCACCCTTCAAGGCGGAGAAGCCACATATCTCTGCGGACCAATTACAATCTGAATATTATGACAAACACAGCAATTAAGCTTCAGCAAATTCTTCCTAATCTGACTATGTTGATTTTTCTCTTTTAACCGCTGGCATTTCAAATGCAGCAGGACGCCAACAAACTTATCTAAAGTTTACTGACGTCAGAAATATTTAAAAAAAAACTCTGCCAAACGCAGCCTGTGTTTGACTTTTTAATAAAGCAGCACATTATTTTAAATACAGCGTAAAGGTTCCTTGATGATGTGTTAGTTGAGTTTTTTCCCTCCTTTTCTCTGATATGCATTTTGAGTTTTACCTTCAAACCACGCGTATTAAATTGAGAGTGAGTGTTTTTCATTTATTTTTTTATGGTACAAGCGCGTAACCGCCGCGTGTGAGCAGGTTTAGGGGGCGAGCACGTATCCTTGGGCGATACGTGAGTGGATTTCAGAGGCCTCAATTGTCCCCCTGAATGGCAGTCGGCTTCTTTAGCCGAACCCAAAAGGAAACATTTTGTAGGTGAAAACGGCCATTTTCTCTCGGTGAACGGTGCCAGAGCGCTCCCTGAATAATTCATCCTTCATTGCGGCCTCATAATGTGTTTTGTCGAGCTTTTCTGTGGAGAAGCTCTCTTCTCCCCTTCTTTTTCTCTGGCTGAATTATAAATAGGTTGCCTACTTCTTTAGCAGAGGCCAAAGCTGTTTCCAAGCTGGCCTTTTGTCAGCGCGCAGCCCAAGCGTGAGCCTCAAATAGACTCTCGCGCTTTTGTCTCCCAAGTTCATCCTCGAGCATCCCGTTGTGCGCGCGAGGCGTGTCTTTGTCAGGAGATGGAAACCGTTGAACAAATGTTTGATCAACTCATCTGGGGGACATTTTGCCTCATCGGACTAGAGAAGTTACTTTCTCACCCCCCATTCAAATGATGCAGAGGCCAGAAAAGTGCTTACGGGCAAATAGTGGGAGAAATGCTGGCAACCTGTTGTCCACATGTCCGACTGGCTCTTTTTAGGGTCAAAAAGTGGACAGGTCGCGTTCGTTTAATAATAAACTTTATCTAAATGTTTTCCTTTTGTGTTCATGTGTAAACTTTAGTGAAAGTTAGGCTGAGAGCGATTGTAACAACGACCATCACAGTGGACGTGTTTTTAACCATATTTCCCTTTTTGAGCCAATGAGTAAGACTGAACCGCGTTGTTTACTTTTCTCAAGCCGAAAGAAAAACACTGAAATAGATTTAAATTTGTAGTAAAAAAAAACACGACGACGAAATAATCAGAAGTAGTCTGGCTTGTGCTGTCAGACCCGCCAGCAGGCCACTGTTTCAAAAACGTGTGTCCATAGCGAGAGATGAAAGAAGCAGCCGAGCCCGGCGGGTTTCCACTGTAATGATGCTGGTAAAAAATGATTATATTCAAAGCAGACTCGCTGTGGCAGAACCCCAAACCTCTCATAAACCTGCCATTAAGTTATTCAGTGAGGGAAAAGATGAAAATAAGTTGTGTTGTATTCATATTTAAAAGTCTTTCTATCAATCGTTTTTTTCATGAAGAATAACCCTTCGCACAAGGCTCTGTTAAAACCACGGAATGAATCCTGAGGTTTAGAAAGCAAACACTGTGTGTTTGTTGCAGCTCACACACGTGTGGACGCAGCACTAATAACAGCTGGTTTGTCGCATAAAAGCAGTGGAAGAAAGTGTGTTAATATGCTTCTACAACATATTGATGATTCGTGGATTATTACATATGACGGATACTTTTATTAGAACGACGCTTTTAAAATCCGTGCACGCAGACATGATGTAAGACGACCACCTTCTCACACACACACACACACACACACACACACACACACGTTTTTCCCGTATAGCCATCACCTGTTGTTTGATTTACGGTATGGCCTCATGGGAAAAGCATTAGCCAAGAAAGATATGGTCGATAAAGAATTCCTAACAAAGGAGGACACACACTCTTCACCCCCGTCCAACAACTTTACAGCCTGCTAAAACTTCACAGAGCTGTTATACGACCAAATAAAAGCCTTCTTCTTCTTCGCGCTCTGAGCGTGTGCAGGCTGGACACTGCTGCTCCACACATCTCTGTGGTTTTTTCAGTGGAAATTGTACCAATTGCAGATTACAATTAGTCCGATCGCCTGTTGGCTGTTAAGTTCTCACTTTCACTACACTAATATTTCAACTGCAGCTCGGTAACTGGATCAAACGTAAAGAGAAGATATCTGACCACTCCACTGGGCTCTCATGTGAGAACGATAACTCCAGCTACGGTTGGAGCCTTTTTCTTTCTTTAGCAACAGCTACGCCAGGAGTTCACTCACATCTGTCTCCCAAGATGCCTTCGATGCTGTGTTTGGCCCTCCGCTCGTTATCCTCCATCTCTTTCTTCTCGATTTCATCTTCGTCCTCCTCTTCATCGCCTTTCCCCCCGAACTTATTCCTCATGATGCGGCTGATGGAGCTCACTGGACGAGTTGGTGCAAAAGAAGTGGAGAATAAAAAGATAAATATCAAAGAAATAATTCGATGCAGAATAAATGTGGGTCATTGATCAGAAACAGATCATGTTTTAAAATAAAACAATGTTTTAATATATAGGTATAAAAATGAATAAGTGGAAATGTGTTAGTTGTTGATTTTTTGGGGGGGAAACATTTTCACTTGACTGGGGTTCTGCTCTGCTCGAAAGTAGAATGGAACTAATAAAACCTAATAGTCATAATAATAATACGTGTTTGCGTGTTTTACCTGAAGGTACATTGTTGCGGTCACATATCCCATCCTTCAGTAATTTATCCCGAATCTCCCAGCTAAACATACCCGGGTTTTCCCGCTTGTAGTCTTCTATCCTCTTCTCTACGTCCGGTGTGGTTCCCTGCTTCAAAGGTCAGAAAAGTCGCAGTGTTTATTCGGTTTGTTGGTTGCCTGTGGCACAGTCTGCGCACAGCTTATTACAGCTTGAACAAAATCTACAGGTTACTTTCGCACGTAAAACGTTGCTTCTAATGGTTTTCATCATGCGTGACCTCTGCTCCATACCTTAGGCTTGCTGCCTCCGATGGCCCCAGGTCTTATGGAGCCTGTCTCCTGGTACCGGCACAGGATTTTGGACACGCAGCCGTGGGAGACCCGGAGCTGTCGAGAGATGACGCACGGCCTGATGCCGTGGTGGGCCATCTCCACGATCTTATGTCGGATGTGGTTTGGTAAAGGTCTGCCATTTATGAAAACCCCTCCGAGCTGGTTCACTCGGCCTTGCCCCAGCGGAGTAGATACTACATTTGATCAAATTAGGAGAGGGACTGGTCACTTGCGTTGCTCAGAGCGCACAGAAAAGAAATAAAGCTTGAGCCTTATGAGGGCTCAGAGTTTGTGGCTTTCAGATTTCACAGAAACCGAACGGTAATTGCTGGACTTGTCTTCTCCGTGTAAGTCGCTTTGGATAAAAGCGTCTTCCGAGTAAAGCAAAATAAAAGAACTGATCCCAAGTGCAACTGAATATAGTAACAAGATCTGACCCGTTATGCGGGCAGGGAGCAGTTTACTGCTCTAAAGACAGCTGGGAATAAACGCGCTGCGTGTTAGATTAGTGAGAAATAACTTCCAAGTAACAAATCACCCCACTGAATGATTTATTAAAAATAGAATTAGACATTACACTGGCTACAGTCTGCAAACATAAGCTGCTACGTAATAAGCTAACAAGCTGGAAAACATCAAAAGCCAACGAGAAATAAAATATGTTAATTCAGCAACAAATAACTAGGCGCAAGTTGGAGGTGTAGGTGCTGTCTGGTGATACCTTCCAGGGGGAAGCCACTGCGGGGGTAGTTCTGAGCCAGCGTGGGTCGCATCATCCTGGGTATTGACCCCGCCAACGCAGTCATTCCTCCACCACCCCAGTGACTGCACCAATCTCCTCCAAGCGAAGAGGCTGTGGCTGCAGCAGCGCTCCTGCAGCAAGAGGACGTGGCTAAAACCGCGTGTGCGCCTGCTTGAAGCTTCCCGCACTCGGTGAGCCGCACCCGGGCTACAGCCGAGCACCAGTGTCCCGGGACAGCCACAACCCTCTGAGGAGTTTCTCACAACAATAAAGGAAGCTATTTCGATTTTTCTGCCGTCACTCAGTCTCCTCGGTCTTGTTCGGCAGCAGTGATGCTCCTGGACTTGTGCTCACCATAGCAGTGGAGCTAATATTGTTGTTGTTGTTTGTTGACAGCGGTTCAAAGTGAGAGGAGACAGTCACAAGTAGCGGAGCTCTTCTCTCTGTCCCCGTCAGCGCTTCGCGCTCTGATTGGTCGCACGCGGACACCCGGTAGACAGCGGGGCGCCAGGATTGGCTGAGGCTGAAAACTTTCGTCCAATCAGGGACTGTCACAGTTCGCTTCGGTCGGGGCAGAGGCGTCAATTCGCAAAACCGAAAGCTGGTGCAGAGACACCGTAAAGTGGGGCAACGAACGATGAGGATTATTATGTCGCTATGTACATAAATAATAAAGACATAAATGATCGGTCATTTGTACACAGACAAAGTGACGCCGCTGAATTGCTGTAAATCAATCTTTTTTCATCCCCAACTCTGATCTTTAATGAGATTAAACGGTGCAGGGCAGAAGTTCTGCGCATGGCACAGAACAGAACTCCAACAGTGTAACTCTAACCAGCGTTACTGATGAGGACAAGACATTCACATTCACCTTCAGCTCGTAAATGAGATGTGGATTCACAGATCGTGTGCATATAGGTCACTGCCCTGTCCACATGTTTGTGAGTGTGATTTCAGCTCTTCGTAAAAAGCTATTTTATATAAATAATAGCATTTAGACTCTGGCCTTAGCCTACAATCCAATATCCCGCGAGACAGACCTTCCTTTAATTCTATTTGCCTCTAAATAATAAAGCAGTTATTACTAATTGTTTAAATTAGTTTACTTCCAGTTTGTCACCAATGTGCATGTCCAAACTGTTTAACGCATGCTGTTGTGCACGACCCCTAATTTGTTTCCACCCCGTGGCCTCATATATGACACAAATGGCGCTAAAGTGTGTGCACCTCTAGGAATTTACTGTGGTTTTCAGACTGAGCAGGAGCCAGCCGAGAACAGTCTGAAGCGGGACGCGCGACACAGCAGGACACGACGCCAGGGCGGCCGTAAAGCAGGTCTATAGAGAACAGGGCTTATTTTTATCCTCAATTGTCTCATAATCAATATTGCCGAGGCCCTGTACAGAGCATAGGGTGGAAAAGTGTTGTTTCTTTTAAATGTAGGCAGTAACTGTAGCCTCTACTCTAACCCATCACTGAAGCAGAGGTTCCGCTCCTGAGCTTTCAGACGAGACAGAAGCTGGTTTTGCTGCGGTGTCCATCATGCGCAGAAAGATACCAAGTCGGTGCACACGAAGGACATTTAGCAAAGATCCACAGGCAGCAAAACATCCTGATTCAATTTTAATTTTCCTTAATTTAATTCCGTTCCTGATTTAGACGCATGGACGAATACTAGTCAGACAGGTGGGCTTTTATCTCGTGTAATGGTGCATATATGCATATATATATACAATCAAGGACAATATATTTATGATCAAATGTGAGCTGTAGACCTACAGAGGAACTTTTCCATACGTTTTGGTGCTTTGGTCTTTCGTGTATTTTCTTCTTTCGGGGTTGGCGTGACCAATGTGAAAAACATCCCCAGCACCTGATCATCCCGCTCACCTATGCGCCGGTGACCGGGGGGGTTAAGTCGGTTACAATTAACACGCGTCTCTTCTAGTGGCTTTTTTAAATGTTGTGTTTATTGTCAGAAACGAGCAGGACAATGGGAGGACGCGGGGTTTGAAATAAGCAGGAAAAACGGGGGGTCTTTCACCTGCTAAGGAGGATGTCATTATCTGTCGGTGGATAATTATCATACCCAGGGATGAATGGATCCTGCAGGTTGTCATAACACGGCTTCAAAGCGATGGGAAATACGAGTTTGTTTTTTAAAAAGGGATTTTACATTTGTAATAAACCAAATGCACGTGGAGTTCACGCCAAATTGTCACGAAAGGACTGGTGGTTTCACATTTTATACGAATCTATGTGGTTAAATAGTTAAAGCACTTTTGATTCGCAGCATAGAAAGCTGTGCGTTACAGTTACTATTCAGGTTATTGGCCTTTGTTGGCTACTGACTCATTTCTATAAGGAAAATACACAACAGCTTTTACGCAGACAAACGTGACGATTCGAGAGTGTCAGTGATCTTTTTGAAACTGGATACAACTGGCAAAAAACAGTGAGGCCAAATGGAAAACAGAGAAAGAGACATGATACATACCTCGGTCCTTTCTTTAAAGGCGACACTGAATCTCCGTGTCCAATCCATTACCGGAGGATGAAATTCAAAGTCAGGACTCTCGCTTGATGAGAAATAAATGAGTTGCATCACATACTCTGCGTAAAGGTTATGCACAAACACATTTTCTCAAATCAATTAGTTTTATCTGCTATATGACCCATTAGAGTAATAATTATTACAGTGATAAAAGGACTCAACAACAATTGTTTTATGACATGAAACATGATCAGTTTACGCAGAATGATGAAGAAAGTGGATGAATGAACTTTATCTTGACAACATGAAAACGCTGCTCACATCAGTGATACTCCAATAATATACTATAATATATATACAAATAATATACGGCGGTTATAAATAACAGTTAGTAGCATATAATACTACTTTTACTTCTTCATAGTAGCTCAGATATTCAGGTATTTTAACAGGATTACTGTTACTTTTACCACTAACGCTCCACTCAATAGGCAATGACAAATGGCATTTTTATTAAAGTAGCTCATGATAAATCCCATTATGATTTGGCCTATAGTGAGTCTGAGGGGATAATAGAAATAGTTTATTTAGACCTTTATAGTACGACGTTAACATGTGGCTCCACGGACTATTGATGTTAAAGTGCCTAAACTATTCTTTATCTGTTACGGTAAAACATTACATCCTAGAATAATATTGAAGAATAAAGTTTACACTGATATTTAATAATGTGGTTTAAACTAATATTGAATATCATGGTTTACACTTATAAAAATATGTTTCGTGGCGCTGTAGATTTTCACCAGAATAAAGAAGCAGAATCATACAAAGCACAAGAGCAGAGAAAAAACAGTAAACGAATAGTACTGTAAGTGCTGCAGTGCCAAATCCTGTCTGCCGACATGCAAGAAACGTGGACATTTCTAAAAGAAATAGTTAAATGTTTAATGAGAGCCATAGCAATTCATTAGTGTTTGTCGCCATGGCTGATTAGTAAACTCACATTCGTCTCTAACTCCAGTAATCAGTGGAACTGCAGCTGATTGAGAAACGCAGTTAGACCCTGACACAACAGGCTTTCGTGTTGTGCTGACACACTGAACTGACCAATCAGTTAGAAGAGATTAGTTTGCACAGGGCTAAAAATATGAACTATAATTCAAAATGATTTGAGCAAATACACTGTAGGACAGCATTCATTAATGGGGGGGGGGGGGTGGGTCCTAAATGTGAAGCAGTCAACACAGGTTTTTACATATTCTGTTTGTTCATGAGAGGAAATGTTGCTGCTCGACCGCTCACTTTCAATCAAACACAAAGCATGTCCTGTAAATGCAGCCTGCGATATTTAAAGTGCATCAGCATTCAGCACACTTTAAAAAATGTATTTACCTTTAATCAAGCTTTAGCCACCAGACGTTTACACAACTGGACCCACATGAGAAATCCAACCACGGTTGGGATTTCCCATTTTTTCTACAGCCTGTAGCATCCCGCGTCTACCAGTAGGGGTCACATGTGATGCACAGCAGGATGCTAAATGTGTCAAATTGGATCATGTTCAAGTTATTACCAGTCATTATGTAAGAGCGGGCATGCTAAAATAGAGCCTTGGTAAGAGGCTTCTCTATCAGCTGCTGGCTTCACCATACTGAGACAAATAATGACTGCCGTGGTTATTAATGTTTCCTTTATTACTGAAATGTGTTTATGTATGTAAAACAGCACATACAGAACATTTCTTTGTGCAAATACATTTGTTACTTAAACAACAACCACAGATTCTCATAAAAACCAACAACATATTCTAGTTCCTCTGAAATAAATACAACGTGGTTAGATTTGTCGAAGGTATACCCTATTACCTGTGTCAAATAAGAGGGCAAAAGTGCAAGAAGTTGGAAAAGGGTTGAGTGGGATGATTGAAGCAAGCATGGGGATCAGACTGCAGGGGTTTAGGAATCATGTTGAATCTTATTTTTTCCCAGTGCGGTGAGGTGGGAATGTCCTGTGTGCAAGGGCAAGGACTTTGCTTTAACCGTTTTAACCTCCAAATTCAGTGCTAAATGCTGTAAGGAAGGTCTGGGAGCCAGGTTATAGCACGGGAGTGCAATTCAAATGCTCCACGGACCACAACACATTTGTAAACATGAGGGTTTTACACTGCGCCATAAATAAGGTATCACCATCTGCCACACTCAAGGATTATAAATAAAGAATTGTATAGATTGTAGCAAGAAGTGCATACAAAGACTAACGCTTCACAGAAATATTCATGATCAAAGGTCTGCCCACTGTTGGCTGCAGAGTTACGGCTTGCACCACATATAAAATGAATTCTATGAAGTTTCAGTTTAGTTAGGTTAATAACTGTATTGTGCTAGTGAACAAACTGACTGTATAAAGCAGAGGAACATCTGACATGTCGGACTGAATGATTCTGTAGTGCTGAAGGAAGCAGAGAGAAAGCAACTGAAAATTACAATTTTAGCCTGAATTAGAGCTTGTTTGAATAATTTTGGACACACAATCCACCTTCCTTCAAAGCCAGCTGCAAACCCCCCCCCCTCACATTTTATAAGTATAAAAAGGTGCTCCATGTTGGAAACCCTGTTTTCAATTTTTGCTGTGTAAATGATGTGACAGGAGGAGGAATTCCCTGCCGACACCCCAGCTGGGTGCTGTCAGTGGCAGGAGGCCTGTGATTACAGTGAAGAGTTGCTTCATTCAGCAATAACGTGAGGCACACAAGTCAGGAAACACATTGTCCCTTCAATTCAGTGATTAAAAACCTTTCAGTAGCCTAACATGCACAAACAGCCAAACACAGGACCAAAATTACGAGCGAATTTGTATCCCTTTGCCTGGAAGAGGTGCAGGTGTCATTGTGACAATGGAAACAGTGCCATCATGAAGAATAAGGTAAAGCACATGGATTCAGAACGTGTTCAAGCAAAGCTGATTACACCCAGCCAGCATCTGGGGAGTATTTACAGTTTAACATGGAAATGTTGGAATCACATTTCAGGGGCTTGTCACATAAACACACAAGCCTCTGTGAAAAGAAGTCAGAAAACCAAGACGTGAACATTGCCAAATCTCTGTACACCAGAATCGTGCTTTCTTGACATAGAAGTGGGATTGATCATGGACAGTTATCATACAGTGAGTGGTATAGTGGAATATGCATACTAGTTAGCAAGATACGATTGGGGAGGCTGCCAAACCCTGGAAATGAGCATTTCACATTCAGTCATCAAACCAGACACAGCTTAGACCAACACCTGAGTCTAAGCCTTAAGGTCACTCATCAAGCCCCCGGAACTGGGTCTTCTGCAAATCCAAGTGCAGAATTGAAGGAAAAGATTATCAAGGATCATCGTGGCCTATATTGCTCCAAACAACATCAAGGCCTGTGGGTGTTTGCTATACTGATAAAAAGGCCATTTGGGGCGAGATTTTTTCTAGAAAAAGTAAAGGGAGCAGGAGTAGATCTATTTGTTATCAATACTATGTACACAACCACCACCACCCCCCACCACCACCACCACCACCACCTCCATCCCTGCTCAGGCGTTTCGCCGCGAATTACTGGTGGCGGATGAGCGGCCCGTCTCATGGTCCGGTCTGTATTTGAGCCAACAGATGAGCCATGTGACGACCACAGAGAACATGGCCAGGATGCTGGCGACCGACAAGCAAATGGGTCCCGCCGGAGAGGGAGGAATGCTGTGACTGTGCACGAAGATCAGGCCCATGAACAGCAGCACCAGCATGGACAGAAAGGAGAAGATCACGCAGACGCAGCCGGTGGTCAGCGCCAGTCTCTTGCAGCTCTGACAGCTATCGTAGCGCACCGAGTCCTGGGAGAGCGTGGTGGCCGTGGACACGGTGGTGGACGGGGTCGCCTGGATGGCGCTGGCCGTGCCCGACGCCTCCTCCCGGCGCAGGGCGACCAGAGCTGGGTGCAGCGGCGGAGGGTAGGGCGGCAGAGCGTCCTGAGGGAGAGGGTCTGAGTCGATGTAGAGCGGGAAATCCTCTGTCACCTTGGTGTTGTTGGGCAGGTTTTGTATCCGATAATCCGGCACTGGAGTCCGGTGGCGACAGACGGGGCAGCTGATGCGCCATGGCCGCTCCTCCCGCAGATGGAGCGTGTTCAGACACTCCTCGCAAAACGTGTGCAGGCACTCCAAGATCTTAGGAGCCCGGCGGTCAAGGTCGAAATAATTGTAGCAGATTTTGCACTCATACTCCTCATAGGGAAACGCCGAGGAGAGCTCACCGGGGGGCTCCGCTCCGCTTGATGCCAGATCTACCTCTGCCATGTCATCTTTCGCCATTCACATTCTCCGGTGAACACAAAGGGAGCTGGCGGACAGATGCTGATGACGGTGCAATTCTCTCCTCCTCTCCCCCTCCCCTCCTCCCCGGTCATTGAATCGACATCATCCCCGCAGACATTGTTTGTGTCGCTATAACGCCGTCAGCTTCCTCTGTGAACGACCGGGAGCCCTGATTAAAAAGCTCCCGTTTGGTGTTCGGCTGCGTGGGAGACGATGATGTAATGGTGGTAACTTCGGTGCTAGGGCTCCTCCATCCAGAGAGACAGAGCATCCCACAAAATACACAGAGAGAGAGCGAAAGGGAGAGAGGGAGAGAATGAGTCTCCGTCAAAGAGAGGGAGTGTGGTGGTGTGGGCGCAGGAAGCAGCTACGACAGCAGTGCTCGTCCACAGTCACGTAGAGCATGTGAGACAATAGGATGAGCAGGCCTAGAAGCTGTGGCTAGTACAGTCTGTCATGAATTCACTGCAAAAGAGAAGAGTTTGATTTCACATTAAGGAGGCAGATCTACCAAGAGCATGGTGATCTACATATATAACCAGGATGGAGATGGACGGATGCACTCTTTAGTAATTAGTTTACAGCAACAGGAAGTCAGGCGATGAGCACAGTTATAGGTATCTAAGTGTAGTCCAGTCTATTTCAACTATAACAGAGTGGACTGAAAGTTTTTCCAAAAAAACGCTGTGGTGTACAAAGAGTCAAGTGATGTCACACATAAGAAATACACAAGCTTATTAAATAA
This sequence comes from Microctenopoma stevenorrisi, assembly GCA_032270685.1. Lineage (NCBI taxonomy): Eukaryota > Metazoa > Chordata > Actinopteri > Anabantiformes > Anabantidae > Microctenopoma > Microctenopoma stevenorrisi. Next base: position 6,674,061 of record JAUMTR010000005.1, on the reverse strand, counting down.
TAGCTGTAAAAGTCTCTCTAGAGGCCCATGGACATAATTAAATCTGGTCTCTTGATGAGGCAGCTGCTACAGTTTCATTTACAGCATCAGATGACTTGATGGGAGCTTTACGTAGGATTAACACCGACATTATCATTCACTGTGCCAACGACCTCCTGACGGATCGTTCCACACTGCTGGAGATAAGGTTTGCTTTTAGTCTTATGTTTAGGCTCAGTGATGACACGGTCATAACACAAATCATTATATAAAAACTAATTTATATAAAAAATATATAGGCTTATTTAAATTGTCCATTCTCGGCATATTTTAAAGGATAGGTATCAGAGAAACAAAAATGAACAAATGTGATTTAAACCCCTGTAGTCAAAATAAATACCTTGCTATCATGGATATGCAATAGATTTTCTTTGAGTTTACTGTTCATTATTGTGATAAAATCTGCACCATCCCAGTTCAAAGGTTGAGGTTGGACGCGACACTATCGGTCCCGCCTCCTGATAGAGGGACCCGCCCCCTGCGCACACCTGAGGCGCAGCAGCCTCACCTGCGCGCAGGGATGTTCGCCTGTCATTACCCGTCCAGCTTCCACATCAGCCTGGCCCTGCCCTTCCGTCTCTATTCACCTGACATGTTGGAGCTCCTGACCTATCTCCAGGGACCGGAGCTCGTGGCCCGGTTTCAGAGACGATGCGGACTCTACCTCGTCGAATCCGCGCATCACATCCACCGGAGTACGCCCACTCCCTCGGGAGAAACTGTGTACGCGGAGAAAGCAGGTGTCAGCAGGCGTCTGGAGGAAAGATGGGACCCCCAGGACAACAATTCAAACTATAAGTACAAAGAGAACGGATGTGCTGTTAGTGTAAGTGACGCCTAATCAGAACTAAACCCACTCTGTGGTCAGAAACCCTGTAAACTAGATGATCACAGAACCTCAGATTATTTGGCAATAAATGAATATGCAGTAGTTTGGTTCACGGACACACACTGCAGGCTTTCTGTCGACTATAACATGCTAAGACCTAGATCTAGAGTTCTTTTTAAGTCTTACGCAAACCAAACCAGACTGGCTTTTCTCGTTTGTCTGGCCGCCTGTCACTAATTCCTCATCTCCACACACCTCGTCAGAGGATGTTTACATTCTATGAAGATAAAGTGAAGCTGCCTATAGTTTAGAGCTGTTATGAAATCCTGTGCCACTTCAGAAATCGCTCTGTTGTGAGCTGACTAACAGGGCAGGTGCAGTTTTCGCCTGACATGAAGAAATATCACAGATTTTGACTTGCTGGCTGAAAGAAAAGATTAAACCTTTCATTTGAATCTGAGCTTCCATCGTATATTATACTGACAAGTGTTTATTCTGTGCAGAACGGCAGTAAACCTCAGTATGAAGTGAGGAACTGGCTGCTGCACTTCCTCTTCCTGTGCTCAGCAGGCCTGGGTCATGAGGTCTTCTACATCACCTGTCTGCCCTGCATTCACTGGAGCCTGGATCCTTTCCTGTGCCGACGCCTCATCAACATGTGGACTGTAAGTCACAGAGAAAGATAGAGTGTGTGTGTGACCGTGTCAGTCAGACCACCTCAGAATGCACAAACAAGTCTTCAGTCTGACATCCAGCCCTTCCACAAAGCCACCTCTCTTCTCGCTGCATGTCTGCCTTCTTCTCTTCACCTTTCAACCTCCTTTCATCCCTTTCCCTCTCCTGTGACCTGTCTCTGACACCATCCTGTCCGTATATCGCCAGGCCTGGGGCCACTGAGGCCAGTCTGCGCGGGGACTAATGATTAGAGGCCACACATGGGGACACATCAGTAGAAAAAGACTAAATTCTCCCTTTCAGATGTTTATTCTGACACAATCCAGCACATTATATCAAGACACCCTGAACACATGTCAGATGTGGTCCTAGGAGGCGTGTGTACGACACTTGTAGAGACACACAGACAGACACAGGCAGCGATACACCCTTACCCCTGCAGAGTGTGTGATGTGTTTTTGTGCCCTTTGTGTCCCCTCCGCGAGCGCTTGGTGGGTGCCCTGTGTCTGAACCCCTTGTCTGGCCCTCGGGGGACGAGATTCCATTCTTCTGGCATCTTGACTACACCAGGCCCCTGTGTGAACTCCTTGCAAACCCACATTAACACTAACACACACACACACACACACACACACACACACTCATATACCCCATCTTGCCTACTAAACACACTCACTGCCCTCCCTCTAGTTAGACATTACCAGCTTTGCTCTGTATTCTCCTCCCCCACAGTCTACCAGCAGAGTGTTTTATTGGCCTCATCAGGGCTCTGAGCTTTCTCTCTCTGGACCATTTGGACCCATCAGCCCGCAGGGTGCGTCGCCCAGCACTTCAAACTCCTAACAGGACCCCGTCATTGTACTCGTGGAGTTATTTAAGGTTCCTTGATGGCTTTTCATTCTCTCTCTGGTCGTCTGTATTTCTCACACAGTCAAAAACCTGGCAAATCCAGACGTATCCATGCAAATTAAGGTTGCATGTGTGAGCAAACAGACACGTTACACATTCATTAATGACACACACACATTCCTGTGTCCTTCACTACCTTCTGTTGGTTTTTCTTACAGGGTGACTTTGGTTTTCTTAGAAACAATGACTGTCATTTACCATATGGTCATCAGCTACATAGCAGTGTCGTCTGGCATTACTTTAGAGTTGTATGTAAATCATACACCCGCTGTGCTGCCGGGAAAGTCAAATCTAAAGTGGTACTTTTAAGGACACAGAGGGCATATATTAAAATACAAAGTATGTTTGGAAAGTAGCATTTAAAGCTTCCACGGCGTTTGGTAACACTAATGTGTTGCAGTAATTATTACAGGAGAAAGGCAAATAAAGTCACTTTATTCTGAAAAGGCAAAACTTTTCTTTTAAGTATAGACGTAACGAGCTGAAAATAAGGTACGGGCTGTATTATTATGAATAAATGAAGCTAAAACTATAAAAAACTAGTGTGTTTATTAAACACTGCACAATTCAAACTACTTGCTTAAGTTTCTGTTCTATTACTACATGCTTAGTACATACAATATTAACCATCCTCTAAACTTTAGAGTAAACTGTTAAGGCAAGAATCAACATGTGTGTAATGCCCTCACAATCAAAACGTGAGAAATGATTTGGACACGCAATGGGTGAGTTGAGAGACTAAGGTTGGCAAAATGGTGCTAAACCTGAAATAAAGTTTCTCATTTTTAGCCAATGGCAAACATCACAGCAAGCAGGTTGTTTCAACGGTCACTAACGAATATCGATTCTTTGAGTAACTTTGAAACTGGTGTCATTAAAAAACGTTTTGTAGCAGAATCAGAGCAAAAATCTATGCAGCCAGGCTCCAAAGTACATTTTCCACTGATAATTCCTGTGATTCTGAAGTGAGCTGGTCTCTCTACTCAAATAATAACCTGTACAGCAGACTCTCTCTCTCCCCCAGCCTTCCTTGCGCATACACACACAGACACACACACAGTCTCACATACTTCATAATTTCTGATTCACATGTTGACAGATCAAAGTCCAAATCTCCCTCTGCCTCAATCAATAAACATCTTTATGAGAAAACGCACAGATATTCCAGTGCTACTGTTCGTGTGTCTCTTCCCCTAATGTGACCAGACGGTCCCCGGGTCAGCCCCTTTGGTGTGCCTCTTGTTAAGAAAGACACAAAAGGAGACACTGACATGCTTGCTTTACTGGAGGCAGTTGAATGTGATGTATGTGTGGAGAGGGGGGGGGGTTCATATCATGCAAGCACTAGTGCTGGTAGTGCACACTTTGACTGTGTGGGTGGGGATGCACGCAGTATGGTTTGTTGTACAAATACACAGTCGTGGTGACTTAGATACGTGCTTAATAAACCCGTTAAGCACACCCAACTCTATTCAGTTCTGTTGTGTGTCCACTTCATTTAATTTTTATATCCATATGTGTGTGTGTGTGTCTATGTACAGTGAAGGTAGATGCAAATATTGGCATAATAATTTACACTCAGGCATGATCAGAAATAATTTATTCTGTTTACTTCTCTTATTTGTGTCCTGTACTTTCAAAAGTGCATCGGTAGTAATGCAAAGGATTTTACATTTAAGGTTTCTCAGTTTAGTATACCATTATTAGCTAATGGACAATATACTTAATGACAGATATAATCACTAATTAACACCTTGATTTGACAGTTGTTTAAGTCAAACAGAAACAACATTCTCTTACTTTTCCTTGACTGGGCACAATTTCCTAGAGTCCTGTCACACCAGAGGTTACCAAACATCCACTTTTTTTATTTTTATAATATTAAATTATGCTTCTTTTTTTACACTGCTGAACAGGAACAGACTTTTTCATAAAACTTTCTTCCAGTTGAACTTTAGCTGAAATTTTATTATGAGCTTTTTTCTCACAACATTTTAGTCCGGGTTACTGATTCACCTGTAATTGGTGCCTTCCAGAAACAGGTGTATTTACACTACGATCACCTGAACAGCTTCCTTCGTACTCACATGATCTCTGTTAGTGACTTCTACAACCAACTGACTGTACTACTGGCTTTTTATGTATAACTCAGGTTAGGGGGGGGGGGCATATATTAAATCACCTATTTCCTGTTTTATATTTTGATATAACTTAGTTATTTTGTGTGTCCATTTCTGCTCGTGCCGCCATCACCTTTCCTATCTGAATGTCTGTGTTTTCACACGTTGCTGCACTAACAGCAGGTCAGTAGATGTACTTTCATTTACCATGGTAACAAGCATTTTCTGATTACAGTGTCAGTAGACATGGTGATAACAGCCTCTCTATCCTCTCCCATAAACACACACATTAGTGTCCTGCTCCCTTTCTGTGCACTGCCTCCCTGCTCCTCACCAAGACAGCTATTCATTAAATATACAACGCGGAGCTTTAAATAAACCTGGAGCTGGAGCAGGCTGCCCCTCCGAAAGCCGCTGGGGATCTCATGAAAGAGAATAGAGGCAGGACACACACACGCCGACACACTGATACCTATACACCAGGACAGACACACACCTTTTTCTCACGCCACTAGCTCAAGAAGCTGTGTCAGCAGAGTTTGCCGCAGTTCTCGGTTTCTTACAATAGATTCTGTTACTGTGATTGCAGCAGCCGCACTGTACGGCGAGTTGGGTCTCCACTCAGATTTTTTATTTCCCACTATTTTTTTTTCTGAGTTGAAATGGTGATTACTTATTTATGAGTGAGCGTGATGAGTTTTAGACCATAGCTTAATCAGGATTTTACTTCCTCTAGTCATTATTTTATCATCGTCTCTCTAGATGCTTTTATTCTGTAGTCTTGTTTGGCATTAACTGTAAATAAATAGGTTCACCAAAAAGACACCACTTGGATCTGTTAAACACCAAAATAAACATAATTCTTCAGACAGTATGTGAAGTTTGTGAAATATCTCATTCAACGGGAGCCTGCTTCTAATATCCACGAACCTCATTTGTTCTCAGTTGGTGATGTATGTCGGCCAGGTGATGAAGGATGTGCTGAAGCTTCCTCGCCCTCTCTCGCCCCCTGTGGTCAAGCTGGAGACACGTGTTGATGCAGAATACGGTCTCCCCTCTACTCATGCAATGGCTGCCACCGCCATCTCCTTCACCTTATTACTAAGCGCCCCCTCACGGATACAGGTGAGCATCGACAGTACTCTGAACTGAGATACAATTCCCAACCCTGGCACTGTCAGTAACATGCACAAAACGGAGGACCCAAATGCAGACCAAGGACAAGAGAGGGTTCAAACAAAGGAAGTTTATTATAAGTTAACATGGGAAACATGATTTAACAGAAGATCACTCGTAGTAAGAGGTAAAATGGCAATGCTGAAAGTAACTAATGACAGGGGGATTAAACAGACACAGAAGGACTAAGCGACAAGAGAGAATGAAAGAAAGAAGGGAGAAAGTAGAAACTGAACCCAAAAACCAACTTACTGAGAGAAGCGTAGTGACGGGCGGCATGAAACCTTGAGTTGAGTATGAACTGACAAAGGAAAGGATGAAGTGCAGAGGCTTAAATGGAGAGGAGACTGATTGATAATGAGGCACACGTGGAAATAATGAGGGAGTGAAAGTGGAGAGAGAGGGGAGTGGTTAAGGTGAGGAAGGAACAAAAGACACATGAGGGCCGGAGGATACATGACACTGACAGGCACTCAAGGCACACACAGGGTTGGGAATCAAGGATGTTCTGAGTTGGATCTCACAGTCTGAAAACAGCAAACAGTAAAACAGGTTCTGCTTGTCCCTGCAGAATAATTGGGGAAAACAAAATACTTGTAGTTCCTCATATTTGTCATTAACTATCTCAACAGAAGCTCAAACACTTGCACAAAAACCTAATGTGTAACAGTTTCAACAGAATACATCAGTCTCACACTGAGGGTGAAGGTGACAATTATTCTGTGACCACCCGTCTTGAGTGGTTACTGTGATCATGTGACTGAAAGTCACTGGGTATGCTGCCCGGTGCTTGAAAAATGCTGTCACCCTCCAAGCAGACCGCAAAATAATCTACTTCCACCCTTTATTAGAGCGAGGTATTATCAGGTTAAGTGGGTGTTGAACTTTGAATCTAACACTGTTAAATTGCCATTGAATTTTAGGACTTCCTTCAGGATCAGCAAGGCAGCAGTGAGTGTTACATTAGTCGATGTAAATAGGCAGCTTCTCTCAGAGAAGTCAGAGTCAGAGTGTTGAAAGAAGTCAGATTTGAGGCACTGGGGGCCTGTGGATGGCTGGTTGTTCACTGGTAACTGAGTGGGATGAAGGGTGTGCCCCCCCCTCTATCAATGAGTCATGACAGAGTGGTTGGACAAAGGGCAGAGAAGGGCGGGGCCAGCAGTCACCATCAGTCACCATCAGGCACAACCGTCGAGCTGCAGTTTGGCCTTATGATGGACTGGACTTAGTTAGTCCGCATCTCCACCCCCTTCTCTTTATTAGTCCCCTCTTTCTCTACCACACTACTGCAAAGTCAATAAAACACTCAATGGCTCAATCATAGGCTGTCTTAATCAAGCACGTGCTATAATTAAGAAGTGAGGGAATGTAAATCCGTCAGCTGGTGGTTCACGGTCTCCACAGCTGTCAGACTGATTGGTTGATCATGTCCGCTTGTTCTTATCACATTTCTTTTAATATTGCCGTTCTCAAGGTCATAGAAATTATGTCTCAAATGTCAAGGGACCCATAGGCAGTACACTACTTAACTGTGGCCTGACATTCCCCAAGGATTTCCCTGAAAGAAAAGAGCACGCATAGCGATAGATGACTAGCGAGCTGTCGCAGAAACTCGTGAATAGGCACAAGGCCTTGAGGCAATTCGCCCTGTTCCCGAAGCAGGTCAGAGGTCACGACAGTCAATCACAGAGTGACCCCCCCTCCTGTCCCTGGCATCCTTTGTGGCTATTCTTAAAAACCTCTCTTCATGAACTACCAGTGAATAGGCTTCCAGCTGCAAAAGACAGGAAAAGACACAGGAAAAAAGGCAGGGGGGGTGGGAGGGCACAGGAGGGGAGGATGAAGGAGGTGAATGAATATACAAGGCCTCTCTTCTCACTGTTATTGAAATTGAGGTGGGAACAAAACCTGTCGCCATAGGTAAAGGAAGGAGGGCAGAGCCATAAAGGAGCAAGAGACTTGATGACAGGCAGTACGTCAACCAGACAGAATGAGCCAAAGAGCAGCCATGTGTCAGGGAGAAGATTGATGAACGATCACAGACTTTGTAGAAAAAGGTTTTAAAGACTAGAAGTGACACCAGCTTTTGATGTACGACACTCTCCTTTAACAGTTTAATATTTGGATCACTTGTCAGAGAGTTGTATTTGTCGTGTGTGTGTGATGTGTGTGTGTGTGTTTCTGTGCCTCAGTTCCAGTTCGAGGTGGGTCTGCTGATCGCAGTGACGCTGTCGTCCTTGGTGTGTCTGAGCCGTCTGTACACTGGCATGCACTCAGTTCTGGTGAGCGAGTTCCTCCACACAAACAGCATAAAACATTCAAGCAGCAAAACAGGATTCTTTATTCATATCTGTTTGTGGTTAAGCTGTCTGAGGCTTTGACCCAAACTCCTAATTCAGGAACCTCTTTACATTATGTTGCCATGTAAATACTAACAGCTTAATAATCAGCTCTGTTTAAATAGATTTGTTGTGAGCCCACTGCTGACATTTAGGTATTAGATTTACATTTTAGGAAAGGTGATTATTCCCCTTTATGCTGACAGATAAGATTGATGCCACCCTCATTGCTGTTCATTACATGTCAGATTAAAACCGTCCATTTGCTATATTTTTATATTGACGCTGACTCTATTCTACTTTCAGGATGTGATCTGTGGAGCTTTCATCTCAACCAGTCTTGTGTTCTTCACCTACCCTTACTGGGAAACCTTTGACCACTTCCAGCTCACCAGCTCCATCTCCCCCGTTGTGGCACTAGTACTGCTCCTCTTTCTCAGCTACACATACCCAGAGCTCGACCATTACACCACCACACGGGGGGACACTACAACTATCCTGGGAGTAGGGGCTGGGTGCTCCGTGGGATACTGGGTGAACGAGCAGCTTGGGCAGACGTTTGAGCCCCAGGGGATGTTACCTGTACCTCTACCCACATTGACAGCAAATGCACTTTCACTGGGCGCTGCACGCTCTGTTTTGGGAGTCGTGGCATTAATCGGAACCCGGCAAATAATGAAAACACTGAGTCTCCGGGTGCTTTATTATTGGCACAGAGTGCCAAGATGTGACAGCCGTGCGAGGAGGAGGAGAGAGATTGAAGTGCCGTATAAGTTTGCTACATATACAACCGTTGGACTTGTCAATTCTATTTTGGTCAATAGAGTTTTCATTCTACTGGGGCTGCTGTAACCTGCCAACATACAATAAGACTGACATGGTGATATGAAACTGCAACTGCAAAAAATTTACCTCAGTTATTTAAATGTGTTGAGTTTTTTTAAGTTTATTTTATATGAACATTCACGAGCTTGTGACTGTCCTGTAACTGAGCTAAAAGCAAATAAACACGTTTGCTTACAAAGCAAAACAGAATTTATGACCTAAAGTCTCCGTTTGATCATCACGTTGGCTGCGTAGTCGGGGCCTGTAGACCTTTCTCATTGCTATATTGTGTATTACAGAAGCAGCAGGCCACAGGGCAACTGGAGAACCCCACCTTGAGCCAGACAAGCTCAAACCAGGCAAGAATGATCAAACCAGTTCAACTGGTCTAAACATTCACAGACAGTTGAAATTAACCATGTTTCGGTGTCACCTGTTGTTTTACTTTTAGCCATGTTGCACTGTAAAACAGGCAATAGTAATGCAACCACAACGGCCTGGTTACTGGAGGGTCTGGACTCACTGAGCAGAAACGAAAGCATTCATCTCCCTTTGCTACGGTACAGTTTGCCAGAGCACCTGTCACACTTCATTTGCAAGATGGCTTGTTATGCGCATGGCTTCCTTTCATATATGGGAGGCAACTGGCTGCATGTAGCTCCTTAATAACAATAAAGCATCATTGAATATGTGCAGGTCTGTGCAGTAGTTACCTCAAAATGCAATCGTAAAATAGAGTCAGAATCTAGGCTTTATTTGTTATATGTTAATAGGAAAGATTGTTTATACTTTATCAAATGATGAATGTCAATGAAAAGCCTGAGCTTTCAGTACAGTATTACAGATGCTGGAAAAGCTTCTGAACACTTCTCACCTTCGTTAAGCCAAGACTATGAAACATTGAAAATCAGACTCAGTACCATTCAGTGAATTACTTCTGTGCCTGACTCAGATCCTATTGAATGCAGCAACATCCACAGACTGAACATATTCCTCAAAGGCGGTGATGGCTTCCTCCAGCAGATCTGTGCCCACCTTATCATCCTCTACCACGCATCCTATCTGCAGCTTCTTGATGCCATAGCCTACTGGGACCAGCTTGGACTGCCCCCACAGCAGCCCGTCCATGCTGACGCTGCGAACACACTCCTCCAACTTGGCCATGTCTGTCTCATCGTCCCAGGGCTTGACGTCAAGCAGGATGGAGGACTTGGCGACCAGAGCTGGCTTCTTGGACTTCTTGGCAGCATACTCAGCAAGGCGCTGTTCCTTGATTCTAGCTGCTTCTGCACTCTCTGCCTCATCGTCCGAGCCGAATAGGTCGACGTCATCGTCGCTGGTGTTTTGTGAGGCAGGGGGAGTAGCTGGGAGGACAAACTGACTCTTGGCCGATGGCAGGTTGGTTCTTTCTCTCTGGAAGGTCTTGATGTGGTTGAACCAGCGCACAAGATGACAGAGGGTGGGAGAGGGAGCAGAGGAGATGGCATCAAACACTGCAATGTCAGCTTGGGATGCCACAAAGCCCTCAATGTAGCTTTTGTCTGCCAGGAAATCATTAAGAGCTTTAAGACCGGCTGGTGTGTTCATATCACCAAACACAGTTTTTGAAGACGTTGGGTGGGAGATCAGAGCCTCCGGGGACTTGTCCTGCACGGGAAACTTGTGCTTGATGACTTCCTGCATGGGGACGTCATGTGTAAGTGGGATGTCAGCGGTGTGGCCACTGGAAAAACCAAGGCAACAAAGCAACAGGTAATGAGTCACTGAGTTTAATCACTGTGAACTAACCCCAAGGCACGAGTAATCTAAATTAAGACCAGACACGCATGTACAAGCCCACACACAGACATGCACTATTCGTGTCACAAACACAGTGAAGTCTTGTCAATTTTTTATTATTCTGACTTGTAAAAAGTCGAAATGATATGAAAAAACAATGACTCTACATTAGGATTCGGCATCGACTGATCCTTTAGTTTTCACATGGCCCAAAAATTAGGCAGTTCTAACACACTCATGCCTTTTATATTATCCTAATGAAAGTCATTGCTTTCGTTGTGATAAGACAACAGAAACTGGAAATGTTCTGAGTAGGGAAACTGAAATCACAGGAAGGGTTCGATGTCCAGCTCCAGGGCAGAGCAAGGCATGGTCAGCTCAAAGCGGTTGATGACGTCCGGGTGGAGGACTCCCAGACGGCCTACACTCTTTCCGTAGACAAAGATCTCTGCACAGCGACCAGGGAAAAAGGTGGACTCTAATAGAAAAGAAACAGAATCATTACTTCATGTAAGACGACAGTTCCAAGCGGCATCGCTTCCAGAAAAGACCGTATGAGGCTTATATGATTAAGCAGATAACACCTCTTATTCCCTCCTGTTCCTCTTCTTGCTAATATTCACATCCTTCTAACATCTTTTCAGGAGAAGTATTATCTCCACTCAGTCGTCTGCAATCTGTTTGTATCAAACCGACAAACTATTTTTGATCAGCGTGTTACTATCTAACATGCCATCTGTTCAATCGTGTCGTTTCTTGGATCATGTTCCTGCCTCTTCACATAATTGCTACGAGTACACATTGTTCAGATATGTCTTTGTACTTTACTGCCAAAGTAGTAACGTTTTCAGTTATTAATGACATATTTGTAATAACGTGCTCAGTTTGTGGCACATCACATCACATAGATCACGAGGCAGCTGCAGTGTGGGTGGTATTGTGCTGCCTTTCTTGTTCCTCGATAAAGATTTGTTCACCCACGTTGGTTATTAATGATCAGCGCTTCATTAATTATTTCAAACGAACCCAACAGTTAAATGATATTACTTCCTGATTAACATATCTTTTTCCAATGTAAGCCACTTTAGAAGGACTGGTTATGAGCTGGATTCAATAATTGACAGAGCAGGAAAAAGAACATTGCTTATGAAAAAACGTTTCCTCTAATGAAAGTCTGAAAGCCCTGTATTTCTACAAGTGTCAGGAATAAATGGCAATACTGGCAAGCAATGACAATGCAACGGGAAAGACAGACACGTCAGAGATTTAACAAGATGAGGGGTTGCTATGACGACAGCCGTGCATTGCTTCTTCCCACGCTGCCTTGCTAATGGGTTCCAGAGCTCATGTTCACTTATCACAATAAATGAATGGCTCACAAAACACATGCACTCCGCTTTCAAGTGTGTTTACGTGTTTAAGAGGAGGCAACTACAGCGGAGAAATCCTGCCAATTTCCAGGCGCCTGTTCCTGTGTCTATAATGTGTGTGGAACTGCGTCACAAGTTCACACGTCACCTACCTGCTGAAAACCGTAGCTGGTCTTACCATGAGTGGGATGCCATGGCAACTATATAAATAGCTCTGGTACATCTTAAATAACCAATCGGTCAATGAAAATCCTACACTTGACCCAGACCACTTTCAACCAACATCCAGCTCAGCTTCCAGCGGGAAAAAAAGATGATGGTTGCATCAGCTCAATCATACCGTGATGCTTTTTGGCCACAGAGCTTGTTTTCAATGGAAAAACCCTAAAACCTGTCAATGCACTATGAACCAACACATATACTGAGACTATCTGATGAACACAGAGGAGAGTCTCATATCCAAAAACACATTTTAAAAAGCCACTAAATGTCTGCCCAGAAACAACTACAAATGACTGTTTGTATGTATGTTTCCCAGTGAAATAATAGTGAATGTGGTCACTACTATTCTTGTAATCTTGAGAATTTGCAATTACAGATTTAAATATATCAGCAAACAGTACTAGCCTTTTAAAATATATCTAGGCCCAATACTGAAGGTCAATCACTGAACAAAAGCCTCACATGAACGCAGTCTGTTACATAACAGAGGCTATATGGGCCAAGACCTTGCATTAGACACAGTTGTTAAGTGAAACACAGGCATCTGTCTCCTAAGTGGTTTCTTCCCTCACTTCTGATCCCCTGACTCGTTATTTCATCCCTTTCCCTCTGCTGTGTGGAGGAAACTCTGCTGACAAGTATTCCCTCAGCCACTCACTCTCAGTGCTGGCAGTGATAGTGATTAGTGCTTTAGCGCCCTGCTGGGAGACTCATCCTAAGGGTGTGTGTGTGTCTCTGTCAGGTGAGCTCTTAGATTGGGTCATGACCTTGTAAAGGGGTTCAGGACATGCAGATGTACATGGAGGAGGAAGCAGGCTAATGATGCACACAGTGTGGGAAGAGTTTCATGAGATGGACAATGTTTCTATGTTCAGTGTGTGGTGCATTAGAGCACACTGTCCACTTCAGTTCCCTCCGACGTGTGTGTGTGTCAGATGGACAGTCTGAGCATCCATGGGCGAGTGTTGTATGTGCCGGCCCGTCTCGCTGCTCAGCACTGCAGTGGGCGACGTGACTCACGTTCACTCTCCCACACTACAGACTTTACATGCTCCTGTGCCCTTTCTTGCTCATGCCTCCAGCTGTCATGTTGTAGCTCTCCTGTACAGCCCTCCCCCCCCCCCGTCTACTTTTATCTGCACTCTCTAGTCTCGTCTCATTCCTTCTTCCACTCCCTCGTGTGCCCTTACCCCCTTCTCTGTCTGCTCTTATTCACTGATACTTGAGCCCATTGATTTGCAGTCTGAATGGCCCAGCAGAGCCAGCATGTTACAGCATGACCTTGGCGCGTGTAAACCAAAGGGAGAAGGGAAAAACGAGGAGGGTTGGGAGAGGACGGCGTTGAAAGAGATGGTGTATGTATGAGAGTCTCTCTGAGAAAATGTCAAAATGCATGTTGATTGGACTTATAATACTTGAGATGCTCAAGTTTAACCATGGTGATTACTAATCTCACAGGACAGGTCACAGCATCAGAAAGATGAAACAAACAGAGTCTGTCTGCTGTTCAAATCACATTCACACACACTTGTATGTGTGTTGTGGTCACATGTCACCACCAATCAATGTAACTGCACTATGAAAAACAAAAAACTTAATTGCAACTCATACTTTTTTGCGGGTTTGATTTTCGCCACTTGTGAGTAAAACTGATTCTCAAAAGTCTGGACAGACCTGTACTAATACAACATGACAAACCTAATGATCCAATTCACGGTGACTTGAGAGAAAGAACATTCTGAAACTCCTAGGAACAGAAACTTGCTCAAAAAGCATTTCATCAGACACAATGAAGTTATCTGAAATGAGTTCTTGGCCCACAGTCATGAGTCTGCCGTGCCGATATGACATCTTTGATTTTTATTTAGCAAAATCATGACAGAACTTTTTACATCAGTGCGATTTGGTTTCTCTTATCGTGTGAAGGAGAGATTTTTACGCTATCCTAATGTATTGGGGTAAACTGATTCAGTTGCAGAGTTTGGATGTAGAACAGAAGACATATCAAACTCAAAAGGAATAAACATTATGTTTTTCCCATCGATGTCGAATTCCTTACCGAGCAAAACAAAACACCTGTTACTCACTTTTTTGTCTACAACAAACTGTTGCAAAATTATAGCCTGTTATGAAAACTATGCTTCCTCATTTAAACATGGTCGCTGTGCTGTTGTAGACTGGATGTACAAAACCTCAACAAAACCTGCCTTTTATTCGTTCAGCAGCTTTTACTTACACATGCTGAAGATTTTTCTCTTCTCTGTATAAATCCAATGTCACTGTGATATATTTTTACAGACCTACTTATTGGTTTCCACCCCAACATCTTACCATCTACAGCCTGGATGTGGTAGCCGTCTCCACGCGTAGGTTTCACCTCGAGGAGCTGCATAGTTCGGTCCAGCAGGCCATGGATCACCTCGAAGCCTGGACTCTTGTTGTAATAAACAGCACAGAAACGCCGGCTGTTCCTTGCACCAACATCTGGTTGGTGGGATGAGGAGAGTGTGTGTAAGTCATGGAGAACAGTGCTACACTTATGATTTATAATAAGTAACTATAGGTTATTATTATTATTAGGTGTCATTGGACAAAGTGTACGGATTCTATACATGAATGTTTAGTATATAATAGAAATAAACCTTGGCAGTCTTGGCATTCTAGTAACAAGACATTTTTTGTGTTGAGAAAAAAAAACATCTACCATACTGCATACTGACCAGCTATTGCTAAATCCTGTCGAAAAAGTCAAGGCAATAACTGTGTTTCCAAAAGAGTCCATGTGTGTGTATTCTAATTAAGACCAAATACTCATCACTTAAACCTACCTTTGGTCTCATCCTTCAGCACCACGTCAGATATCTCAAACAGTTTCAGAGGAAGAGGCATCTTTCTGTTGGCAGCTACGGTTTTCAGTAAGCCTGGCAACAAGGTGGTGCGCGCCACCTGGTGGAGAAAAAAGATTTAACGGCAAACAAGGCTCCTATCAGTTACTGAGGAGAGGTCCCTCTTCTGGAAAAAGAGTACAGCATCTTTGACTGGGTTTCTGGCTGGGGATAACACCGTTCACAACCAGGTTCAGATACACTTTTTACAGTTTGTGTTTCTTAAATATAAGATTATCTGAATGTAATGGCATATTGTTCAATCCAGAAACAAACATATTAAACTTCAATGAAGTAAAAGAAGACTTTTTCTGTTGAATTTTCTGATGCAAACTTAACAGATGAAAAAATATATTTTTTATTTTAAAGTGAACAATTTAATTTTGCAAAACACAGAAGCTAAAAGTTAAACCAAGTATCTTTCTTTCTACGTTTAGTCATTTTTACTATTTGAGCGAGATTCAAAGTGTTTTCCGTTTGCGTCGTAAATACTGAGATGCATTCTGATTTGAGGAATCCTTAATATCAACAATTTTACCTGGAACTCAGCTGTCTTGGGGTTGGAAATGTGAACTGCTCTGGTTTCTGAAATCTTCTTCCCAAGCTTGTCTGCTATATCTTCTTGAGAACACTAAAGAAAAAAAGTATGATGCATCCCTATGAAAATTTGTAAGAAGCAGAAAACAGCGTTTGTATTTATGTGTCTTTATGCTCACCAGGGCAAAGTTAAGGGCCTCTGTAAATCCAGCAGCTGCCAGATCTTGCCTCAGTAGCTCTGTCAGTTTATTGAGTGGGAACTGTGAACGTGTAAAGCAAGCACACAAGAAGACAACTTATTAGATGAGACAAAATGTCTTTTGGTTACCTACGCATACATAAACCACACAGACACAATCCCAGCGACCTGGTTAGCTACTGTATAGGTGCTCGGTGTGGTGCGGGTTATGTTGTTGAAACCATAGGCAATGGCGGCGTCCTCCATGATATCACAAGCGTGGATGACGTCTGATCGTGTGGGTGGGATCTCAACCTCAATCTCATCACCAACACCCGTAGCCTGGGAGCGGAGGCACATCCTAGTGAGCAGCTGGGCAATCTTCTCTGTTGACTCACTGTCGGGGACAAAACAATCACTACTCATTGCAGGGTGCCAATTTAGCTCAGGGTTAACCCTTTTACATGACAGACTATGTTACCTGGTACACCTAATAGCCAGGAAGTCCAAATGCAAATAACATACATCTTAAACAATTACAAGCACACGGTTTCCATGTGTATCTGGATTTATATGGTAACTTAAGTATTTTATTGAGTCGGTACAAATAACTTACTTGATGCCAACTTTTTTGTTGATGAACTCACTGGATAGTTTCTCTTTCCTGTAAGCCAGCTCCTAAATACAAATCACGAAACAACAGCAAGAAATCATAAAACATTAGAAGAAATTAATGTTGTATTTAAAATCAATGACACTGCTGTTTTTGACTGTAAATTCAATACCGGATATATGCAGGTCTTGCCATCTGGGTACACCACCTCAGCCTCCTCTACACTGAAAGAGCAAAAGATAAAAATAAGATAACAGTGTTACCCTTGCTAAAAAACTGTTACCCTCCATTATTAATAAGTAGAGTTAGCTAATGCTGGACATTACTGTAAAAACTAAAGCTACGACATATGTTCATGGAATAGTATTCACTGAGAGATGGTGATGGTGGATTCAAAACAGATTGATGTTCAGCAAGACAAAGGAAACATGGCACTTATGAGTAAAGAGACTAATTTTGTAATTTATTACAATAGATTACATATTTCACCATGTTCTACCTTAATGCTGACATACATTTCCAGTTACTGTCATTTTCCAGTATAAGGGAGAAGCTGTGACTTACGTAAAAGGTTGTGCACAATACTCGCTGAACATTGTCACCATCATGTCCAAGACAATCTTCCCCTGGAGGAATAAGTCACATTAGAGATACTTTCCAATGATAACAATGAGAAATGATTTTATGTTGCTCTCTCCGTCTGTGCCTACCTTGCTCAGGTCTGTGGCTGTGCACTCAATGAAGACGTTCTTTGTGTTTAAGGTGATTTTTGTATGGTCCCCTACAAAAAACATTGAAAGCATGTCACCGAAACAAAATTACTTTAAAAGTTAACCTTGTGTTGATAAAAAAACACAAATGTGTTGCTCAGAAAGAAAAACGTAACCTAAAAACACAGATGATTGTGAGTGCTAAGCAAATGTTTGAGGATAGAGAGAGAACTCACCATTGATGATGGGAGGCATGGACAGGACAACTCCATTGCTGTCATAGATGACTGGGTACACAGGTTTGTCTTCAATAATGTGAAGGTAATGCCTTAAGTGGCTGTCTGTCTGTATGAGGCATGAGAACAACACTGTCTTAGCAAAACGAAATGCTAATCTGATCTGAGCTGATCGGCATCCAGTGAGTTAGCTCTGTACCTTGTAGAGGCTCATGAGCTCCGTAGCTGTGTACTCTTTGGCCTGGTTCAGTGGTTTGAAGCTGATATCTCCAGGAGGTTTGGCTGTGTATGTGAAAGGACCAGAGACTGTGTCCAGGTCATGGGTCCCGATCGCCACTAGGGACCTCTTCCTACAAAAAACAAATTTACTTGCTCAATACACTGGCTGTTCTCATCCAGGGTGTGTTTTGCCCTGATGTGAACACAAACTGAGAATGTGTCCTTGACACTGACCCTTTGCAGTAAGCAGTATACACTATGTCTACCACAATGGCCATGTTTGTTCTACTGACAGAATATGTCTGCAATGTGACAGTATGGCTCTTGTATGAGTCAGAATAATAGTTTGGGGTGACAAAAACATTCTGCAGTATTGATACACTATGGTATGCAATAGTTGATTCTGATAAACGGCACGTGTCAATAGTAGCAAAGGCCTGAAGCTGTGTAAAAAGGAGGGGTCAATGTGTATTTAAAGAAAACGAGAACGCATCACAAAATCATATAAAACACTTAAAATGAACACTTTCAAAGTAACTTTCAAAAAACACTGCTTATATAAATTTAATATTCTGAATATAAAGGTGTAGTTGGTGCTTTATCTGTTCTGACCTGCAAATGTTCTGGTGGAGCTTTTCCTGGAGCTCGATGAAGCTGTCATAGCGCTCCTGTGTGAAGGTGATGTTCCTCAACACTGCTGCCACAGCATAGGGCCGAACTGACGCCGTCTGTGAGGTAAAATGAATAGAGTAACCGCTTACAAATGTGATACACAGATTTTGACTTGTAAAATAAATGACTCCACAACACTATCGCTATTTGGTAGCCATTAAAAAATCCCACCTCTTTAGTGATGATCAGCTTCTGAGCCTCCCTGCCAACTGGGCTGACACGTCTGTAGCGCGGTGCCTCCAGCCTGTACCAACAGCAAATGTGCATCAATAATGGTGAAGCACAGCATTCAAGGAGTACTGGCACAACACCTATTCCATCCATAGTCACAAAAAGCTTGTCTAAATTCGAATGTTATGCTTCTGTGTATAACTTGTTATTATTTTTTACATGCACTTAGAAATCAATCTTACTCTCTAAAATAGCACCAAAAACAACAGGAGTCTCCCTTTTGGCGGGTAGGATGCTACTTACAAGGGGTGGAGCCGAACCCGAATACGTTATACGGAAAGGTTCAAATAACTTGTTTTTCACCAACACTTATTTCAAACAAATACTTATAATATTAGTATTCGGAAACAAGAAAGACTTCAAATCCAAAAGCTGCATTTCATCAAGAGACCACAGTGCATGTCCAAGCGAGTGAGTGACGACTAGGAGTCCTGCTGCATTATTGACATCTGTTCAGTAAAAACAATGCTTGTGCGGTTGTCTCAAATTGTATACACTTGTGGGAGTTATATGGTAGGTTTAAGTTCCTCTGTCTTTTGCAGGCAACAAGATGTAAGCTATAGGCTAGTTAACCTTAGCATAGCTTCCAGTCACTCATTAACGTAGCTGACTCATGGATTTGGGCAACCAAATAGAAAAGAGTGTGACTGCTGTTGAGCCATCTCTTGGTCCTCCACCAGCCAAAAGAACTTGCTCAAGTTCTGTGTGGAAGCAGATACAAATACCTGCACACCCCTACTACTTACTTATTTTTGAAGACCTGCAGACCACGGACCAATCCCTCCAGACACAGCAGGTCATACCGGTTAGCTGGAACATCAATCTTGTAAAGAACAATGTCAGATGCTCCTGAGGCTTTGCAGTCACCCTGTTCTCTGCTGATTATCTCCTTCTCTGAGGTCTGTCATTAAAGCACAACAGAGGGATGTATACATGCCATTTGTCACACACTGTGTGGGACCTGTGGATTAATGTTTCTGACAAACACAGGTGTAACTGCATTCCTTTACTTCTTTGACATGTCAAAATATATAGAAAGTTCGGCAACACCGTGTGTTCATGTCATTTGAGGTAATTCACTCACAATTTCATCCAGCTCCAGCCCAAATTCAAAACACAGTTCGTCAAACTCCTCATCAGCTTAAACAAAAAAAAAAACAAACAGACATGAAAAGCCGCTTTAAACAATTTTAAGTACCATTTAATAATTTGCCCCTGATGTTTCTGACCCACACTCAAGTTTAAATGACATTAAACGAGGGAAATGATGCAATCACGCTGACACCCAAGTCAATAGCACAATTTCCAAATGCTAGTTTTTAATCATCGCAAACAAACTTTTATTAACGGATAACTGTTACCAAAATTGGTATTTGATACAAATATTTTTTTTATTTTTTGTTTTTCATTTGAAATACAGACACAGCGATGCCAGTGGCTAGCGACTTAGCCGCTAGTAACTATCAGCACAAGAACTCAGATTGTATCTGTCTTTAATAGCCAAAAGATGACTTATAAAACAGACACAAACTTAAGTAACAGATGAAAAAACAGAGTTCAAAAAACTGACTGTAAGTTCTGCCCAGAGCTTCAAAAAGAAGATCCCTTTTCACCCCGACAGTCGGCATGCTGGCAGCTAATCTTCAGTACAGTGGAAAAGGACCCCAACAGCCGGTTGTGGCTGTCTGAGGCGGTGCCTGCGTGAAAACCACTTAAGTTTAAAATATAGCCAATATCCACAAATAATTTTCTTTTCTTATTATACATTTCAACCAAGATCACTCCCTTTATTATTTATAATGATTTATAATTATTTTGCTCATAATTATTGTTTGATTTTAAATAAACCCAACATATTCCCATATTCAGTGTGCAACCTAATGCAACAATTTTAGGTTACAACATGAGACAATGTTTTCAAAGTTTAAATTTACACAGAATTGTAATCACATAATAATATGATAATTATTTGTCATAATTTTTTAAAGTTTTCTATGAGGTTAACATAATTAACCAATACATCACACTTTAGACACATTTAAGAGGAAGTGATATAATAAACAGCCGAAAAGAATACAGTCAGTAATACAGTACCTAAACTGAATATAATTTATAGGCTTAGGACCTTATTTTTAATATTAAAGGAAAGAAGAAGATTGTAGTGAAGTCCAAATAGGAAAATCGGTTGCTCTTATCTAGCATTTCTAGAAGTTGCCTAGAAACCACATTTTCAAGGATTTTAGAGAGCACATAGAGCATCGAGTGGAAACAGAGGTCTATGAAAGGAAAGGATAAGTGGGTAAGAAAGGCTGAATGTGCCTCAAATATTGATGTAGTCAGTGTCAAGGGAGCTATTCACATCAACAGGGATTCATGAATAGCGACAATAACACCTACAGTAAAATAGATGGTACCTACATACAAGCAATTCCATTAAACAACTTGCAACAAGATACAATCAAAAAGTTTCCTATGTATGTCATGCTCTAATGAGGAACTTCTTTATGGCTCTTGTTATGATTTCTGAAAACAGATGATAGTGAAATTATTGTGGTTAGGCAGATTCTGGTTATGTACTAATGAATTAACAATATTACCCTTTTAATCATAAATTAAGTGTGATGGTACTGGGTTGAGGTACGATCGTGACCCTTATAAGAAAGGCAGCAAGTCACATTTCACAGGTTCAGACACTGCCTTTCTGTGATATATCACTGTGCCTGTGCAAGATACTGCAGCATGAGTCATCACTCTGGGAGTGGCACACACGCTTTCATAGCTCTAAAGTTTCTATATCGAAAATAAAAACGTGGTCAATAAGCACAACATTTTGAAATAAGAACGCATGATCCTTTCATCCAACCAGTAACACAACAACTTTCTTATTCCAACTGTCAATGGCTGAAAGGCAGAGCGCACACAGGGCAGGCTGCCAGTCTGGTCAGTCAGGCAATTTGAAGTTACCTGGAGAAATCCCACACAGAAATGTGGAGACATGTGGTGTTAGTATGTTCTCCACATGTTCTTCACAAAGAAATAAGCCCAAACCAGGCTCCTAACCAATACACCACCCTACCGTCCTGCGAGACAGATGTTGCAGAATAAAGACATTTTATCCATTACAGAAATGTTACAGAAGATGTTCTCCCTCTGCTTTACACCTCACCAAAAATAGGACGGTAATGCATCAACAGTATGCCCAGGCTTGCAGCCAGACAGTTTCCAGTTTAAATCCAGTCACTGCCTCACAAAATAAGTGTTCTGTCTGCCCTCAGCAGCTGCCAAGTGTAAGTGAAAGAAGTGACATATGATGAGGAGGCATCATGGATGTCCACATTAGGAGAGGGAACCTCACTGTGCACGTGTGTCTTTGGGTTTGAGTGGTGGGTGTAAAATTGGCTGTATTTGTTTCAGAACAGAAAATTCTCAGTAGATGTGCAAGCCAACATACCAAGAAGAGGACCTATACTGTTTTTCTAGTTCTGCATGATTGGTGTATTTAGCCTATAAAGTTTGACTCTTTGCATTTTAAAAGTCACAGTGAACATCTAACTATTGTTACTGCACTGTATCCATGTCTTCCATACAAACTCACTCAGGTGATGTAAGCCAAGTCTTGACTGAATCTCATCAGGAGAGAAAATCTCAGAATGTCACTCATTACTTCTTAACATTGACAAAAGCTGCAACTCGTGAGCACCACATATGAAAGCTTCAACATTAAATCATGCTCTATTTTTTCCTGATATGACTGAGACCAAGTGCGGTATGCGCGTGGCCGTGCGTGCGTTTGTCCCCGCAGTGCGCGCGGGCTCTGGCTCTGACCGTCAGTAACCCACGCACCCAGCAGTGGAGCCCTCCTTTCATCCGGCCCGGCCCCTAGCACGCGCCACCTCCAGAAGTCCAATCATAACGCAAGGAATTCCTCCCTCACCCTCCCTCCCACCTCGCCATCCATCCCCATACAACAACGACTCGCGCGTGTGATTTCCGGGCTTGAATTGCATAGCACAATAGCAACGGCCAGATTGGGAGTCGGTGGATAAATGAGCGAAGTTAGAAAGCTGTCTCACGCATAGTTTCAGCACAAAGATTCGGGATAAATTGGCACCTGAGCGGAAACGTTAGCCGGTAAGTTCCTACTGAGGATTATTTTTTATTTCAGGTGCGTGCGTTTATGTGCGGGATGCTGCAGTAGCGTCAAGTTTCCCGAGATAAGCAGCACCTATGAAAGAAACATACTCTAGTCCTCCAAAATAAAGAAATACAATAACATTATAATGGTCCTTTTTGAGCTTATATTATGTGATTAATGTAGAACAGTGTAATTGATGCGCGTAACCAACGTTTAAAAGGAGTCCCCAGCCAAAAAGAACTATTAACCTCGTTAGAAAGAGGAAGTCATGTAAATCATAGTTTTTAACGCTAACCGGGAACCCCGGGTAACAATAAGGAATTACTGTCATTAAAATGATTTATGATTAACATTGTACGAAACTACTTTCTATAGAATGAATACACTTGATGGTTTTCTTGAGGAACATTCTGCCATGAATACTGATTACATTACATTAGTAAGTCGTAGTCACAAGGTGCTTTACAGTTTTATTTTGAAACCGCACTTCGGCCGGAAGTTGTTCCTGTGGTTATCGTGGCTGACTGGACACCGGTTCGAGCTGTTGGATGTTGCACTTGGAACATCTGCGGCTTACTGCTGAGACTCCTAAATATGTCGAGTCCTGTTCTCACGCGCCAACAGAGACCGATCTACTATTTCTACAGTAATGTAAACAGCATGGCAAGCTACAGAGAGCATAGAATTCATACTCATGCACATGTGTACGATAAAACGAGATGTATGTCAGCAAACGCCCACACGTGAAAAGGTGTACTATCTCACATCACGCTGATCTTCATAACTTCCACTTTTAGAATGTGTTTGCACAGCTGAAGTGGGTTACCCTGTGGCAGCGGTTATCAAATGATGCAGGTCCATTAAAAGTGCTCCTCCACCTACATACAGAGATGCCATTGTCTTGCACGGATGGCACAATGTGATTAGAAAACAGGCAGACACACTTCTTTTCTCTAGAAGTTATTTTTCTCAGAAATGAGAGTGAGCAGGATGGAAATATGCTTTATTATGGTGTTATAAAATATACCAATATACATGTATGTAAGTAAATATAGTTAATAACTGTCTTGCCTAAGAGGGGGGGGGTTTATCGTATTTGTTTGTTGATCTACCTGTACCATTGTTCATTTACCTACACTGTGGTGGCCTGTCCTAGTTTGTCTTGTGCCAATGTTGTCAAAGGTCAAGAACGTTTACCAAATCAGATGAATTTGGGGCTAGAGGCATTAAGAGCTTAGAATAAGACATATGCTGGCATGTCTGCCAGTAGCTTATGTCACCATGTGCAAGCAAAAGCTAAGAAAAGCTGCGGTCAGGTCTACATAATCCTACCAGCTGTGGTTTGTGCTTTCACGCTCCATGAAATCACCTTCATCAGTTGTTTGATTAGGTGCACTATTTGACATGGTGACATGGACACATTCATTCACATTCACAACACACCAGACATCTTTTTTTTCTAGTCGCACACACACACACATAGTCTGACTCTGGGGACCTAGTCGTGTGCTGGTGCGTCATTTTACCACAATAGCCATGTTGAAGTTTCTGTAAGACTTCATCCTGATAAGCTGAGTGGGTGAAAGCGCGATGACGTCAGCACACAAAAGACCCCATTGACAAGGTCTCCTGAGGAAGCAGTGGCTCCCTCATACACACACACACACAGACACATGTGCCCGTTCCTTCTCACCCCACCAGTACGTAGACCTACCCACAATATTATTCGTCAATCCGGTGAATGTATGCTGCTGGAAAAGTGCCTGCGTGTTGCATAAATCCATTAAGCAACTAACAGTCTACACATTAACTGTTTGTCACCATTGAGGGTAAGAGATTAGAGTCATTCTTGAGCGTTTCGCAGAGATGGCAAGGACTGGGTCTTGTTAATCAGGTTGTGTGTGCTTTGGTCTTTCAGGAAGCGCATTGTCTGAACCATTGGGTGTGTCAAAAAGCTTTTTTTTTGCTGTGTAACTTGTCAGGGCTGTAAGTCACGATGCATGTTTATGGCAAAGCAGCTTAAATCTGTATCTGTCTTTGTAAGCAAAAATGCCCTTTAGCCTGGATTTTCAGAATACTATAGAGTCGCAGGCTCCTCCCTTGTGTGACTGTATCACCTTATCACTGTGCTGTTGTGTAATTGTGCTAGTGGCACCTGGCACCGCAAACAATAGCATTCCCTACTATTGTTATATCACTTGTAAGAATTTTTACAACCGTTTAATCGTCTGCCCGTAATCTGCCAAATATTCTTTTGTTCCAGTCCCATAAACATGGGATATTTGCTTGTGTTAAATCATCGGAAATGTTATATCTTATTTGTGATTGTTCAGTCTAAACAAATTAATTGATGCGTTTTCATGTTGATATAATTTACAATTTGGGGTTTAATTAGTTTTCTATTACTCAAATATAACAGATTATAAAAGAAAACACAAGGTGAAGGCTGAACAACATGGTAAAAGGCTAAAATGCTCATTTATCAGATCATTACGGGAAATAGTACACAACCTAATCTCTGCATGCTCTGTACATCTAGTATCTGGTATTGCACTCTGGCTAAAGTTTAGTGGGTTTTCTTCAGTGTCTTTATTGAGTGCCTAAAACGGGTCTTGTTAAGATCACCTGAGTAATTTCTGTATTAATTTATGTAGGTCCCTGCTTGGCATCTTGCTTGTGTCTTTCTTTGTCCACCCTCACCCAAGTCTTCTGCAGGGTTCACATGAAACCTGCCTGAATAGGTGTTTGCAACTTTTTTAGAACCTGTAGCTGAAATTGCGGCTTTATGATTTGTAAATAGCGCTCAGTTGCAATTACAACCTTAACACATGTGTTGTTAATTGTGTTTTTATCGACAACAACAGATGATGGAAATTAAAATGTTGTTCTTCTAGCAGATCTAAAAGTTCTGTTCCGTGTCTGCACAAAACAGGGAAGTTGAAGTCTGCCAGTACTTTGCTCTGTGGATTTTCCCTGATTTGACCATAGGATTTTATTATTCTATTTCACTGACCTTTCTGCATACAGTGAGATTTACAAAAGACTGATAACATGTGATGGGTAAAGCATCTGCTCCACCTGGGTGCAGCTTGGTGATCTGTAGGGTCTTGTGATGAAGGACTTTCTGTAACAAGACACCAGGCAAAACAACAGCACTGTAGAGAAAGAAGTTCACATCCCACAGAGAACAGATGGCAGTCTGGGAGAGCACCGCTGGTCAACTCTTTTATTTATTTATGAGCCTCAAAGGGACACTTAAGGGTCGAGTGTATTTAGGATTTAACCTCAGCACAGAGTGTGTCAGTGGGCAGTTTTGGACGGGGAGGATGTGGTGCTTTAAGAGAGCAAGATAAGCTTCACCATCTTATCAATAATGAATTACTACAGCTAAAATAGAGCGTTGCGGATCTTTAAAGTGTGTGTACACTCACAGCATTTTCACAAGAGACACAGCTGCTGAAGGTCTGAAGAAAGATGTCAATATGCATTAGTCTGACAGTGGTGTCCTCAAATGCTGTTACCCAAGGACCTAATTACCCAGCAATGCTGTGATATGTGGCAGTGGTTGTCACTGTGAAGATGTTCAGCTGCCACTGACGGGTTTGTGGAGATGCCAGGTTACATCTGATGATATTTTAAAAGCTAAAGCTAAGATAGTAGGTGGACCTTCAGTTATAATGACAAAATTGTGGCAACATTGAGCTTTTGCTAACTTTCACCTTTGTCATGTTCAATAGGGATTTCATAGGAAAATTATATTACTTGTTTGTTAATTTAGACATTTAGAAAGGAAAAAAGTCAATCTGGTATTAGCAGTAGTATCAGTATTTTAAACGGCTCCTACGTCTAATAACAGAGCCGTGTGGTGTAATTAGTTCTCTGCAGAGAATAGTGATTTTTGGATACATAGGTTTAAGTATACAGATTCAGGCCTCACTAGAACTTTAACACTGATCTGTTCAGAACTCTGGACAGCTCCCACCCTCTGCCACCACTCACAGTATAGTCACGGGCCACTTTATTAGCTACGTCTGTCCAAACCAGTGCACTCCAATCTGCTCTTCCCCCAATCCTACTTTTACTGCTGGTTTTAATTTCTCCGCTTTTGTTGAAAACAACAAGAAAAAACTTTCAACAAATGGTCAACACCCATATTTCCATTAATGAGTTTATCTGATAAAGAGGCCAGTGAATGTTTGTCCCAGTCTCTTCATCACCAGTTCTGCTGTACATGTGAGTCATTCATTTGTGTCAGTTTCTGGATGAACTGAGTTTTCCTAAATTAGAGCATCGTCTCCTCTCGTAGTGATCTTAATTAGGAAAAGGAATTCATCCATGTTATTTTTTAATTTATTTTCCAGGCGCTGTGTGGACCTGAGAGCACTGTGTTGCCAGGAAGTGCAAGTCCACGGGGAAAGAAAACAGTAGGAGCTTTTTCTCACAGGTCATTGCTTCCACACGTTCTCTTCATTGCTCTCTAACATCAGCACAGCTTCACCAAGATGAAGCTGAACGAGGAGGACCTGAATCCTATGCTGCTGCTCCTTTTCCACCTCATGGTGTGGCTCTATACCTTCATCACCTTTCCGCCCTCCTACATCCTCAGCTGGGCCTCAAAAACGGATGGTGGCTTCTACGGCTCAGAAGAGGAGCGCGCCAAGAGAGTTAAGGCCCACTCGGTGCTGGGCTCTGAAGGTCCTTACAGAGCTGTGAACGCCACGAAGAAGCTGGTGACATCGCTGCACCCAGGGGTGGATACACTGGATAAGATGTTTGAATATGCAGCTCTGAGGTTCCCCCACAGAGACTGTCTCGGAACGAGGGAGGTGATCAGTGAGGAGGATGAGAAGCAGAACAACGGAAAGGTGTTCAAGAAGGTAAAAGTCATGGGGACCGTGTGTTTATGTAGGTAGGAGCATAGTAAAGCATGCAGCAAAGAGGCATCAGAGACAACACTGTGTGTACTTTAAAGGAATAGTTCAACATTTAGTTTTTGTCTTGAGAGTTTAAAATTAAAAGGTATTCCTATGGTAAATTAAATTAGAAGTTGCAGACAGTGAGCGTAGCATAAGGAGTATACTAAAAGATAGCTTTTTAGTTTATGGACATATACGAGAGTGTCCATATGTGAAGCTGTTTCAGGGTGTTTCTCAATATGTTGATCCGTGTGTAAAAGTCTGGAGAGCCTGCAGTGAATGAAACATAAAACTATTCCTGTGCGTTTAGATTACTGTCAAATGCAGTTATTTTTGTCTTTGTTATTACTAATTTACAGCCAGTAAATGCTCTCATGCAGCTCCAGGACATAAACTGTATCTATGGTGACTTTCTGCCTCATGACCGTTTGTGTCTACTGAAGATCGTCTTTAGAAAATTAATATACTTAATTAAAATAATCAGTGATTTCCCAAAACACATTTTTAGAAACAGTAATTCAAACAGGATGTTGGGAAAAACTTGTGAGCACTGATTACCACAGTGCCCTCATCTGTTGCAGTGAAGGAAGCGTGGGCCAGTGCAACAGAGCAGCTCAGTGGTGTGTTTTGGCAACATTGGCGCTCCGTGTCAGTTAGGCATCTGATATATCAGGTTTTGGGAACCGAGACTTAGTTTTGACTTGTAAACTTGTAGCCCCGCACATAAAAAAATCCCTCCATTGTCGATCTTTTTAAATGTAAGGTGGCTCGACCGCTGAGAGGAACAGTAGCTAAGGATAAGGGAACAAAGAACAGACAAGTTTAAATACTTGTCACACAGTTTGTAAACTAAAAAAAAGGAGTGTCTTTGCAATATCTAAAACCTTCAAATTTCCTGTGACTTCTTCTTGAACCGTTGTCCAGACAAACCTCTTGTAAAAGGTCTAAATGCCAGTGAAATGGTAACAATAACTGTTGATGCTCTAAATTCCACTGACCTTACAAGCACAAGGACTTTACCCAAGCAGGCCACTGCTTCTTTGAACCGCTCCCCTCAGGCAAACCAGTCATTTATTGTTATTTATTTATTTAATAGCAAAGTCTGTATATTTAATACCATAAACTGTTCAATCTGTTTATCTGTTATCGTACTGTGTTTGTAGTATTGTTTTCCTGTTCTTACTTGAGTTATGTTAGTTACGAGAGAAACACTATCAGCCGAAGACAAATTCCTTGTATGCAAATGTGCATACGTGGCCAAAGAATGTGTCACAGGTTCTAATGTTGAGAGGTTTGGATGTGTAATGGAAAAAGACAGAGACATGGGAGATTCTTTCAATGTGTATACCCAGAAAATAAAACAGTCTGCACATTCAGGAATCAGCCAATTTCCAAAGTGCATTTATATTAGCTCTGCTTAATCCCAATAATCCTAACAGCCTGATCCTTCTAATCCATTTAAACCCCACTGTTGAAATTCTTATTGCTGCAAGAGAACATGTCTTAGCTGTTTAGCTATAAGCTGTTGTTTCAAACAAGTGGAAAACTGTAGCCTATAATCACCGTTACTGTGCCTTGTTTGTGTCCCGGTGCATTATCACATGGTAACCAATAGGTGCCAGTATGACCTCACATATGCTTCCATGTGTGTTAGTGGCCTTCATGTCATCAGTGTTGGCGTGTTTATCCCTTCCACATGCTAATGAAGAGGAAATGGTTATGAAAGAGGAGCTCTGTTGGTTAGTAGTGAACTTTTGCCGGGGCACCAGCGACTTTGTAATGAAACAGACAAAACACGTGACTGTGGGAAAATGTCCATACCAACATGCAATAAAAACAGGATTCCCCAACTGTTCTCTGGTTTGGGTTGAGCACCCACGGTTAATTTTATTTCTATAAATATGGAGTGTGCATGTCCTCTCTTCACGACAGTGTGTAACTTTTTAACGTCCTTCTCGCCGCGCTACAAACAACATTTTACTCTTCTTTATTACACCTCCCCCTCTTCCACACAGGTTGTTTTGGGCGAATACCACTGGCTGTCATATGAGGAAACACTCACAGCAGCTTCCCAGCTGGGCAGTGGCCTAGCATCGCTGGGTCAGCGGCCAGATAACAACATTGCCATTTTCTGCGAGACCCGAGCGGAGTGGATCATCGCTGCCCAGGCCTGCTTCATGTACAACTTCCCATGTGAGTCCAGGAAGTCAGTGCAGCTACCACGCTGAATGGAAATGTTGAGTTTTTTTTGTGTTTGGGACATTCTTTTTCTGACTTATCATGGTTGGAGACCATTATGGTTCTCTGACCAACTTACTACTGCATGTTTACAGCAGTTTCACATGTTCCCAGAACCCTAGGTTACTAACAGATCAACAGATACTTAAAAAGCTATAACAAATCATCTCTATGAAAAGTTTGAACCAGCGTTTATAGTTCTTTCATAGCAATCCCCCATCCAGGCTGTGGTATCACAGAGGATACCAACAGTAGTTCCTTTTTTGCTTGAGATAGGCACATGCTGCAGAGCAAACTTTGTAGGCATACAGAGCGTCCTCTGTGTCGCCACTGACCACACACACTCCCGTTTAGCCTCTCAGGTGAACTTTCACACATTTCCTGCTTGTCATCTACATCTTTAATACATATAAATAGTGCATGCTTACCTAAACAGAAGCAAGGTTTTTCAGGAAAACCTGTTTTTAGTTATAAACGTAACTCGTTACACTAAACACTAAAGAGTACTTTCTCTTTCCCTGGTGTTGTACAGTGGCTTTAAAGGCAACTATGAGTTTTCCTATTTTTAGATTGGTCTTTCCCACTGAGCGTCTTTCAAACGTGTCTGAATTAGGCTGATTTATAGCCATTTCTGTTTGTGTGTGTGTGTGTGTACAAATTGCAGCGCATAACTTGTAACATGCAGGATCCAGCTGAGACAGAAGAAGGTCAATTTGTCCCTGTTACATAAGTGTCCCATTTCTCCTAATGCAATAATTTTGCCAGATTTCTGCAAATTTCTGATATAAATACACCTACATTTTTCCATCATACATATTTTTAAAGAAAATCTAAACGTCTTTCTCACAATTCTCACAATCACAAGGCTAAGATCTCATAACAGTGTTGCACTGAACATAATAAGCACTGTGGCAGTAAAAACTGATGAAATTTCTTAAAGTAAATAAAAGAAGGTCATCTAAGTGTGCCTCTGGAACAAGGACTTAAATGTTCATGTTTGTCAAGCTCGCTGCCTTCAGGGTTTCCATTCTTTTTTTTTTGGTTTTGCTGAAAGGATTCTTCATTTTCTCTGCTCGCTGTATTATGCTTCATTCAACTCTCATGCTCTGAAAATCTGCAAGCACAGGATAGTGAAGCATGTTTTTAAAGCATCTCTCTGTGCTGCAGACAGCCGTTAGCTGTGGGGCAGAGAGGAGTTAAAGGTTGGACAAAGCAATAAAGGAAGCAACATAGGGGAGGAAAGGGAAAGAGAGAAATGTGTGGTGATGGCGTCAGAAGAGCGGTGAAGCAGTCTACGTGATCGTCTGATGTTGACAGAGGCATCAAGGAGTCAGCCAAAGGCCCCCAGTGAACTTGTGTGTATGTGATGCTGTGTGTGCACATTGATGTATTAACTAGACATTGTCAAAAGGCAAACTGCTGCTCGTTTGCGCATTTTCAAAACCAGCAGTTACACCGTCATCTACAAATGTCATAACTCTTTTTTTGGCTGCTTGTTTTTGTTGTAGGGTCAGTTAAAAGATGTTCTTTTATGGTTTCAGAAGACATTTGACTCTTGGGACTCTTTCAAAGCCCCGTTTCATGGACTGAAAAATGCAGAGTGGTACAAGCTTGAAATTCTTAGCAATTCTTGTCTGTTGCCTGGATGTTTGTCAAGTTTCCTGTATAAAAATGACTTGCAGCGAGCAGTGTGTGTCAAGCTGGAGTCCAATCCGGTGTTTAGATCTCACGACTGGAGGTGTCACGGCCCTCACCTACACACTCTAACACACACAGTAGCAATGCAGGAAGTGTTGGGGCTCCATGACGCAGGAATGGGATGTTGTTAAGCCCTGTTTCATAAATCCTTGTGTCTGTGTCAGTGTAGGGACACAGGGTTATAGGCTCTATTACTTTGTTTTTTCTATGGCTTTCAGTCTTTCTTTTCCTTCCCTCTGGCGTTGCCCTAGTAATGTTTTCTCTCTCTCTCTCTCTCTCTCTCACTCTGTGTTTTTTTCTGTCCGAGGTGACAGATGACTTGAAGTTAATCTTATAACAGTCGCACAAGCAGAGGAACTAATTCACACAGCAAAATCCATGTATTGATTCAATTCTCCTTGACTCAAAAATGTCCGATTCAGGCATCAGGACTAGATTGGAGTCGATTGTGGTTCAGTATGAAATGTAAAAGCATCACTGTACTATTGGTCACAAATCAGACTGGTGTTAGTGATAACAGTGATCCTTTGAGGTCTCTCCTTGTTTTAACAGAACATATGATGTAACATGATTTATGTGAAGCAAAAAAAGAACGCTGCACAGCACTGACAACAACCACGGCCAGACTCACAGGGATGAAGTGAAAAACTTGTGAGCAAGAGTGGCCACAAAACAACAATGGCAACTTTACTGATGCCTCCGTGACTGTATGGAAACAAACAGACTGTGGTCGGCATTCTGAAATAAATGAGTTAGGATCTTCTTAATGATACACGGGGTATATGGTGGTGGTGGCGCAGGATGTGATCATCACTAGCCATACTGACTCGTCAGCATCTGATTTGATTCAAAGAATACAAACGCCAGTAATAATCGCAGTGTGCAGGGCTCACGTAGCAGCACTCCATCAAACATATACACTTAGTCACAACACACATACAACCTCACATACCAGTAGTGTTTGTATCCCCAGAAGAGTGCTTATCAGGCACGGGGGGACTTGTATTCCATTGGCTCAGAGTGCTGTGCTGAGGAGCTGTCTGATGATCATCAGATTGGGAGGGGCTAGAGAGAACTGCTGAGTGCTGTGGACAGAGTGCACGTACATTGTCCATCTTCACACATGGGTCACTGTCTACACACATACAGCATGCAATGTGGACATTTAGTGTTCTATTTCATTTTATGTGTTTTCTAATATTTCACCAGTATGATCATTTTTTAATGGGTTTGTTATTTTTCTATTTATTTTCAACCATTCATTTTCAAGCCTTTACGTCAGCAGCCTTTAATGCAAAATACGTGTCACCAAATGCAGGACAGAACAGAGTTAAACAAGGTTTTAAATGTTCAGGCAAAAACAAAGAGTAGTGCAAAAGAAGATGCAACAAAAAATCAGTCCTCATGAAGGAAAGACAGCAGGATCCCTAAAATAAAACCAAAACCTAACCAGACTAGTCAACAGGATGAGAGGGAGGTCTAAACTTGACCGACGGGAAACAGGCATAAACAAAATTAGAAAAACATGGGAGTATGACAGGAGGGAACAAGGCGCGAGGACAGGGCATGAACAAAAAAGACGAAAACTAGGCGTGTGCTAAATCTAAATCACACAAGAGCTGCTGGCCAAGTGGTGTGAAGACATTACCACAGTATGGCCTAGAGTAAAGGAGAGCGATGTGTGGTGTGTTCCCATTAAATAAAATGAATGAATGACACTATTAGTTTGTCATCTGGAGAGAACACCACATTATATTTAGATTTTTTTGGTGATAGTATATTTAGAATTCTAACTCTAATTTAATCATGTGTGTGAAGAAAGTTTTAATATGTGTGTTACAGTGGCAACCTTTTACTCTACGCTGGGAGGACCCGCCATTGCTCATGGGCTGAATGAGACTCGGGTCACCCACATCATCACCAGCAGGGAGCTCCTGGAGACCAGACTTAAGGTAGAAACACACATGCATACTAGAAATGCCATGTAATGTACCACTAATCTATGTTACCACATGCTATTCATACATGTATGTAGCAGGAGAACAGTCATTACAAAGCTGTAGGTGAGCCGCAGCATTCTGGTATCTACTGCAGACTGCTCAGTGTTGTGCAGGGGAGGGACATGGTCTCTGGTGTGTATGACTAAAGCATATCTGTTGAGGCTACCATTGGGTGGTGGGACTATGTCACCATAGAGACATAACAATGAGAAGACATGCATGTCCTTTGTATAAAGAGATGTCCAGCCCTACGAGACGAATGGTGTTTTGGTATTTCTTCTCTCCTTTTATCATTGTACCCTAAACAAAGCCCCTCTCGTGTCCCCTCCCAGCCCAAATACTGATGGAAATGTGTATGTGAGTTTCTGGTTACTTGTCAAAGAAGAAACCTGGTTTTCATCATGTGTTAATGTATACACAGCCTGTGTACGCTTGTCATATATCTGTGCTCATGGTTACATTTGTGTGTGTTTGTGTGCGACAGGCCATCCTAATTGAAGTTCCTAGGCTGCAGCATATCATTGTAGTGGATAGCACACCAACCACATGGCCCGGCTATCCACGGGGCATCACTGTTCATAATATGGCGGCTGTGCAGAAGCTGGGGGCCAGGCCTGAGAACGGTGAGCCGTTTTACACATTCAGTGGAATTTACTCCTCTTCAATAAGAAATGTTAAGTAGTTATATAATACCTGCTGTGGCTGTAAAGGAGCTTGCTTTCTTTTTAACTGCAAGAGCAAAAAAATTACGTATGAAGCGTCGTCTTTTTACATAAAAGTACCAATATTACAGTAAAGAGAAAAAACTATTTCACCTATTATATTTTAGGGGCTGTTAGTAACAGATGGCCTCACTGTAAATATGATGGTCATTGTGTCTTTAGTTCTTAGGGCATGGAAGTTGTGGGTGGATTGGTATCGGTCCCATTAGGTCATGTGAACGAGGAAGTGCTCACATCTGTGTCAGACTGAGGTCAATACGATGCCTGATCAGTTAATGCATTAGGTGGATGAGGAAGAATCCTCACCTTCTATATTGCGTTCTTTTGGACAGGGTGAGCCAAAACAAAAGAAGCTGGTGGTGTCATGTGCATATAACAAAGGAAGAGAAGAGGTTTAGGAAGGGAGGATTGAGCGGTGGGTCATGTTTACACACATCACTTTTAACTTCACATGACATCAACTCTCAGAGCACAAACTCCTACATGCTTCATATCCGAGTGAGACCAAAGGGAAAAAAACGAGAAACCCTCCCCCTGTGACTTTAATGTACTTTACTCTCCCTCTCTCTTCTTTATGCCTCGTTGCTTCCTCTGCTTGGGTCGCAGGGGCCCGGCGTGTTCTGACATGTTGGTTCTGGTTTAGTTTCATTTGATGTTGAACAGAGAGGAAAAACAAGACCATACTCTCCTTTTCTACATAAAGAATCATCAGCATTTTGGCTCAGAAATTCCCAATCCAAATGAGAAATAAGATATAGAAATGATTCATTAGTGCGGGAATACAATAAAGAGGGGAGAGAATGAAAGATGGAAAAAATGCAGGGGTGATGAGGACGTCGTGGAGGGGAGATGGTGTTTTTGGCAACGGTCAGAGATGAGCTTCACTGCGCCAAGAGGGGCCTGATTGTTTAATATCACAGCTGACTATTTTCCATCCTTGTGTTTGAACTTTTACACAGCCTCTCTTGAATTACAAACACTTAAATATTTCCTTGGCCTCTGACACCCAGATCATTTCCCTCATATTAAATCTGTTTATCTTGCACACATGCAACAAATAGAACTCGGGCCGTAACTCTGATTCCAAGAATGCGTCTGGGTCTGTGTCTGTGGTTCTGAAGAGTTCGGCTCACATGTGAGTTCGTGTGTTTTCTCTGTTCCTATCACAGCCGCACGCGAGCGCAAACAGCCGGTGCCTTCGGACATTGCAGTCATCATGTACACCAGTGGGTCCACGGGCATACCAAAGGGCGTCATGATCTCCCATAGCAACATCCTTGCTGGAATCACAGGAATGGCTGAGCGGATACCCAACCTGTGGTAGGATAGGCATAAATACATGATGGTCCATAATTGCTATACCAACAACTTTGAGATATTCCCCACAGTTTATTTCTCTGCTGTGCAATTGGCTTTAATGTTGTGTGATTAGTCTTCAATGAAATACGTCAAGTGCTCTTTGGGCTAATTTCTCGGCCACGGTTTCCATGTAAACTGAGCACATGCACAACAGTGACACAGCCGGTTACTTTCATTTGCAACATTAAGTGCTTATATTAAAACATAATCCACCCCTTCTTCTTGGGATAGAAATGAGAAGGACAAATTCATGGATTGGAGTAGTATGAGTATGAGTAGTAGTATGAGTAGTGATAAGTGTGATAAGCACGGAGGTCAGAGAGGTTAGAAATGTTAAACTTTCAGTCGGCTTTAAATGACAATAATGAATTTCCTGTGTATATTAAGTACTATGACTCTACGTGTCCTTGTCATGTGTGCCATGGAAATGTGACTCCCCAGAATTATGAGGATCCAGATGTACTTGTGTTTAGATAAATGTCAAGCCAGTAGATCATGGTTAAGTCCAAGCAAAGGAACAGATGGAACATAATTAACAGATAATCTTTCTCATGAACGTTTATCTTCCAAAGATTAAAATCGCATGATTAATCATTCCCGATTTAATTTGTAATCAACCTGATTATACAGTAGACCATACGTATATAAACTACATTATTTCAGCTTGAAAAAAATAACTCTGGCTACCTTCAGAATTGTTGATGAGTGTTGTTTTGTGTCTCCAGTGAGAAAGACACCTACATTGGTTACCTGCCTCTTGCCCACGTACTGGAGCTCAGTGCGGAGCTTGTGTCTATTGCTCACGGCTGTAGGATTGGCTATTCCTCACCTCAGACTCTCGCTGATCAGGTCAAGACAACAAACTTTAGTTATTATCATTGTTTCTGTCTTAGTTCAAATGTGTCTCTGGAGTCTGATGTGTCTGCGACTGTGACACTTTTTTTTTCCACACAAAGTCGACCAAGATCAAGAAAGGAAGCAAGGGAGACACCAGCGTCCTGCAGCCCACTCTGATGGCAGCTGTCCCAGTATGTCCACACCTTGCGCTTAACATATCCAAGTCTTAACACGTACCACTATTACCATTATTTGGCAGCAAATCAGAGTTCATTCTGCCTTTGTTTGTAGTCCAGCTGTTGAGTAGCAGTTACATAGTGCAGCAGGCCCGGATCTGCTGGTTGTCTTTCTGGACTGACTGTGACGTAAATCACTCTCTACCTCCTGTCACTGACCAATGCTGCTTTTTAAAAAAATAGTGTCTCTGAGATTGGTCTTTGAAGTATGTATTAGAGATTAATCCATTTCAGCTGTGGTGACGCCAGGCGGGGCTTTACTCAAACCCTACTATGCCTGGGTTTATTTTGTCAGTGCAAAAAGTGGGTTCCACCCTTCTTAAGTGCTTTATTAGTTTTAGAGGGAGTTTACAGTTTAGGAAGATGAAAAAAAGTTGGGCCTGCAGTGCGAGCTGGAAAGGCTGCAGTCGGGCTGTTACAAAGAATTAAATCTAAAAGGCCATTACACATGGTCATTCATGTGTCAGATGGATCATTGCACTCCAAAATATGAGAATTAAATCTGCTATACTTAAAGAAAATTACACTGGCACAAGCAACTGTTCTTAATGCATTTCTTATATTTTTTCTCATCATAGAGCACATCACAAATTCCAGGTTAAACAAAAAGAAAAGGCACAAAAAATGATAAAAACCTACAGCCAGTTTTTTATATGGTTAATTGAATGTTTATGTGGGTAAGTCGAAACTTATTTCAGGCTTTTTTAATAACTAAAATTTTGTTAGTGACTCTAATTCCATTGATCGTGTAAGCTAGACTTTAGACCGGCTAGTTCAAGACAATATGCCCATGGCACTGTCTTCTCTCCCTCGCTCACATCACGAGGACAGCCCCACCCTCTCACCCCCCATCTCCCAGTGGTCATAGTGTAAAGGGCAGAGGTCTCCAGTGTCTGGAACCATTCACAGCTGTAGACAGAACGTGAGAAAGCCCCATGCAGTTATCCCCACGACACACACACACACACACACACACAGAAACAAACTAACACACATACAAATTGTTTGCTGTGATATGACTGGTTGATGCGTGAATCCTGTGCCGACTTCCTCTCCCACTGCTTTGGCTTTACACACACACACACACGCATGCTTGTGCATACACACCCACATGGACCAGCTGTTTTTTTTTTATCGTTTTTTTGTTTGTGCCCTTTCCCCCCTATTTTTCAAATCCCGCTTTTGCTGATTTGGATGATAGATTTAGATTTAGATGATGAAACATTGTGAATCTGAAGGGTTCAGTTCTTCACACAGCAGTCCGATCGACAGTAGGACCCTTTTAACTGATGTTCCTGATCCACTTTATCCCTGAAAAATAAGCCTAATGTATAATGCACTGTCTCAAGGTCACTGTTACACACAATCACCAAATAAAAATCATTATGTGTCATGAGATGGAAATATATTATTTGAATTTCTCAGAATTCTTACCTTAATCTCACAGATTTTAACCTTAATCTCAAGAATTCTGAAAAATAGTAACAATTCTGACGATAGACTCAGAATTCTGACTTTTTTTCCCAAACGTCAGAAATCTCAGTTTTGAGAAAAAATTTGAAAAGAATTTTGAATTTTTTTTCTCAGATAACTCAAATAACTTATTCAGGTTGGCCCTAATCCTCTTCCGTAGCA
This sequence comes from Microctenopoma stevenorrisi, assembly GCA_032270685.1. Lineage (NCBI taxonomy): Eukaryota > Metazoa > Chordata > Actinopteri > Anabantiformes > Anabantidae > Microctenopoma > Microctenopoma stevenorrisi. The sequence continues at coordinate 6,635,721 of JAUMTR010000005.1, read as the reverse complement.
TTGCACTATATCTACAGACCAAATTTCAGTGTTCTGGAGTTTCCCCTTAAAATGTTACTGTTTTTAGAGATATAGCAAACATCTGGTTCAAATCTACTTTAAGCTTTCAGAGCTCTCAATGGGCCCCTATTAGAAGTTATACTGGCAATGCAACCATGTATTCTTTTACTGCACAATAAAGTTTATCATCATATTATGGCAAAAATTGTTTCTAATATATCTCTGATTCATTCCTCTTCCTCTCACCTTGTTTTCTCTGAGCCAGTGATACTTATCGTCTCCGTTTTCTCTCTGTTCATTTAAACTCAAGTACATACTGTGTTTCATTATTCATCTTTCCTAATCTTTGTTTCACCTGCACCCCTGATCCTGTCCTGGCTTCAGGAGATCATGGATCGTATTTATAAGAATGTGATGACCAAGGTCGAGGAGATGAACTTCATCCAGCGAACCCTCTTCATTCTGGCATACAACTACAAGCTGGAGCAACTCGCCAAAGGAAACAGCACACCTTTGTGTGATAAGTATGCAGAGAGTTGTTAAAGTTGTAGTTCAATAGGAGAGAATCCTAAAGAATTTTAACGTATAGGATTTAACGTAAGCTTTTTTTTTTCTATGTGCACTAATCCGCCTTCCTCCTCCTACTCAGGCTGGTGTTTGGGAAAATTCGGTCTCTCCTGGGAGGTCAGACACGAGTCTTGCTGTCAGGAGGCGCACCGCTCTCTGCAGCCACGCAGCGCTTCATGAATGTGTGTTTCTGCTGCCCAGTGGGTCAGGGTTATGGTCTGACGGAGACCTGCGGAGCTGGAACGATTAGTGAGCGTAAGGACGACAAAATTCGATATAGAATAACGCACTATTCATATCTAACAACACAGATGGGGAAAATAGGGAAAAATGTCAAACCCTAATGTTACTGAGGAAGTAAATTATGAGCATACATGTACCCACACTAACATACTTACATACATCCATACAACTTCCAATGTGAAGTGAAACTATTTGAAATGAGTTCAATCAAATCATAAAGTCATTCATATCAAATGAACATTCATTAACTGAAAAAGTTGCACAACGATGAGTAATTGCGGGAAGTTGTTTATAAATCTCGGAGCACAGATAAAAACAGTGGGAGGCAATCAAGGGATGGGAAAGTAGATGAAAAGAAAACAATAAGATGAGATATAGTAAAGAGTATATTGTGCAAGGGCTTTAAAGAACAGACAAGGGAGTATGTTATCTTTTTTTTTAGTTGGATGCAGTGATATGGAAAAATAAACCTTAGTGACAAGGAATTTCTGCTGAAAACCCAGTTAGCATTAGATTTTTACCCTGTTGTGAAACCTCCAGTGGGTTTTACGGGAAGTGCTCATGCACAAAATAAATACACTAAATACAAATGAATGTGTCCCAAGAAATGCTGAAATTTCTTACAGCTTCTCATAAATAAATTCAATTCTTTTTTCTATTTTTTAATGGGTGTGTGTATGTGTCTGTAAAAGAATGCCACTCATGGCTGTCCCGGCACTCTGTTTTGAACAATGTGGTTGATCTACATGTTTTCAAAGCCAAAACATAAATGAAGTCCTCTCAGTCTTTCCCAGGCAGACTTAACCAACAGCAGCCAACAGCCTGGTACTCTACCACTGGGCTCATTTGAGCCAGGAAAACTGCTTTATGAACCTTCCTTTGGGATGAGGTTTCCACGGTGAAGGAGCAAGTGAGGTCGAGTTGCTATGGTAAATGTCGTTCCTTGATGCTAGTGGCTTTTGTTTTGTGTCGTCTGTTCTAGTGTGGGATTACAGCACTGGGAGAGTGGGAGGACCGCTGGTTTGCTGTGAGATAAAGCTCAAAGACTGGGTGGAGGGTGAGTGGAGACACACACACGCACACACACACATGCGCACAACTGATATAAACTACACAGTGTCAAATATGATTCACAGAGACAATAATCAGGCTTTAAAACTTTTATTTCTTTTCTTTTTTGCTCACACATACTCAAATAAATGACTTTTTAAATTTCAGGAGAGATCATTGTACCTGTCTCTTAACCATGTAAGGAAACGACACGATCATAACTTTGTGTTTGTTATTAAATCTTGCTGCTTAAAAAAACTTGAGATCATTGCTTATTTACTTGGCCATAAATATAACTCACGGTAAAGACGCTGTCACATTTTTAACTACAAAAAGTGGTGTTGCAGATTCAGCATAATTTGTGTTTGACAAAACTAGCCCCCGCATTGCATCCGGTGATGTTAAACCCTGCTTTCAGGAGGTTACCGTAGCACAGACAAGCCGCGCCCTCGAGGAGAGATTCTCATAGGTGGACCAAATGTAACAATGGGATACTACAAGAGTGATCCGAAAAACCAAGAAGACTTCTTTGAGGACGACAATGGCCAACGGTGGTTCTGCACAGGAGACATAGGACAGTTTCATGAAGACGGGTGCCTGGAGATAATTGGTGAGGAAAGTTGGGTGAGCAGATTAATAAATGACTGGGTGTGTAGATTAGATAATAAATATGTTGTTTGGTGGCAGCAGAAAACCATTTGAGGAAATGTATCAAAACTGTGCCCCAGATTTTTGGATTTCTTCCAGACAAGCTCTCTACTCCGCTTCCATCAATCAGTCTGACAGGAAACCTTTAACAAATCACTTCCCAGAATTACTCCACAGCCGTGTTTACTTTATTCAGCCAAACCCTCCCAACGACGACGTTGCTCAGATATATGCAATTTAGTTAGAAAACTGGTCATTCCCCAGCGTCCTCCCTACGCTTATTTGAGATATACACAGATGTATTCACACTAACAGATGTGCTCACAGTGATGCAAATAGTTACAGCTGTCTCCTCTGTGTCTCTAGATCGTAAGAAAGACTTGGTGAAGCTACAGGCAGGAGAATATGTCTCCCTGGGAAAGGTGGAGGCCATATTGAAGAACTGCTCCTTGGTTGACAACATCTGTGCCTATGCCAACAGGTTTGTGTTGGTGCATCAACTGTAAATACTAAACTGGTGTTTTATATTCCAATGCATATATCACTCTCCACATTGGGAAAGACACAATAAATGAACGGTGGTAATGTTCAATAACTACTCACGTTACCATTGAAGTAGTGGCATTAGAATTGCACACACTAGTAGTCACAAAACCAGACATTCATCAACAACTTCATCCCAAAGTTGCATTAATGTTCAGTGTTGCCATTCACATCCCTGTTTCTATAAACAGCTGGTGGCTGCTTACAGCAAAGAACTATAAAACTGATGTCGCACCGCATGGTTCATTCCTATTTTACAGGAATATCTACTATTACAAGCCTGTCATGCTTCTAGCGAAGTAGAAGCAATAAAGTATCTCTGCATACTGTATTCTGTTGTCAGTAGGTTTGACAAACATCCTTTGAGGCTCCATGTAAGCAGAATAACTTGTTAACTATTTGACAAGGTAATTGCTGTTTGTATGTAAATGTCTTGGCTACATATTTGGTCAGCTTAACCTCACCAGCAATGCGCGTGTCAGGTCATGTCACATCTTATTTATATAGCCCACAATATCACAAATTACAAACTTTTCTCAAGGGGTTTTACAGCCTCTACAGCGAATCTGTTCTTAGATCCTCACATCAGATAAGGATAAGAAAAACCACTCAGGAAGACCAACAGAGGAGGAATCAGTCTTCTAGGACAGACAGCCATACAATAAATGTTGTGTGTACAGATCAGAGCAAAAATAATGATCCAGGAGGACGCCGATCAACTCTCACACGCAGGAGTCACACTCAACCTCCGGGAAAGACTACACAACTACACTGAAGGCGAGAAATGAAAAGAAAGGGCTGGGAATCCTGAAGGATGAAGATCCCAATCCAAAACATCTGGAAAGAGAAACCAACAGCCAGGGGAGAGAGAGAAGTCCCATGACAGGCGATGACAGAGAGGAGGAGTGAATGTGTAGAGAGAGATGAGACACACAGCTCGGTCCCTAATGTGCTTAAAGGAACAAACAGAGGGTTAGACAGATGCCAGGGTTTTCACAAAGTTTACAATAATCTGGCTGAGAGGGCAACGTGGACCTCATAAATTCTACATCCTGTTCTTTAAAGCTGCTGTAATCAGTGTTAATATTAACAATGGCTTTTTGACTTTGAAAGGGCTCTCTCACTGTGACGGGGAAACTGCAGCTCCCGGCTCTCTGCAGCTCCCTGTACTCGCTAATACTGTGTTGAGACATTTTTTGGTTCTATTTCCTTTTATGGATAATTATCTCACTCGGTGGAGAATTCACGGCTGCTTGACTTCGTTACACATGCACACACATTGTCAACTTTACTTGCTAGAGACTTATAACTACTTTCTGTTCCTCTTTCACCTTGACATCCCATGACCTGTCCACTTTTCCTTATGCAGTGACGAGACATACGTGATTGGGTTTTTGGTGCCCAATCAGAAACAGCTCCTCGCACTGGCTGACCAGTACAGTATCCGAGGGTCACGGGAGGAGCTGTGCAACGTCAAGGCCATGGAGGAGCTGGTCCTTAAGGCCATCACTGAGACTGCCCTAGCAGGTAAGAGGCAGCAAAGAAACATGCACGAGGTTCCTTACATTCATACCCATGCTCCTTTGTGCTGATGTTACATTTGCTTGTGCTGCAGCCCAGCTAGAGCGCTTCGAGATACCTCGCAAGATCTGTCTGAGCCCAGACCCTTGGACGCCTGAGACAGGATTGGTGACGGACGCATTCAAGCTCAAGCGCAAAGAGCTGAAAACACATTACAAGGAAGACATCGAGAGAATGTATGGTGGAAAATAACAAAAACCAGCACGTCGTTATTCACTCTCAAAGCACAGACCAACACTTGACTCAGAAACATTCCCAGTGCCCCCATCTCTCTGTCTTCTACCCCATTAATAAAAGGGCCGACGTGGCCTACATCTCTGTTTAATCTATACCTAAATCTAAACACTCAACAAAAAGCATAGGATGTTACTATGTTCCACTTTATATGAGCCGCTTCAGTCGAGGAAGTGGCTTTTACTTGAATTTGTAACTAAACACAGGCAGATAAAAGTGTTTGAAAACACCCCTGTCCACTGCTGCCTTTTCCCTTTGTGCATCCAGGTGGGTGACCTCTCTGTGAACGTCTTTATTGTTCCAGATGTGAGTTATGAAACAGAGAGTCTGTTGAACTCTTTCTGAGTGCCACAGAAGCAGCGTGAGCCTGCTGGAAATGTTTGTTGCCTTGTTTCTTTGTGCTCACCCAGGAGGCACTAGGTCAATGTGTATGTCTCTATATCATCTGTCCTGTAGTGCAGTTTGATCCTCTTCTCAAACCCCGTTTTCCTGCAGGTCAGGAGACAGTTAACAGCTTTGTTTCATTGTTTTGAGTTCTGTCCATGGTTTATTTTACCTGCCACCCACAGTCAGACGTTGACTCCCACACTCTCGGGGCGTCTCTCTCATCAGCACATCTTGATACCAAAAGCACAAAGTCGTTTGAGGCCAAATGAGAGCTGGTTGGTAGGATTACTGAGGTCATATCTGATCGAATGACTTTTTTTCCTTTATAAACAGTAAGGCCGTTACTCCTGTTTTAGAGAAAATGCACCTGATACTTATTTAAAAAGAACCGTTGTTTATTCTATTGAATTTTGCTACTGTGATAGAGTATACTTTTGTATGTCCTGTACAGACAACTGTGTGCACATATGCATATTTCCTGTAATTGCTTGTGTTCCAGATGAAATTACTGTGTAATTATTGTCACGTTTGATAAATCATGGTGCAATCTAAAAAGTATCCGTTCTGTCCTAGTAAGGCAATAGATTGAAATAGGATTTGAAGAGAACTTTTCCACTCTGCACGGGTGCACTGGCTGATAAATCAGCACACTTTCACAACAGCAACGTCTGTGTGTATGTATGGCTCATATGTATTTTGCAGGGCCGTCATTACCAGCTTATTTATCAACTGCATAAGTGTGACAGAGCGTCTGATTACGAATATGCTCATACACAGCACAAACATGCCTCCAGTATCCCTCACAGTGTGACAAATGTTGCCTTTTTTGTCTCAGCTTTCTAACTCTTGGCTGGATTTTAATAACACGTTTCTTCCTGTGTGTACATACGCTGCATGTGTGTGTGTGTGGAGATGTGGTCAGTATAGGAAGCACATGTATTTTTCCTCTATTTTAGCTTAAGGACTAGTTTTGGATCTCCACTCTTTCTCTGTTTCAAGAGCCTGCTTTTTAACATAAGTGCATCCAACTATTTATTGCCTTCTGGAGAAATACTTTAATTCAGTAAATAAAGATTGTGTTTGGTCAACCAGCAGGACTATTTCATTGTTTCATGTTTCTGTTTCTGTCACTAAATCCCACGACTTTATCTGTATTAATTATTCTGTATTCCTCACTGGGTGTGAAATTTAAGAATATATGTCACAGTAAAGCAGACGGATGATGACTTTTATTTATGCGTGAAGACAAACTAAAGAGTGAAATCAACTCTCACTTATTTAATAACAGTAATCCTTGGAGCTTAATCAAATGTAATCATTAACTCACTGGACATTACAGATTTAGGATGTAAGTTCCTACTGATGTCAAAATTAACGCCAGCTGTGTCTGTGTCTAGTGAAAAGGGTGCAGTTCAGTCACACTATTAAATGGAATCAGTCCTTACGGTATTGAATTTTTATAAGAGGAGAAAGTTTGACCAATAATATGACTAAAATACACTGTAACAAAACCATATACAATCTATATACTATAGTCATACTCACAGGAGCAATTGATATTTCTATAATAAGATCAAGAGCTTAATAAAACTTTAAGTTCACTGTGAATATACTGATTACTATAAAGATGTGGTCCTGCAAGAAATGTTTGGGATGCATGAATAAAGGTTCTTTGGCTTCTGCTGGAGATCAATAACAAGGATTTGGTTGGAATATTTGTTAAACATGTCTCTGCCCGTCTTTCTCTCACTGCAACATGCACAGTGGTGGTTCAGTGATACATTTACTAAAACAAGTCATTTGCTTGATAGGTCCGCCTTTCAGCACTGCTGTGGCTTTAATGAATGTTTTGAATGAGCATATTCACTGGCTTCAAATTCATTTGCAAGGAAAATTAAAAATCCTGTGTGATGAGATAAATAGACAACATATATTTGTTGGTGCACCAGGATGCAACAGAAAGGAAATTAGAAGACTAAAAAACTATTTAGAAGGTCCAGTAAGTATTGTATTGTATTTGGCTAGTTTTGCCCTCTGGACCTCATTCTTTGGAGCCCTAAAGATGATGTGATACTTCTTCACTAAGTCAAGTCAAAATATACCCAAAGAAATATGCTGGTTTCATAAGAATTCTCAACAGGTGTCAAAAATGGGAAAATCTACACCCCTTCAGCGCTTCCACAGATCCTGGACTCATCTCACAAACAGTCATGTGACTCATGATGACACTCCAGGGTCTCCGTATAAATAAGTCCATCCTATTAGTACTGCTGCCAAACTCCAGAGAAGCTGCAAGAAGATCCGAGCTGTGAAGGTTTGAGCGAGACGTGGTTCTAAAGTTGGGTGAGTTGACAAATCTGGTTTATATTAAAGGTTGTTAGTTTGGATTTGTGTAAACTAATTATGCAAACCTTAAGTAACTTTATTAAACTATCGGGACTTTTTTAAACATATAAGGTTAGTTGAGTGTATTAAATAACTGCATGTGCATAATGGCCACACAAACAATGCACACAGGTTTTCATCGTTTTTTATCACTTAATTATGTAAAAAAAATATTATAAAAGTATTATATAAAACAAATAATGAAAAAAACACATAGTGGCGAGAACTGTCCATGTTTATGACTACTTTTTCTTATCTTTTCAGCGAACTAAAGTTCCTCCACGTAGGCTGCACTAAAGGAAAATGGAGAACTCCACGACGTCCCACAGACGGTTCACCCCGCACACGCAGAGCAGTGCAGGCTCCCAGGCGGAGAAAAGTGACGGCAACGCGTACCTCTACATCTTAATAGTCATGTCTTTCTACGGGATCTTCCTCTGCGGGATAATGCTCGGGTACTTCCGCTCCAAGAGGAGGGAGAAGAGGAGGATCAACATCTTCACGCGCCTGGTGCACGAGGAGGAGCAGCGACTGTGGGGCGCACTGCCGAAGAAGCACAGCCTCACCTTTCCCACCGCTGTCTCCGGACTGTGCTCGGTGCAGGTGTCGCTGCCCTTCTGTGGGAACCACGGAAATCACTTTGGACATCTCCAATACGAGGGCGCGCTTCCGTCCCCGCTGGCGTGCGTGTTGTGCACGGAGCAGAGCAGCGTCAGCTCCTTGTGTTCCTCCCCGGACACGCGCTTCGCCATAGAGGAGGAGTCGGACAGCGGCACGGCGGAGGGGCCGGAGGACAACATGAAGGGAGGATCCGAGAACAGCGGAGATGATTCAGGCTGAACGGTGCAACACAAGCTCTGCGTAAATGCTGCACGGCCTAAAAGAGGAGAAACAGAGCCTGGAGAGAAAAGACCAGGCGGTGCTCAGGCTTTAAATACCAGAGGCCCAGACTGTCCAAACATCTGTCTGCCGTCAAATCCCCAAATCCAACATTTTCGGTGATGTAAAATCTATAAAAGGGCTGGAGAAAGGCAAGGCTCTGTGAATGTGTGAGGGGTTTTGGGCAGCTGCTGACAATGTACAGTGAGATCCCAAATATTTTTCTCTAATGTCTTATGAACTGATTTCAAACTTAGTTTTTCACTATCTCAGCTCTCCATATTTATGTCAGTAAGAACAAATGTGGACATATATATAACATTCACCACAAATGGCCGTATGGAAATTACCTTGGATTTAAGTATCAAACAGTAGAGAGAGTGAAAACAAGGACTACAAATATAATTTGTATGCGCTGGGATAATTTAGAACTTCTAAATGAATCAATAGTTAGTGAATGAAGTTTAATTCAGTAGAATTTAATTTATTCCTTAAAGGATAATTGTATGCGTCACCAGCCAAGTCACTACACATGCAGGGTGAAGAAAGGGAACAAAAACACTGCTAAACATAAAGGACAAATGCTTAATATGTGATTTTTGAAAATAAACATTAATAACTCAATATAGTTTAAGTTAAAATCACATACATTTTTGTTTTATTGCACAAGTATGAATTTGCCTTATTTTGGCGGTGACCCCTCCCTGCAGGAGGATTGGGCTGATGACTCACCCTGCAGGACTCTGAGTGAGAGACTGGCTTAATTTGGGTATTTGGACCGAACTTGACTTGCTCTTGCCAACATGGTCTTGAACATTGAAATGTACCTGGAATGCACTTGAAAGACTAAGGCTAAACCAAAAAGTATTTGTTGAGGCTTCTGTTTATACACGGTTGATGATGTAGGTTTACTTGATGGAAGCAATGCACTATACACAATGTTTGTATTTGTCACTCTGTAAGGATAATTTAAAATGTTAAAAGTGTTAGTAGAAAAATAAATGCATTTGAATTAAAACTTGTTTTACTTTGTGCTTTGGTCTTTCACCAGCAGGGGGCAGTCCTGCAGAGCTTTGTTGGTGGTTGCTTTTTTAAACATGGAAAAATGAAAGAGATAGGAAAAGATGGAAAGAGTGGCTTTATTATTATGATGTTATTTTTAGATGGAGCCTAGATTGGATAACTATAATAATATTGTACACACAGTGCACCACAGCTCATCATTTTCATATCCTCAGCTAAACCTACTGATTCTTACAAAGCCACAGCAGGCTAAGGCCTAGTTATTTTAATTATGTCCCTATGTTTACAATTGACTATACAAAAACCTCTGGTGACAGAAAGAGGTTATTTAGTAATTTTACCACTAAAAGAGCCCCTGAGGGACCATAGATACCATTTAAGGATCCATCAGACTGGGTTGTCACATCCTGATCTGACACAGAGAACCCATTGATAACAGCAGTGATTCACTGAAGCTTTTCTCTTGTCTGAGGCAGCTTCAGGTTTTCAGTTCCTCTGAGGTGATGCTTTGTTGTGTTTTCCCCCCCTCTTTAGAGCACCCATTCACGCACACAAGCGCAGGCTATCAGCAGAGCTGCAGGCTCATGGCCCCACAACTCACTGGAGTGACGGCACACAACCACACCAACATAAGCAGCACTAATGGCCAAAGGGAAAGCACATAAACATCTCATGACGTACATGTATTGACAGTGTGTTAGCTCTGACAGGTCCAAGGGTGTCTGGTAGGACCTGGATTAGATGTGTGTGTGTGCAAATAATGTAACTTTAGATACTTTTAATTTAGTGCCATTGCAAGTAAGTCGTTGCAGGCTTTATTATTAAGCATTAAAAGGAACACGAGCTGACTGGAAATGAGGTGCACCATTACTGTGGATCTTGACAAATGCTAATTTTCAGACTCTTGTGCCGTCTTTTACAAAATGTAGCATGGTTCTATCCATAGTACAAATAATGTGCCACGGTACTGTACACGGTACAGTCCTTAGAAACCAGCCAGTTTTATGGTTTCTAAGGGACCCTCTTTGCCTGTGTTGGATTTACATGGAATTAGAGCAAAGGTAGCTCAGTGGTTAAGGCAGAGGGCTGGGATGCAGGAATACCAGGATCAGTTCCCAGCTGCGGCACCCAGCTCATCCCCCATACCAGGTGTGTCCCTGAGTGAGACACCCAGCGCCAGCTCCTCAAGCGCCGCCTGTGGCTGCTCACTGCTCCCCCAGAGGGAGGATGGGTCAAATGAAGAAAACAAATTTTGTTGTAACATTGTATTCAATGACAATAAAGCAGATTCTTCTTCTTCAATGTTCAGTGGCTTGAAAACATTCTGTGATTTGGCCTTTCCAGTAAACATTTAGCTCGTTCGTGGTATGAACTAGATGTTTTACCTTCCAGGCAGCTTTTTTTGGAGTATGTAGACGGTTATACTGTATGAGCTTCAGTTCATAGGTACTGAAAAAAACAAGCGACAGAAGTCAAAGACAGCGGAGGTTGTCTTTGCAGTATCTCTGTGCCCACAGACATCAAAAAAGAGGGAATTATTGCGAAAGGAAGCGCAATTGTATTTAACAGAAAAAGTAGAAATCGGAGTGAAAAGCAGACCTAAAGTAAAAGACAGAAAGACTTCTGTGTCTCTCTCTCTGTGTCTTCCTGTCTAACATATAGCTTGACACAGATTGCTGAAGCATTGTAATTTGGTACACAACACTAACATCCCACTGAAAAATCCATGTACAGCAAACACACAGTGACCCATTCTTTTACTGCCAGTTAAAGGCGATGTGCTGCTGCAGCTGTAGCAACAGGCAGGAATAATATGCGCAAGCTGCCTGGTCCTCTGTTATAGTGTCTGAGACAGTGGTGACGGAGAGCGGGGACGTTTTTCTCAGGAGAAAGAGCGAGTAAAAGGAAGCAGGACAAGAATGAGAAGCAGATGTGATGCGCAGAGCGTCTCGTGCACTGTGTAGCAGGATGTTTGTCATTAGTGTCCCTCTGTGGGAGTCAGTGGGGCCTGTGTCCTGTCTCGGGCCTCACACACTGTTAATGAGTCTGGAGATGATGTGTATTTTATGTGCTTTGCTTAGATACAGCCAATTTAATCCCCTGTGTTTCTCCTTGGCCTACTCTGGTATTTTAGTGCTGAGGAACTCACAAAGACAGCAGTCTTCTAAACATGTCTCAGAACAAGACTTTTCTTATTCAAACATCAGTGATAATGTGGCTGTGCGCAAAAAGCAGATCACAAATGAAGGTGAGTTTATCACTTGTCTCCCCTTGTCTCCATCTTCTGGCAGTGAAAGTTGACGACTCTGCCACAGGTGACAGCTCTGATGAGGAAGAAGACTATGCTAAACCTCAACCTCAATAGATGGGGTTAAATTGACACTTTACCTTAGTGCTTGACTCACTCAACAAAGCTGCCTTACATCCCTGGAGGGCCATGGTAATTTTAACACTTGTTTGGTATAGTACATAAATTCTGACATTATATATGTAAATCCAGGCCTTGGATTTGTGTATGAATTTTCTCTGTTCCAGGTGTTGACCCATCGTGGCAGCCATTGGACCACTCTGCAGTGTGTGTGTCAGACTGTGTGGGACCAAGGACCAAAGACCAAAGAAGAATAGCTTTTTTTGCACAGAGGGCTCACAGCAGAACAACTGCAGGTTACCTTCACCCCACTACTGATACTGGCTACTGGCCTAATCATGGACATGTTAAACAAACTGTAGGTAGCTATATATACACTTGTTTAAAAAAACATCTAATTATTCCTTTCTTTCCATCTAGCAGTGGAGTTTGTATGACAGCGATGTGACTGAACTAGAGTCCAGTCTCCAGTTCTCAGCCCCACTGGATTATAGCACCCAGGTGGACCTGGGCTGGGTCCACACCTTGGTGTTGCACACTCTGGAGCAGCTCCATGAGAGTCCCACTGAGCGCAAGGTCCAAAGAGAGGAGAAACTTTAAACTGGGGGTAGCATGGTAGCTATAGAGGAAGATGGGAAGAGAGAAGGTCTGGGGACATCTGGTGGTAAAGTGGAGGACACTCAGGGAGTAAGGGCAAAGATTCTGATAAAAAAGAATAACAGCTAATGTAGTAATCACTTTCTGACACTTATATGAATTGTTCTGTTTGTGTTAAGATTTGCTGCTTTCTTTTTTATGTCAGGGTTAGGGTTAGTAGAATTAAAAGTCACTGTATGTTCCTTGACTTTTGGTAACTCGCAAACAAAACATTTATTTAAATGCAGTGATTGAGAAACAAAGCAGTACTACAGGACTTCCAAATCCTTGCATGCTGCTTGACTTGAGTACACTAATAAAGATTGAGATTTAATTCACTATTCAAGAAATACCTCATGGATGTACTCGGACACATCATCAGCGATGTTGTCCTGGGTTCATCGGGTGTTTCGGGTCTCGCAACATTATACACCCTCACCCAGTTAACCCAGCCGGGGTTGACTGGGTGGGGTTGCCTTCTCAGCGGCTTCCATTGCGGACTTAATGGCCCTCTTCTTTGCTGCTCCTATAATGCCCAGGCGGCTCAGGAC
>JAUMTR010000005.1:6561777-6613849 GCA_032270685.1 Microctenopoma stevenorrisi | reverse complement strand
ACACACACACACTGTCTTGTCTTTCTGTCTTGTTATAATTTGTCTGTAATTTGTCTTTAATTTATTGTTTTTCATGTACTTGTTTTCTGTCTGTCCTGTCCTAGAGAAGCTAGAAACGACCAGAAGCAAATCCCTGTATGTGTAACATACTTGGAGAATAAAGCTGATTCTGATTCTGATATTAACAAATTACTAAAATAACATGTCCTTTTCCTGTAAAACTTTCATGCTTATTGTGCACATGTATTAAAAAGTTAATAATATAATATTGATAAAATACAATGCAGTAACTGCCTTAAAATATTAGAAATCTTTGCCACACTGCAGTTTGTGTGGGCTGCTGCCTCACTGCATCTTTAGTCTCTGTGCAGCTGCTAGATCTCCAGCAGATTTTTCAAATGGCTGCCTTAATTTGTGCTGAACACAGACTGTCTGAATAGTTACTAAACACGTATTATTGTATGGCTGTTATCACGGGTATGTTTCATTTAAGTTTGGCTTTGTGAGAGCAATTACTTTGATCTGAAAGTGTTCATGTTATATGAGAGACACATGCACAGTACAATAAAACAACAATGACATTGAGTGAGCTATGAGTCATCAGCTGAGGGTATTTATACATGGAGGGAAAAAACAGCACAATAATCACAACGAGCGGATGTCATTAAGTGATAAGTTGCATGGAAACACTTTTACTGCTTACAGTTTGTGGGTAGGGATTAAATAAATATAAAAAGGTTACCGTGCACTTTGCGCTGGTGGAGCTTTGTTGTCATGATTACAATATTAACCACATGATCGAGATAGAGGATGATGATGGTCATGACCAAAGGAAACCAACATTAACAGTTGGTAGGAAAGAAGATTGGTCTCCAGTGTATCAATTCAATTTAATTAAAAAAACTGGGCAATTTAAGAAATAGTGTATAAGTCTAATTTTGTTGTCTCATCCAATCGGCCCAACACTCTCCCTCTGATTATTTTGTTTCTTTATATGTCATCTGACTTCTTCCTTTCCCCTTCTCATAAAAAAATGTGGCTACTAAAAGCTTTTGTTATTTGTGAGTAAAAACATGATGCTGCCATTTATCTTGGGAAAGCAATGTTAGATTTGGGGGTAAAGATCTTGGACGCAGCAAATCCCTTGAGAATTATAGTTACAGTCATGGCTTTAAGTGGCATTGCTGAACTATTCTTTTCTGCTGAGGCAGAATGGCTGTGCAAGAACTTCTTTAAAAAAGAAAAAACCCAAAGATTTGTTGCATAGGTTTTAATAACTGGATCAACACCAGTTCTGAACTAAACATAGAAGGACCTTCATTCTTAGGCATCAGCCTTTTAGTTATTAGCAATAGAAAACTTGCTTGACTGACATGAGGAAGACTATAGTGTTCCAACACTAACCAGTCCATGGCCTGTACCATGATGGTTATACTGACACCACTTGGCTCAACAATTTGATTCTCTGCTGATATCAGCACCAAAAAAAGTACATTGCTCCTGGGTGCACTCAGTTTGGCTTTACAGTGGTTAAAATGGATTCCAGTGGCAACCCAGCAGCATAATCCTCTTTCCAGCTGAAAGCTTGATGTAGCCCTACCAGCACTCATAGAGACTATCAAAGAAAAACTATCATTCTTTAGGGGTGAACTGATCCTTTGAAGCATACCATGGAAAACTGTTTGACACTCAAAAGAGTTAGAAACTATTTGACACTCAAAAGAGTTAGGACTGAGAATCGCTTTTATACCATGGCCTTACCTGCAAAATAATGAATTGCAGCTGTGAACACACCTTATACAGCTGTGCACCTTCCAAAAACCAAGTTACAGTAATCTTTCTGCTAAAAATAAACTCATGGAAATCCCATCTAACATCCACACAACAGCAAACAGACACAGGGATCCCAGTAGCATTTATGAACCAGTAGAATCCACTTTTACTACCATGCCCCTGAGGAATTTACTGACAAAGACCTTTTCCAAAAAGATGAGCTCTAGCTTCATCTCTCCAAACTGTTTAGGTGTATCCCCACTTGAATTTGGCGTTTCTCAACACTTCACCTTTACCTCCACATTTCTGTACACAAAGTATGATGTATGATGATAAATTACCAGAATTTCACACATATTCCCACCTGACACAGCCACACTAAATGAAAATGGTTTTCAGCATAAGTATCCACCTTTTTGTGAGAAGGCTTTCATTACAGCTGCTCTTGACATTTCTTTAGGTGCTTCTTTGTGAACAGCAGAGAAAGAAGTTAGCCTCTTTTTCCACCACTGGCTTCTTTCTATGGTGACATCCAAAGGAAAAAGCTTGTTCTTCATGAAACCAAGTGCCAAAGATACTGGTTCACAATAAGTTTTACAGAACGCTTCAGTGGGCTACACCGCACAAACAATGAGACCGACAGTCTTGTACAGATTTCTGTTGCTGGTAAGTCACAGAGAGTAATTGCTATGTCCAGTGTAGTGCCTGAGTCAACAGCTACAATTGGTGTGACACTGTCATCCGACATTGTGACTGCATAACTTGATACTCTCCAGCATTTTATTGTTTTTTTCAGCTCATTGTTTTGTTTTTACAACCTGAAACGAAAACTGTTGATTTACTCTAAACTGTGTCTAGTTAAATCATATTCACTTGAACTGATTTGGTTGCTGACAAACCATTTAAAATAGAAAAGACTAAGCTAAACGTTCAGCAGACTGTACACCATATAATCACATCGATAAACAGCACATTTGTGTTTAGCACAGACATTTCTTAGTGTGTGTACACATCCCACGAGAGAGAGTCACAGCCAATCCAATGCCGTTACATGTAATCCAGGGATGTACCATCTCTGGTCTCCATGGACACCTATATCACCTATAACAGTACAGTATGGATGTTTCTGCATTGTGAAAACATTACAGGTTACTGCAATCAGCTCCTCAAACTGTCTTACACTATTCCCTTTCAGTCGCACTTTCTCCGGTGACTCAGTATAATTGCAGTCATTTTTCTCTCAGCAATCGAACTCTTTGCGTGGGCATCAAAATGGCATGACACTAAAAGTACAGGCTCTTGGTTCTCATTCTCTGGTGCCAAGGGAGCTAATTGAACTCTCAATGAAACACACCGCACCACAGATAATCTTGTTGTTTTTGACACACAGTCCTACTGTGGCAGGAATTTGTTGGTCTTCTAGGGGGTTTTGTTAGCTAATTATTTCCTGAATAGAACAAATATAATGAGGAGAAAGATAAGAGGCCATAATTGCTTTAGTATGTTCTTCTTCTCAACTCTTCTGGCATCAGTGATCTGACAGTACATGAAGATCTCACAATGAGAGCAACTCTCATGAGAGGCTCAAGAGAAGTCGTTGCAGTATTCCCAAATAGGCAGCATGCTTAGATGCAGAGGATGAGCTCCGTCAAGCTGAACATACAGCCAGCTAATTGACAAGGCAGTCAACCAGTTGTGACGTAGGTCAAACTCAGAGTTCAGGCATCCTGCGTGATTTCAAACTTGTCATTGTTTTAATTAGTGTGTATGTGATTGAAAACCTGTACCTCAATGATACCAGGGTTTTTATTGGATTAATTGTTCACATATTGTTTTGTTGTAAATTCTAAATATTTTTTACTGCACAGAAGTTAAATAAGGCTCAACTTTTCAATCAGTGTAGTGATGGTTGGTGCACCGCTTATCAAAGTAATGCAGAAAATGGTCAAGCCAAATGCAAACCAGGACAAGAGAGGGTTCAAACAAAAAAGAGTTAGTTTAAAACTGGTCACAGAAAATCAGTTTGAGGAGGCAAACAACAAACTTACATACACAGGTGGTTAAGGTGCAGAAGGACAGTGAAGAAAGGAACTAAACTAACTAACCACGGAGGTAATACTAATAATAATACTCCAGAAAGTGGAGAGGACAGTGAGCAGCAAGCAGGCTTACAAAACTTAAGCTCACTGGGAAAACACGACACCAAGGCACGGGGAAACCTGCAGAAAAGTACATAGAGAGGATTACAGAAAGGAAGAGGCACAACCACATAAAAAATAAGAGAACAAGTGCAAATAAATCTGGCTATTAGATAGATATTTCTTAAACATAACAGAAAAGGGAAAACGTCTGCCTCAAAAAGGTTTAAGATTCTCCCAGAATCATCTTTAAAGTCGCCTAAATCCCCTGTTTCTGTGGCAGGAGTTAGTGTGTGCAGAAAGTGTCATCTGAATAGCTGAATCACCCCAGGCATAATAGACCCGAGGCATTACAGGCCTGCTAACTCTCTCTCTCTCTCTGCGTAAATTGCTTGTGATTAGAGTGTGAATGAGACACAGGGAGACTCGCTGAAAGCGCATGTGTTGAAAGAAGTCCAACAGTCCATTAAAAACAAACAACAGAAATATTATTATGATAATAAGTGTGGTAAAATTGCAGTAAGTGAATGATTCACAAACTGATGACACAAAGTGGAGGGCGGAGGGACCTGAATGATTCCTGCCCTCACTTAGAAATAAATTATCACTGAAGCACAACTTTGCATAACGAGCAAACGCAGAGATGTGATTTTATCCGGGTGTGTAAAGGTACACACACACACACACACACACACACAAACACACATAGTCTTTCACATTCACTCAAGCAAATCTGACCTATGAGTCATTCTGGCTGTACTTCAGACACCCCTCTCTCCCTCCCTCTCTTTCCTACCCACTGGATGTCACAGATGGATGCAGCAGACAGCCACAATTTTAATGCTGCTTCCTGTCTCTCTCTGGGCACTTAGCAACCGCTAGGCTGCGGCTGAGTTTAACCAGCAATTACAGGTGGAATTCGTCATCACTCACCATCGCAGAGAGAGTACAAGACCAGATAAACCAAGACAAAACACGGTGTAAAAGTGGATTTCGATTAATCCAATTTTCAGTCAGAAATAGCCACTCGTGTGTGAAATGAGTGGCAGATGTGTTTGACTGGAATTAAAACATGCACACTGTTTGGTCACAAGGAGCCTTGTCTTTGTGAGAAAGTGAAAGTGGTCAGTGTGTTTCCTGAACTGTTCTTCTGCGGTTACAGCTAACTGCCAGCTGAGAAGAAAAAGCCACTACTTCCTGTAGACCTCGGTTAACGTTCCATTATCTGTGGGCAGCACTGGCTAACTGTAAATACTGTTACTTCCTTATCCGTGCTTTGAGCATTCAATATAGTATTGTCCACAACAGAATGATCCTAAGCACAACACAGTGTCACAATGTAATATGCTGTGGCAGGTTGCTGGTCCTAGTCAGGTATAAAGGGACGACTGTCGCACGTCTGCTGGTGCAGACTCACATCTCACACATTTGTCCTTCTAACTTATGATCCTTTGGACATTTTTTGCTTTAACGGCTACCCTAGAGAGAGAGAGCTACGTTAACCATTTTCAACAGTGGTATTCTGTAACCAGCAAATGTGACATCAAAAAATATTTGAAGGTGCACTGTCTAATAGAGACATAGTAGACAATCGTTTCAGTACCCACCACCCCTTTCTTTCCAAGCATGGGACATCCTACAGTGGGCATCATCACAGCTTTCATGTTGTTGTGTAATCATGACTTCATTTAGTAACAATCTGTATAGTGATGAGACTATTTTGTTTATCTGGGATGATACCAAAAGCATCACATCCATTAGCAGCTCGCTGAAGGTGGTGCAGTGTTGGAGGCTTTTAACGCTGCCACAAATTGTTAGCTATCAGCAACTGTTTGACCTGTCCATGTACCTGTGGGATGTTAAGGGCTGACTGGTGGTGAAAATATTACCTAAAGATGTCTGGGTGTTGTATGTTGGAAAACACACCTGTCAGACCCAGAGGAAAACAGCAGTAGCTGTGCTCACAGGAAGAGGCATTTGACCTTTATCAGGTTAGTGCGGCGGAGAGGTTCCTGGCTGAAGATTTAGTTTGTCTTCAGAAATGAGGACAATAGAGGTGAGACGGGTTTGCAGGAAAACAACTAGTAGTTCATCCCCAGATTTCAGCATAAGTCCAACTTCTGCACAAACAGTGGTTCTTACATATGTAGGTTTCTTACCCAACACGTCTGAGATGCAGCCTGTCTGGCTAAGTAGCTAAAACATATCTGTGGAGGTAAACTAACATGACCTGGCAAGGTGAAGGCCAATCACTGTATCATTCTCTGTTTATGATAGGAAAAATAGCCTAGTTCACATTGACTTTGCAGTATTTCCCCATTGCATGTAATGTTTCCTTTCTTTCTTTATTTCCATTAATCCACATTTCGCTGGGTCATTCAGCCACAGTTGTTTATCATTTCAGAAATCTGCCATTACAGTCATAATGAAAGCTG
This sequence comes from Microctenopoma stevenorrisi, assembly GCA_032270685.1. Taxonomy (NCBI): domain Eukaryota; kingdom Metazoa; phylum Chordata; class Actinopteri; order Anabantiformes; family Anabantidae; genus Microctenopoma; species Microctenopoma stevenorrisi. Next base: position 6,607,503 of record JAUMTR010000005.1, on the reverse strand, counting down.
GAACTAAGAAGTTAGAAATCAGCATCTCATTTTAGAAAATACAAACAAACTGTAAAAACCCCAGACATGAAACCAGCTGATAGCAGCCGACGTGTCTGTGTTTAAACACTATTTGAAATCTGAGGCTGGTTTGTGTTGTCATTAGGCCTTTAAACAGACAGAGGTCGATGCAGAGTAATTCATGACTGTTAGCTTGACTTGAATCTTCCACTTATGAGGTGACGCTGAAAATGATTTTTAATTACAGCATCATTTGGGAAATTATTAATATCTCCCAGTGTGAGCCTGGAAGAGTAACATTTTTAAACAACAATTATTCCATAACAATAAAGCGTTCATATGTAGAGGTTTACTGCGAGGTGCCACCCAAAAGCCAAACAGGACAAAGTCCACACATGCTCAGGTTAATATAACTGTGAAACTTTTACAATATTTACCCTTCAAACCCACAATAGTATGCATTAAGCACAGCATTGAGATAATCAAACACGTGATGAAAAAAGGGCCAAAGGATGACTCGCTTTCCACTCTTCTTCTTCTTCTTCTTCTAACAAAATAAAATACACAATGCCGTTATCCTCAAAGAGGTCAGCGTTTGTCACTGCATTCAGAAATATTCTCAAAAAAACACAAGAACACACTGAGTAAAACAGCTGCTTCTGAACTCCAGGGGCCGTGGAACAGCAGAATAGCAGTAGATCCTAAGGAAAGAAAAACAGTAAATACAAGATATAACACAGAGATCTCTCTCAGAATCCTCCCTACATTACGTAAAACATTTTACCTCCTGGCAGGCTTCCTTTCGACCTTGGTCCTGTGGCGGGGGTTGTTTGTTGTACTGTCTCATAGAATTTTTTTTAGAATGGGCCGCATAAAGTGACTCCACACAGCAACACGAGATGGTTGCACACAAACTTCACAACTGAATGTCTTTAACAACATCAAATCTTTACTAAGTCAACATGCAGCGAGGCCTAGCTCATGTTGCAGTGGTAAAAAAGCAAATGCAGCCAGAAAATGGCACAAATGACGCTTTGTCATAACAAAGTTCTTTGTTCAAATGTTAGATGACATTTTACTGGATCTCTTGCATAATAATTTGTAGGTGTAGCAGTCTGGAGCTGAAGGCACGGGTAACAGAGCTGGCTACATCACGATGCAAATGAAAAACATGTGCTACGCTCCATATCTTAGAGGACTCTGCATCAAAAGTAAGACAGTATCTGAAATCATCAACCTCTCTCAGCCAAGGCTAAATTAATAGTCTTTATATATCAAAACATCTAGATAAGTCACAAGTCAACACTCAAGATAACAGATGACCTACTTCATATCTGTGTTGTTATAAATTAAATGTTCAACCCAGCAATTAAATATATTGAAATAAACCACTTGCAGCTTGCATGTATTAAAATGTAACCGTGTGATTATTTTTTTTGCTACAAGGTAATCTGCACAGCAGGGGATGGAGGCCAGAAGATATGGCTCCATTATAGCTTTTCTGAAAGGAAACCGTTAATAAATGATTCAAGAGATCTGCGCAGTCGGAGCTCTGGGATTCAGAGAAGAATCAATAGCCATAAGAAGCAGAGACCAAATTCAAGGCGAGTTTCTGAAGTGGAATGAAAATGTAAGGTTGCAGCTGCTGCAGGTCACAAAGTGCAAAAACACTGAAATGAGAAGGTGAAACTGACATTTAGATCATGATTACAACTTCTGCTACTACAGACATGGAATTTGTAGAAGAATGTGTTACCAGCTGCGTTCTGTCTGTATCATGTTGGCTTGTACCATCACTTTGGTTCAGTATATACACCCGCCCAAGTGTTTCTGACCATCCTAACCATGTTTTTCCTTGATGCTTGCTGCCCATAATTTGTCCCTGTGCTCAAAAACAGATGGATTATAGAGTAGATAGTGTCAGCTTTTATTCAACAAAGGCAGCGACTTCCTGTCACTGGGTGGGGAGATGTGATATTGTTTAAACGTGGGAATAATGGATATGCATATTTTTGCATAATCACACTGTCTAACCTGGAGGACATTCATAGCGACGCACACATAGTGTTGTTCACATGACATGTGCGTCGTAATCTGTGTCTTAGTTCTAACGTGGTGTTTCTTTGGTCCTTGTTTTCTGTCTTAGTCTGTGCTTTTATTTGTTGGTACATTGGAGTTAAGTGGAAGGCTAAAATGCAGACTATGAACTAACTATGAAGAGCATCGTCAAACCCTCCACATCTCAGTTACAGTCTCATCAGAATATGTTATGCTGTAATGTTGCAGATGTTGGGGTTTTCCTCAGTGACAGTACGCATATTGTGGATTCCCTAGAGTCATATGTAATTGGTAGCACCTCTGGCCCTGGAGCAGAGAGTGAATCCCTGCCAGCAGATCATGAAGCCAGGAAATTTAAACAGGGGTTTTGTATTTATCACTTTAGACCAAACAATACCCTTTAAAACCACTGCTGCCTGATGTGTCACAGCAGCAAAGGAGGGAGGGGCAGGTTTATTTTGGTCTTCCAGGACGAGGTAAACAACAATCACACACATCCCCTGCTATGCCAACAACACAACATCTGCTCTGTGACTTTAAGACGGGGAAATGAGGCAAAAACAGACACATCAATCACAAGTCCATGACCATGAAAAGGCAACATGAGGCTGTTCTGTATTTCATAAGAAACCACATGTTTTTTTACACTCCATAAACTTAATTCAGTGAATCTAACAGTGACCTGGCAATAATAACATGAGAAAAGATGATAATGCTTTAAGATGCATCAGATACACTGTAAATGCAGCGAAGAGAGAAAATGTGCTTCCTTCTTCTTAATCCCTTCAGACAAGTGCTCTGATTCTGTGATTATACTGTATTAATCTTCATCTTTTCACTTTTTTGGGTCTTAGGCAAAAAAAAAAAATAAAGAAAGAAAAGAGACTGGGATGCATCAGGGAAATACAGAAACAAATTATTACTGCGATACAGACTGATGATGTGATTAAGCTACTATACAAAGGTTGGTGCTACAAAATAAAAAGTGACTTTATAAGCAGTAATACTGTGAACAAAAATCCCATCAGCATGCGATTGTGGAGAAAGCCACTGTGTAATAAATACAGACTTACCTCTGATGTGCTATTCACTTATTAGCATTTATGTATCTACTGTTATTGTATCATGTGCTACCTGTTTTAAATTTCAGTATGTGCTAAAGGTCCAACCAATTTCATTTCGATTTTCATAAACAGCCAAAGTGGGCTGATTGTTCCGGCCATATTCTCCTCACAAAGCATCAGTAAATTGGGTGACTCATGCTCCTGCTGTCTTTTTTTTGCCGGTAGAGGGTCCTCTTCTTTTCATCAGAGTAACAAACACAACACTTACATAAATGCCGTTTTTGGATGCCGCGCTTTCAAATTAACACCCCGGGCCTGTTAATGGTAGTTCCACATAAGCAGCCTTTTATAAATGTCCGGCTCTTTGTGTTCTTCTTTTGATCCTTTTTGCTCTCTCTGTAGCATACATCTAGTCCCCCGTCCTCAGGCACAGATGTGAGACTGTAAACATGCAGTTCTCAAAACTGAATTGTTGCCGGGATGGTGAAAAATATGGTGGGGCACATTTGTAATAGCCAACCTATGTGTGTTATAAAAGCCTCGAAGAGATTCGGACCATATCTGGTGGCACATCACACATTTACCAAAAGACCAAAAATTGACCCAACACACCTATTCTCAGACACACACACACATCATCGACCAGAGAAAAGAGGCTGACGTCAAACCCTGTAGATCCATTCACAATCTTTCCCACTCTCTACATTATGCCTGCCAAGCTTCTGACAACCTGAGTTAAGGTCCAGAATTATTGGCTGTCGTGCCTGGTGGTAATAAGGGGAGGACTCGGGTTAGTTGCCAGGGGACAAACACACAAAGAGAAAAGGTAAAAAGGAGAGAAAGATGTGTGTATGATGCTGCCATGAAAGAGGGGTGTGTGTGATTTAAAATAATACATACATACATTCTATGTCTTAAAGTTTCTGAAAACTTATTGTATGATCCCCTTCTCATTATAAGAAATATGACATTTTACATTAACACACGTTTGTGGCACAGTTACTGGTTTAAGTTTTTCCACATAGGAGAATTTCTGGTTCTCACTGGTTTCTAATGGATGGGAAAATGCAATTCATTCATTTCTGGTTACTAATCAGGATTTAGTAACATTTAACCTGAGTATGACGGCAGGTGTAAAATCTGTTCAATGTACTACCAAATCTAGAAGATCACCTTACCAATCCAGCGTGGTGTTGAACATATATGTTCAATTACCATTTGGGGGACGTTGAACAGTGTCTCTGTGATAGCAGAAATGTGACTGTTTACTGTGACGATGTGCTCAAAGCAGAGCTATTTGGTTATTTTTTTTAATCCAACCATGTTTTTTCATTTTCTATTTCTACATATTTATATAATTGTGTACTGTATTTACATTTTCAGACAAGAATTATTGAGCTGGACATTAAATTTGTTTTTGTTTTTGACAAACTACTATTTTGAAGAGTGAGTTTAATTGTTAAAAAATGATTTACGTATTGACAATAGAAAAAGAAAACTTCATACATTATAGGCTGAGATCAAAGTAAATATACAACTCCTTGGGTTGGAAGGTATTTCAGATTCACTATGTGTTTCTAAACCACATTGTTGTAAAAAACAATATGGGAAAACAGCTAATTGCCAGTAAGACACTTCTCATTTGACCTGGGAAAAAATGTATAGAGTGAATGGAAATGGGGGTGGAAGTGAGCTGTAATTGGTTTCTGTTTACCAGTAATCCTGCCACAGCCACAAGCAATTAGCCAGACAGCTCAGGCTTTATCAGCACAGAACTCTCACTGTGGATACGTATGTGTCGTAGTCATGAGGGAGAATGTAATGAGGCTAAAAGAGACATGAGATTAAAATCTGCTCTTTTGTCCTGGTTTCTTTTTTTGTCTCTTGGTCCTGTTACAAAGATAAGCTTCATTCTAACTGCAGCCATTCAGGAAGAAAAGATACAAAATATTTTATGTGACTCATCATAAATCCCTATCCAGACGTTATGAATGTGACAGGACGAAGACTCTGAAGTTGCTTAATGAGTCTGAAAGGATGTTCTTCTATGACTCACCATCATTTTTTTACTTTCACATTCTAAATTCAATGTTTATTTTTTTGAAGCAATGGTTTTATTATTATTATTATCAGGACATTTTCCAGTCCTACAAAGAAAAATTCACCAAAGGTTTCATGATGTTATAAACCCAGAAAAAGTGACATTTTACTAAACCTACGCTTTAGAAAATATAGAAAACATCTGTGATGGACATTTTTTATTTAGACACTATAATTATGATGAAAGCCTTGATGTTCTGTGAAGGATGTTTTCTTCCTCAATATCTCAGTTATCCATGTGCTTTGTCCTTTCCTATGTTCATCTTGACCCATGTACTTGTGCCATGTTGTGTCCTGTTGCCATGTCAAAGATAGTTGGTTCCACATAGATAGATTCCAGTGGAGCCCAGACTGACTGTCTCTCTGTCCCTCTACTGTTTCAGGGTCACATCCTCCCACTTGTATGCCGGACTATAAATGTTTGTTTCACCCTATCTATGTTGCTTTTTTTTTACTCTGCAGAGTGCTCCAGCACTCTGCTAAACTGTTGGCCTTTCTTTGCAAGGAAATAAACTTTTAAAAGACAGATCGGATGATGGGTTTTATTTCATCTCTCACCCTAATCAATTATGCTTAGTTTTTTCCACCACACATCCCACGTATGTCTGTTTGTTTGTGATCAGAGAGAAGAACAAGACCAGACATAATCAGTGTAACAGAGCATTCTAATTCAATAATACACATAACACACCGATCTTCTACCTTTATTAAACTGAAAAATGTACTGCCAATACATTTGATCAGTATCAGTATCAGGCAGCTTTTTTTTTGTAATCAAAAGCTGTGACTGTGATAAGAAATCTCCACTGAAAAGAAGTCAAGCAGGTCAGGGGAGTACAGCCCGGGCTCACATCAAACGCAGTAGTGAAGCAGATTTGTGAATGAAACTGGAAACATGCACTAGACAAGATTTGACAAGCAGCCAAAAATAGAGTGTACAGGCTGACGGCAAAAAAGCTGTCTCTCTCTTTCTCTCTCTCGTTCTCTCTCTCTTTTTTTTTCCGTCTTACACACACACATACACACACCTCTGCAGTCCCTCTGTCACCCCGCCCGTCTTTGGCAGAGTCCGTATGTGAGTCATCGATGGACTTTTACTGTCTCTTCCCCCTCAGTGTTGCAGCAGAGACATCAGTCTCTACTACAGTGGGAAACCTTATGCAACTATGAACCCACAAAACCATCAGTAACGACACAAAATGAATCAGAAGAATGTGAAAACTACTCATTAGAGTATTTACCACCTAAAAATACCAAAAAGCTAAATTAACTGAATTGAATCAGCTTTGCTTTCATCAACATGTATGAAGAATTGTGGTCTTTACTAAAATACCCACTTCATAGTATGATCATAAAATGATATGATGACAATATGAGATGAGGAAAGTGTGTTATTCATTCAGCCAAATATAGCTCCTTCATGAATTTATTCATTTCAGCACACGCTGCAACATAAGAGACGTGCTGGGTGGAAACAAATTTCACTTCATATTCAAAGAGAGAAGCTGTTTGGTTTGGCTGACTCAAATCAACTGAGAGAGAGAGAGAGAGAGAGAGCGAGCGTGTGTTTGTGTGCGTGCGTCCGCGCGCGCGCGCGCGCGTGTGTGTTGCGTATCTCCTCGGTCTCTGACGCACGAGTCAGGTGGTTCCTCTAATAGCATGAGGAGCTGTCCGCGGTGCTGAAACCAGACTCCCACCGCGAAGCAAAGAGATGCTCAGCTCACCCGCGACCCTCGACACAAACTGATTACGAAGGTAAGAGTTGGTTACTGCCAGCACGGCTCTCTGTGTGTTTACTGTTCAGGTCCACAGGATTGCTTCTCACTTCTCCTGTTCCACTTGCTGTTCGCCAACCTGATGCGCCGCCACAGATGTTGAGGCGAAGAGGTTGCGCTGTGTTGCCCGCAGGGTTTCTTTGTTCTCGTGCAGCTTACGTTTGAGACTTTTATGTCAAACGTTTGGAAAACAAAAACATGAAGCGAGGCTAATTGGAGTTCGTCTATTTAAATCCAATTAGGAAAAACGAATGGGAAAGTAAACAACATGAGAGTCATTACTTATGCATCGTCGCTTCTGCTTTGTGTGTTATGTATTGTTTTTTATCTGGCTGTGGATCTGGAAGGACTCTCAGAGAAATGCCAACTTAACCATCATTTGGCATGCACTACGTATTTAAACATCACATTAAATTTTACACCCGTGGGCAGACTTTCCCCCCAATGGAAGGCAGTTTGCTTTAAAAAAATAAAAATATTGCTCCACAAAAACATAATTATAATAATAATATTGTGATTAGATGTTTTAGTCGATTAAACCCGAGGTTTCATGGTAACACCAGCCTTACCGGGTAACCTTGACAACAGGTGAGCTGCAATTTGACGAATAATTAAATTCACACGGCGCTTGAATGTCGCTGCCATTGCTACTGCTGGAAAACAAGCGGCAGGACTCCAGTATGACCCTTAAATACTACAACAGGCAGGAAAATGGAGGAGGAATACCAACATCCTGCCTAATATTAGAGTGACAACCCTCTCTATACCACCAGTGCTTAAAGAAAACTTCAAGAAAATACACGTGAAAGCATTAAAATCATGAGAAAATAAAAAAAAATAAGTAAAACTAAAATCCAAAATAAGTTAACAGAGGATGGAACTGGGTTCTTTGAAAAGGAATTTGGTCAGGAGAAGGCAGAAATAATGTGGCAATAAACTGAGCTAGTTTATACTAGAGCAAAAGTCAATGATCAGATTTACAAGCGTCATCTCCCGCGTTCAATACTGTACAAATGTCTCTGTGGTCTGTGATGTTATCATCACAGCAGACATTTAAAGTGATGATAAGAGCAAAAGACATTTAATAAATGCCAGAGAGGTTACCGTTGCAAACCTGTTAGCTTAATGTGTAAAGGTCAGAACTGACGCGCCTCTTTGTCTTTCCTCTGCAGGCATCACAATGTCGTCACACTCCGAGACCTCCACAGCAGGCAAAACTTTCCTCATCTGTTTTGCCAACCTCCTCTTAATCCTCCTCATCCTCTGTTCCTCTGGTATTCATGCTGCGTCACTCAGAGAGCACAGACTGAGGGGAAGTGAATCAGACACCCAGAGAGGAAATGTCCAGCAGGCTCCTAATGTCGACATGCTCAAAGCCTTGGAGTACATCAAGGACCTCCATCAGAGAGCCGGCTCGCACTCCCAGCCACACAGCTCTCTCTCTGCAGGATACGATCCCAGCCACACGGATGATGCTGAGAAGCTGCGTGCCATGCTGAGCCTGGTTTCCAGTCCTACGCAGACCAAGTATGAAGAAGAGCAGGAGGAGGAGAAGGATGAAAGGGAGGATAAGAGTGAAGAGCTGCTCCAGGCTGTGCTCAGCACCCTCCAGCAAACCTCCAAGCCAGCTTCACGTCGTCCCAGTGTGGAAGGAGCAGCCACAAAAGACAGCACATATCCCAAGGTGCAGCAGAAGCAACATGGCATCACACCTCACAGAAAGCTGCCATTAATGTTTGAGGATGAAGAAGAAGGCGATGAGGATGAGGAAGATGAGGATGAAGGGCCAGATTTGGAGCGTGAGAGACCCTTCAAACGCACCAATGAGAATGTGGAGGAGAAGTATACACCTCAGAACATGGCAACGCTGCAATCTGTGTTCGATGAACTGGATAAGTTCATGCATAAACGGCAAGATGAGGAGGACGACGTGGAGGAGGACGATGATGAAGAAGACGACATGTTCAATGTGAGAAATGTGGCATACGATGACGTAGGCGGGGACCTCACTGACTGGGGTCCATTACAAGAACAGGAAGAAGACGACGAGGAGGAGGATGAGAGCGACAACAAACACGAGGTTGATCGAGGGCTTGATTATTTTGACAACAACGAGGAAGAAGCTGATGAGGCTGATGAAGAGGAAGATGATGAAAGCTACCCAGTCAAGAGGTCAAAAGATGAAGATGATGTTGCCAATTTAGTGGACTATTACCTCCTGAAAGTGATGGAGAAAACAGAAGAGCAGAAACGAGAGATGGAGGAGGACGAGGAGGAGGAGAGAGCTGAGAGGAGGGTGGCTCAGAAGCAGTACAGAGATAACATCGATCCACGGGCCATCTACCAGCTCATTCAGATCTCCCAAAAATACCAAATCCCACCTGAAGACCTGATGGACATGCTCAAAACTGGCGAAATGGTAAATCAAGAAAATTCACGAAAAACTCACAAAAACAAACTCGCATATCAGATATCATCAAAGAAGACGCACAACAATCCTGAACCAAAATTCTACAATAGACGCCTGCCTGACAGACAAAAGTCTCCAGAACAGCTGAGGACAGAAGAAATCCTCAACATCCTGGGGTTAGGGGCTGCAGAGGAGCAGGCTCCAGTCAGGAAACAGAAGCAGTACAAAAGCTCGCTGTCACGACTTCACGCTCAGCCTGCGGGGCGTTCGGGGGAATCCACTCCCACACAGCGGCGCCTTCCCAGCACATCAAAGGACCACGAGTACGACGATGCCGCAGAAGAGGACGAACTGGCAGCATATTTAGCAGCTCAGATGCTGGCACGGTATCCAAACCCTGTGTACGGCAGCAACAAGGCGAGCCAAAAGCGGGACGATGACGGACAGGCCATGACAGGCTCTTTCGAACAGGCCATACAGGATTACTTTGATCAAATGGACTCAGATAAAAGCCTAAATGAAAAGAGACAGACAGAGGACGACAAAAGGGGCAGCGACACACAAATGCAAGGCTTTGATAACGAGGCAGTGATGAAACTGCTGAGCTACTTGAATCCAGAAACTAAAGAAAGTGAAACTGTTGCCAAAACTGCTCAATGAATAAAAATACGGTTGTAGATACATACATATATATATATATAGTTTTGGTGGAGGGGGTTAAAATATAAATAAAGGTATTATGACAATTTAAAAAAAAGTTAACTTTAATTTTTCTGTAGGTTTACAAAAGTTCCTATTTATTAGCAGAAATATGAGTGTTTGAACATTAATTTGATGCCTTTTTTATTTGTTGCTCAACAACATATAACACCTAGTATGTGTGACTCACCAGCCTAACATTTCAGTGCACACAACAAAACCAGTGTTGGAGCCCTTGGATTCACTTGTGTTTTTTTGTAATTCTTTCTTAAACGTGGTCATATGTGACATACCTGCGGTTAATAAAGCATTGACTTTATTTTTCCTTACTGTGTAGTGTTTCTTCATTTCTTCACAACATACAGTGCATCGGTCAGAGCTTCAACGCGCCTGCCACGTCTTACTGGACTTCCAAAAAAGCATTTTATATATTCAAAGCATCTACATTAACGGAAAAAATGTCACATTTCCTGTCATAAAACCCTGAGATTGATCAATACGAGACTTAAAAGGCACTTACAGAGTAAAACTTAATTTCAGTCATTAAAAGTATAGGCATGAAAAAGCACCAGTTCTTTGGTCATTATATGGTCACATTGTGCCAAATAACCCGTTATTAGTATGTAAAAGATTTCAGCAATAATAAAGCTTTGGGTTCAAGTCTTTAAATGTGAAACATCCTCGTCGTCCACGCCTGGTTCAGTAGGCAGGTTTGCTCATGTATTCCTCCAGCGTCTGTGTTAAGAGATGAGACACACAAGCCCACTTCATATGAGTAATGCCAGAAACCTACATTAACTAAAGGTCTGTGAAAGTGTGCTGCACCTCCTGGAGTGTGTCAGACTCCTCCATAGAGACACCCACAGCTACTTTGGAAGTTTCTAAGATTTCTCCACCCATCAGGAATTCATCCAGGATGAAGTAGGCCTTCTCAAAGTTGAAAATGATGTCTAACTCACACACCTGGAGGGATACAGAAAAAGATGCCGATAACAACAAACCAGGTGGACAGTGTTGGATGTTTAACTACATTCACATTAGCAAAGTGACTTACATAATTAAAGTCATTTCTCTCTCTCGTAACACTTTCTGATTCTGATTCACTGCCTGATGTTCATCGTTTGAGTTTTTAATTAGGAAAGTATCCCTCTCAAGAGCCTTGTTTGGAGCATAGGCAACTTATGGGCACCAGAGGGAGTCTGACTGCTGAAAGAGCACAGAGACATGCTTATCGGTTGGGAAGGATATCCTGAAATTTCACTTGTTAGGTGTACATCCTTTGACCTGTTAACGTCTAAGTACCTCTGTAACGTGTGGCCGAATCCATGCAGCCCTGTAAACAATCCTGTGAATAGCTTTCCCAGAGGATGGGATGGAATACTACATATTTACTGTATGCTCACAGTGACGCTATAGCTCATGTCCATCATTGTCAGTTGTGTATCTGACGAACACATGAAGCTTGTTTGACTAGTGGTGAATCATCGACTAACTTCTACAACATGAGATAATTCTCTGAGCGGGATGACTGATAATTGTCAGGGACTCTTCCTTCTTTATTTTTTATTATGTTGATGCTTATGTTGGTTTATATATTTGTAGAACAAATGCATTAATGAATTTAACAAACTGAAATTGTGGCTTAAATTTTGCCTGTGTGAACTCTACTTACATTGCCGAAGTATTTATCCAACAACTCAACATATCTGTGGAGCACTTCCAGGGTCAGCAGCTCGTTATCCTGGTTGTCCACACCAGCACAGAAATACAGACTGGCATACCTGAAATTAGAGATAAAGCTCAAATGTTCGAGGAGCGGCAACATTTAGGCAAAATAAGCAAATATAAAAAAAGAGAGAGAAAAAAAAGAACTCTAAATGAGAACAGAAACGACAGACGGCTGCGACTCTGTGGGCACCTCCTGTAAACTATCTTGAGGTCCCTCCACTGGAGGAAGTTGCAGGAACGCGGTGGGCGAGCCAGCACTAACAGCATCATGTCCCGGATCACCTTCTTCTTCTCCCGATCTGCCAGGGGTGTGAACCATTTCTGCAGTCGCAGCTTCCCCTGACGACTGAATAGCAACAGGAAACGCATCTAGAAAGGACAAGAGGCAGCAAAACGAGCTGGATGGTTTGGTTCATCAGTCTGTTGCTACTGTAACACCAGAGTTTATGCAGCTGTAAGATTTAAATTGTTGATGGTGTTGATAACCTTTGTATTATGTATGTTTAATAGAGCTGCACTGTGGCAGAGGACTCAGGAGTCAAAGCTGCAACCACCACCCAACCACACATACTACATGAGAGGTGCAACAATCATATTTATATTTATAAATATGAAGGAGGATCAGGAGAGAATACTGCATTTAACCTTTGAGCGCTGTGAATAACACGCTTGTGTTGTGTAAGAGTAATTAATACGCGCTCTTTGCCCCGAGGAGCAGCCGAAGGGAGCAGGCTTCTACCCGCAAAGAGTCAAAGTCAAGACAGGTGGAGTAAAATAAACAAGATATCTATTTTCAAAGTAATGTGACGCCTTCCTGTTGATCTGCATCGTGATATGTGATGCGTGATGCATGTATGGTCTAGAAAACAAGGAAATCCAGCACCGATGATTTGCATGTTAGACGATAAGTTTCGATCATTTTAGGTCGAACTTGGTCAAATAAAAAGGGATACAGATCGACATTATATTATATTTATTATAGACACTTAGAAAGTAACTATCACAAAAAATAAAGATTAATAAGACGTAAACGGTAATGTGTCTAAAACAAAACCCGGTTTTCATTTCAATATTCTCATTTTTGACAATTATATTTAAAACAGTACACACATAAAACATCAAGAGCTATAGCGTATGTTGGACATACATGGCTCCAGGAACAACACTCGGATACTCACCATCTTGTCAAAGCAGACACTGAAGTAGAAATGCTGCACGTTTCCAGGCTATTTAGTCTGTAGCCCTGAACTATCCTACTCTGCGCCGCGGCGACATTGTTGAACTTCCTATAATTCACGGCGCTCTGCTGCGCGCCGGCAGCTGATTGGCTGCTGGGCAGGTGCACCTGAAGACTGTTACATCGATATTCTAATCAGCTATAACATCTTTTATTATTAAATCTGTGAGATATAAATATATATACATACACATTTACATGTGTCTGTTGATGCGCATCACTGAACTAAACTAATTCATGCGTTCTTCCCGCCACTGGGTGGCCGGTGGAGTTTTCATCTCACGTTGATTCGGAGATCCACGTGGTCTTGGTCCAAAGTAAAAGCGGAGCAAAGAGCTCAGCTGAGCGAGAGGCTTCCAGAGCAACAGCATGTCTCTGTACCGCAACTCCGCCTGGTTCCTGAAGGGAGTGACCGAGTTCACCAGGTAAGATGTCCTACTCTGTCCTACAGCTTCACTTATGTCGTTGCCAAAAGTAAAAGTATCCTTAATGCCCAATAGCTCATTTTGCATCAGTGACTATTTTATTAATTAATTCTAATTATTGATGCATTCATATGTTAGAGTTTAATGTTGCAGATAACACAGTATATGCTGTTTTTATGATCATATGTTTTTTATTCAGATTCTTTAAAGTCAGCAGTAAATATAGCTGTCAAATAAATGTAGTGGAGTTAAAGTACAATATTTACCCCTGAAATATAGTGAAGTCAAAGAAAATGGGAACTCTGTTATTAAGGACAATACGGACATGAGAGACACACATGAATCACCAGATCTGCATATGATGAAAATTACCGTTATCTGCAGAAGTGATATCAAAGTTAGACACCGTGTGTGCGTGAGGCCAGAATCTGCACTGTTATTGCGTTCAAAGTGGATGCTGGAGTTAATGATTTCACCCTAACTGTGTTGATCACTTTCTAGAAGGTTTTCTCAACAAGACTTGATGTTTCTGCATTGCAGAATAGAAACAGATGGATTTCTTGAGAGCAAAGTTGAGTATGAATCAACAAGATCACAACGGGCTCTAAATACTTTTCATCTCATGTGTCGCAGCTCTAAGTTGCCTTTCCTTGTCACTGTACAGCACACCGAGTGTCTGAAGAGGTGCTTTTGTGATTGCTTCCCTTCTCCCCTTTGTTCTATTGGTTATCTTTTCTCGCAGGGAGCTGCCTGAAACCCGCTCTGACCCTGCACTAATAGCTCTCTGCATGACACCGTGGAACAGAGCGGGCATTTAGCCTCTGTATTACCCCCCTCTCTGTACCCTTTAACCCTCCCCCCTTCAGCCACTCTCAACAATGGCATCCAAGACAATGGGGGTATTGGTAGTCCTTGGTGCCACACACACACACACACACACACATCAATGGTGTTGTCACCATCAGCAGTCTGATCCGAAACCACTCATCTGAGACAATACCAGGCACACTCTCCCCTTCACTGTATGTGTACTGTAAAGCTGTAAAGTGTAATACAGAAAGTGAGCTGACCTCAAACATTTACCCATTATGACCTGAAAACACACACACACACACACGCTGAGCACTGATGGCAGAGACACAGAGAAGATGCTCTGGCAGCTGGCTGCTCGTATGGATACGATGCAGTAAATGGTGATACTTTTACAGGAATGCATTCCTGGCAGCCTCCAAACAGTTTGTGGAGAAGGACCTGGAGGTGTCGGTGGCCAGCCGCTCCTTCATGATAACAGGAGCCAACAGTGGCATTGGGAAAGCTACTGCCATGGCCATCGCTAAGAGAGGTACCACTGCTGACAGCAATGTGAACCAACCAATATGGACTGTGTTGAGATTAGGATTTTTCTAAATAAATAAAGCAGTGACAATAACATTGGTTACGCGAAATTACCTAGCATCTAAAAGTGCTTTTATATTTATTCTGCCCGTGTTACAGGTGGAACCATCCACATGGTGTGTAGGAACAAAGACAAGGCTGAAGAGGCGAGAGCTGATATTGTCAAGGAGACAGGAAATAAAGTGTGTTCTAACTGACAGACAAACTTCAAACAGCCCCTGGTTGCGTCACTTTTTCTAATATTCTAATTTGCTGGTGTCATTACAGGAGATCTATGTCCACATCCTGGATCTATCAGAGACTAAGAAGGTCTGGGAGTTTGCCGAAGGCTTCAAGAGAAAGTACAAGGCTCTCAATGTGTTGGTGAGTAGCATGGGTTATCATCATTGCCTCTGTCAGTGGTAATAGGCACCTGCTTGACTTTTCTTAGTCTCATGTGGTACATTTCGTTTCGATTTAATTACGGAATCATACGCTGTCATGTATGCAGATCAACAACGCGGGCTCCATTATGAGTCAGAGGGAGGTGAACGCCGAGGGGCTTGAGAAGAGCTTTGCCTCTAATGTCCTTGGTGAGTTGAATGTCAGGGATGAGGTGGGAAGGTAACAGTCTGAAGACAGTTATGACATGTGTTTCCTGTCCCTGTCTGTTGCTTAGGGGTTTACATTCTCACCAAGAGTCTGATTCCCTTGCTGGAGAAAAGTGCAGATCCCAGAGTGGTGAGTCAACGAGATGCTGTAGATCCTTAAAACATTAAAGATTTTAGATGCACTGCACTGGTGAACTGTAGCTGTAATTTTATTCAACATTAACAATATAGGAAAAGGTTTAAAGTTGAAGTAACACAGAAGTCGAAGCTGGTGGTCCTTAAGTAAACTATATGTATCTCTAAGTTGAACTTGCTGTACAGGTGACGTCCATATATATCCACATAAACACCTTCACCCCTGTTTATATTCCTCTATGTTCAGATCACAGTGTCATCAGGAGGAATGTTGGTGCAGAAGCTTAGGATAGGAAACCTGCAGTCTGACAGAGGGCGTTACGATGGCACCATGGTCTATGCCCAGCACAAAGTAAGACCCCAACCCGGTCTTTGTTCACATTCCACAAAGACATCTGAATGTTGTTTTGGGGATAGAGTTGGCCAGATTACAACTGGCCACACACATAAAATGACTCAATAATTAAAAACGGAGAAATATAATAATGATTGGTTTAAATCTAGCTGCGGTGTCAAAGAGACACAGAAGCTTCACCTGCTAGAGTCCAACCCTCAGACATTTTCCTATCTGTTTGTGTGTGTGTGTGTGTGTGTGTGTGTGTGCGCGCGCGCTCTACAGAGGCAGCAGGTGGTAATGACAGAGCAGTTGGCAAAGACTCACACGAACATCCACTTCTCCGTCATGCATCCCGGCTGGGTGGACACTCCAGGTAATGCCTACTAACAAACATTGGGAATTAACTTCTGCTGCTTGTGTACTTTCCTGTCTCTGTGTGTCCATCTGTTCCAGCCGTGGCCAATGCCATGCCAGACTTCCATCGCTCCATGAAGGACAGTCTGCGGACCCCGGAGCAAGGGGCTGACACTGTGGTGTGGCTGGCTATCTCTGAAACTGCAACTACAAACCCGAATGGACGCTTCTATCAAGGTATGTCTAAAACAAACAATCCTCAAAGACATGTTCATTAGTCTGTTTATATATTCGAGAGACAAGATGGAAAAATATAACTTTAATTCTTCAACCAATAAAAGTGTAAGAATGGGAGGACAAGAGGACTGCGGGCTGAATTATGTGTTTGTCAGTGGTGGGTGCGTGAGTGTGACGCCTTGGCGAGCGTCCATTGCAGCTGGAGTGGGCTGCTTTTGGTGCCAGATACCGCCAGAGAGTACAGTGATTCTATGAGCAGACGCACACAAACATGCAGAAACGACCCCAGTTGCCTTGAAGAGGATGCTGAAGCCCAATAGGAGGAGCAGACTTTAAAGGACACACAAACATAACGCATTCATCTTTTAATTCATCTAAGATAGTTTAGGTTATTTTGCAGCTTGTTTTAACGCGCAGCCAGTACGACAGTGATGTAGAAGGCAAATGCACCAGAGGACATCACATCTAGATGAACATACGTCTGTTTGGACTTCTGACATATCTGACTCCTCATACATATATTTTTGAATATAGGTGGTAATCTCAGATAGTATATTTTATGTCACAGAAAACATTTCAGATAATAATATCCAACTTAATCTCCTGCCACAAGAGGTGAGGTTTGAAAAATAAACTAGTATTTGCTTTTCTATAAGCAGTCTCCTTTTAAAGTAACAGGCTGATGTTTGCTCCATGGTCATTATTACGTTTCCAACAAAAAACATGCCAGAGATTAGCCACTGACATGAGTATATACTAAACCGTACAGGTATTAAATAGCTTTACATTTACACATAAAACTGTGTGTGTGTGTGTGTGTGTGCAGACCGAAAGATGGTGTCCACCCACCTGCCGCTGGCCTGGACCCACAGCTCTCCTCTGGAGGAGCAGAAGTTAGTGTCTCTGCTGGAGGACATGGCCAAGACTTTCCAACCACACTGAGACAGCAGGGAACTGAGAATCAGTTTCCCAACATCACTAACACCGTTGAGACGGGGCTCCGCATTTCACCACCGCGTTGAAAGTATAGGGCCAGGAGAAGAAGAGGAAATAGATGTGGATCTATTTTATCCAAATCATTTGGAGTGTTAACGCTACCTGTGGAAAATCCCAGCCTTACAATGCCAAACTAAACTCACCTGTAATCAAACAGCAAGATAAGCAATGACTTGTAACAAGCTTTATAATCATTCACAAGCTCAATGTGGACTAAACATTTTATTATTTATAAGTGTTTGTGATTGTGGTGCTACTTTTACATAAATGTCCGAATAATCTCCATCTTGCTGATAGAGAACAGCTTCTCTCTTTCACACACACACACACACACCTCAGTCTGTTACTGTGACTTTATAATAGTTGTCAGTCAGATGGGAATCTGATGTGACCAAAGTCACTCACACATCAATTATTCACACACCAGAGACGAGTTTGAGTCTCGTACTCGATGATTTACAGACGTGCCACGTGATGTGTGTTTAACACTATGTGAGTAACTCACTTATTTGCTTTGTTGTACAGCACAGACTGAACTCAGACTGTGGATGAAACATTCTCTCTATGAGCCGTGGCTTTAAAAACGGCAGCATCACTTCACAAGTTCAATAAAAATCTGTGTATTCGTCTGAACATCTCCACTAAATCCAGTCTTTCTGTCTGTAAATGTCTGTTTGAATTAAAAAAATAGTGATTGTTTTGTGTCTCATCATGCTGCTAAAAAAATTAACGGAGTCAAATAAACATATCAGAATATCTTTATTAAGCATCGAGTCTTCTCTCTCGATGTCCTGGTTTCAGGGCATGGAGACTGGTCAGAAGTGCATTGGCAACAAAAGTATTTGAAAAATACAATTATTTTGAGAAAAACCTTAACTACATCATGTTGGAACAGCGAGTGTTTTTACCAGCAGTTTGAAAAGAAAAAGAAAATACGAACTTAAGGGGAACGAGTCACTTTTGAAGTGGCATCAACACGAAGACCATGTCCATTCTACTGTTTGATCAGCTGAAGACGGCAGAAACAAAGAGAGAACTGCTCTAGAAGAAAAAACTATTTACAAGATGACTAACTCTAAACTACTGGTGTTTCTTCTTGGCATCTGTATTTTTCAGAGTTAATTGTCCAGACCCGGAATGACTTTCATCAATTACATGCAGTCTGAAAAAATGACACTGTACAAAGTCGTGACTGAAAGAAGCGTTGGTGTCCAGTAACTTGAAAAATGAAAAGGAGAGTTTAGGCTGCTGATTGTACTGTAGCATCATTAATAACCCTGTAGACCCCTGATGACGCCGTGTGACACTAGTTGTTATGAAACGTAAGAAAAGTTTGCTTAAATTTTCAAAATGACTGTAAAATAGTCATAAGTCCAGACCAATAATAATAGAAAAAACTGTATAATATTAGATACTGATAAAGAGAAACAATATCAGGTTTCAGTCTAACCCCAAGTATAATATTGTGTTACATCTACGGAGTAAACGATGATGACGGCAACACTGGCGACCGTATGACAACCACTACTGACACTGCAGTTCATCTGGACATTGCAGAATTTTGGCTGTGCTTCACTAGTTTGTTACTACAAGAAAAATAAGACTACTAGATGGGCACAAAAAAGTAAACAATTTACAGTGATAATAGATAAATACTTTACTACAAATATAAATATACACTACATAAAAACTGGAATGTGACTACATTTTGAAATCAGAAATTACAACTTCATAACGGTCTTTTTTTTCCCACTTAAAATAAGGCAAGCGTTAGTCTAACATAAGATATTAGCTGCTATTTACAGGGAAGCTACATCAAATCCAGCGATCCCAAATCTGAACGTTCAAAGACAAGACTACAAGCTGTGTAATTCAGGGGAGCGCAAAAAGGCATCTACAGGGTAATGTGAGGCGAGTGCATTAGTGAATAAGCATGAGTGAACAGTCATAAGCACAGACAAACCATTAAAAAGGCTTTGTGAGTGTGTCCCCTTCTCTTTAAGGCTTTTGAAGAGACAGAATTGTGATTCAGCTCTATATAAATCAACATGCCTAAATTTAGTGCTACATTGAGTTAGAGTACCTTTCCAGTACCCAAGTGTCTTTCTGATGGGGGGAAATCCAGAATCTTATTAATTAAATTGTGTTTAATTTTAAAGTTAAAAGCTGATCAGAGCGAAAGGTAATTCCACTGGTAAACCTCAGGACGGCTGCAACAGTTACGATTTCCGATCCACCACTGGGATCATAAAGGTAGAGACTGGATGAGGCTGTTTTATTGATTTTCTTGCCATGCTTGAGTAATTACAAGTGACATGAAGACCCCCCCCTTCCACGTTCTGTGACTACCTACTGAACCACCTGAGAGTGATTTAAGGCCAACTGGTGAAAGAGAAACAAACTCAAAAAGGAGAGAAGAAAATCCAGGGAAAAGTGAGTCACTTCAAGCAGCCATCAACTATACATGATGCAAGGGTTATATACAGATCATTATAAAGGTATATTTGTACGTTACAGTGACTATGTGATATGCAGCTAGTGGGCCACAGTAATAAGCAAGAAATCTGTTTGATGTTTTACAATGGCAGGTCAGCGATTTGATGAAACCAAGTCTTATAGTGCATGGGGGGATTAAAAAGAAGCATCAGAAATAATGTAAACACTAATATCAGTACCACTCCCACACCCACAGGAGAAACCATTACTGTACACACACACACACACACACACACACACACACCCACAGACCATTGTGCTTAGGATTCTGTTGAAGACCAGGGCAGAAAGTCTTAAACACATGCACACACTTTGACAGAGGAGTGACAGTTAGTGAAATTAAAGTTTAGGAGCAAAAGGAATACACAGGGATACATTTTGGACAAACACACACGTGTGCGCGCGCACACACACACACACACACACACATTCACGAAGACCAGGCCTGGTTGTGGCTAAACATCCCAGGAGGGTGCAGAGATGTGCTGTACAGAGGGGTTTCCATGACACTGGAAGAGTGGGGGAGCCATGTAGTAATCTGGGCCAATCAGCGTGAAGAGAAGCCTGTTGCTAAGCTACAGCCAACCACCTGCGTCATATCCCAGATCTGTGGAGACAAAGAGCCAATAACAGGGAGAGAGGAGGGATCAAGAAAGGCTGCTTTAAGGACTCTGGATTATTATTGTTATTGTATATTAGGTCAGCAACTAACTATAAATGTTAATAAGTGATTTTTCAATTGATTTCATCATTGTTTGATTAAAGGTAAACTCAAAACGCCACACCTTTCCACACCCTGAACAGTCCAAAACACAAAAATAAATTATTCACTAGCAAAAAAAGCTAAAACTATGAAATATTTGACATGTTCTATTACTGTTTCTTTTTAAAACTTTATGCCACCGTTATTTCTCCGGCGTCTGACTGCTGACCTTAATTCAGACACTCACTATTCCCCTATTTAACTGCATCTGGCAGACAGAACTCATGAGGTTTTCTGGGCAGTCATTGTGTGAATGAGAACACATAGCTGGAAGTGGTTTAATTACTACACTTAAATACTACTGAAATACTTACCACAGGAATCTATGAGTTTTGGATGACCTGCAAACACTCCTATGCTACAAATCTGCAGATTGTCAAACACATTTTAATATCACACATATATAACCAGAGAAAGTGCAGTTTTTTAATTATAATTTCATTAATTCAAGCTAAAAATCTGTCTAATACTGCCCGGCCCTTCGTAACAGAACCATCGGAAAGGGGGCAAATACTTCACAGCTCCTTCTATCCAGCTCATTTTTGTTTGAGTTTTGCTTCAAAGGGTCTGTGTTTGTCACAGCCTGAACACAAGCATGAGTTATCTGGTCAAAGAACTGTTGTTGACCTTAACAATGCGATCGCTTCCACAAGTGACCATCAGGCCTCTGGATGGGTCCATGTCCATGTGGGCGATGTTGTGCTTCCCCTCGTGGAATGTTGCCAGTGGAGTTCGACTGCACCACACACACACACACACACACACACACACACACACACACACACACACACAATGACGGCATTATATTAGTCACAATCAAGGCTATAATGTGGGGCAATGATGACAGAAGATGCTAGTCAGTATTTCACTCACTCTTCTTCTTTGATGGTATCAAAGCAGGCATCACAAACTCGCACAGGAAACTCGAAGCCCATAATTGGAAAGGTGGAGCGTTTGGAGCTACATTTTCCACACACAGCATTGCCACACTTCCTGCAGTGGTGCTGTGAATACACACCCACCTATTACCATGATTGCTGGGCTGAGGAAACAGCAGCTGCTAAGCACATTGATCAGACCCTCTTACCTGTCTCAGCCCCAAGGTCTTCGTATCCCACATCTGTTTGATGTTCCAGAAGAACGGCTGCTCACATTTCTGACACGAGTCGCTGTCTAACCACTGTGGCGCCTGCACACACATACAATCAGAGGCTGATAATAAACCTGCAGAAATGCAGAGATGTAGTAAAAGTACTTTGCAAAAAACCACTGAGCCTGACATCAATACAGAGAAGAATGAAGAAAAATACTTTACCAAAGAAAGATAACGTATCTGCCTGTACATTTGCATTTTGCAATATAATTATAATTAAAAAACAATTAAATTTGTATATAGTATACTCTAAGTGTGTGTCTGTGGAGACATCTCAGAGTACAAGGGTGTGGTGGACAACATTGTGTTCTGTGTCTGCGGCACGTTTGCAGCACCATGCTGCGGATGTTTTATGAGTCTGTAGTGGCCAGTGTCATTTTATTTGCTACGTTTTGCTGGGGCAGCAGCCTGACAGTGGCAGACAATAACAGATTAATCGGGAGGGCTGGTTCTGTGCTGGGTGTGGAGCTGGACCCTCTACTCGTATCTGAGAGGAGGACGATGTCTAAACTCCTTTCATTCCTGGACAATCCGTCCCACACACTTAACAGTGTTCTGGCTGGACCGTGGAGCACGTTCAGCCAGAAACTGATCAATGTGCTCCACCGAGACACAGGAGGTAATTTCCGCCTGTGGCCATCAAACCATACAACTCATCTCCTTTAGGTAAAGGGGAGGCGTGATGACAACCATCATAGTCATATTTAGAATGAGATAACCCCACTACATTACACACAGGACCGATTATGCCTGGAAGTGACATAGTTTGTTCTGTAAATTCTGTGTTTAGTAGTTGTGTTGGTGTTTCTTTTTCTCTGGTTATGGTTCTTTCTGTTTGAACAGAGCAGTAGCTCTCTGTTAACATGCAAATACATTTTCCCTCTGGGATTAATACATGTTTGAATACTGAATCAACCCATAATTGTGATATAACCCTTATTACACTTATAATAGTGATGCAAACCTCTTCTCTCTGTGTGTCCATATTCCACACAGCGGTGCCTCCGTCAGCTGAGCACGACACCAGCTGCCTCGTCAACTGGAGGTAACGCAGGGCCTGAACGCGTTCGCTGATGGAGGAAAGTGGAGAAGAGTCTAAGTTACTACAATCAATCCTCCAATTTAAATGCGTCAGACACATTTCACAGCTTTTACCGTTTGGACGGTAGCTTTTAGTTAAACGAAGTATAGAAGGAGAAAAAGACAAAAGGAGTGACGCCTGGGGACACCTGATGAGAACCATCTTTGACAAGGCAGTGTAAAAATGTCAAAGAGAAAGACACACAAAAGTGTGTTTTCAAGACCCTTCTTTGATTCGTTTCTAAGCATCTGATAAAACACTAAAGAACTCACTGATGTCCCTGCAACAGTAGCGTCCGTCCTTTGCGGCCCCCAATGTCCCACATGATGACGCTGTGGTCCGAGGCCCCTGAAAACAGCAGCCTTTGGACAGGGTCCCACCATAGGGCTGCTACACTCCCTGTGGGAGGGCAACAAAAGAATACTTGTGATGTGCTATATTCATGCTGCAAGGACAGTTTCGTGGTGCGGTCAGCTGGCTCCATCTGCTGTATGCTGGAAGAACTACAGGGACATCCACACACAGGGGACGTGCACAGCCAAACAGTACGGGGCTCCACGCTCCTAAGCCAATAGGAAGCAAAACTAAAATGTGTCTTAAAAAGAGAGATGTAAGATATTAGAACAGTTTGTATGGTTTAAATAGCATAAAGCAGCAGGTCAGCTCATTGAGTCCATTCGTCTGCGTCTGTTTAACAGTAGGTGTTTTGCATGGTTATATTACACAAATACTTCCACATGAGTGCGTGTGAAGCAGCAGGTAAACCTTACATCTTAGCCTTGCTGCTAGTTAGCTTGTGCAGAGGGCTGACGCAGGTTTAGTCTACTGGAGGCTAGCTCGTAAAGCTAGGTACAAGCTAACTGTGTAATGGTAATTCTAGTTAGCTTACCTAATTGGTAAAGAAGCTTATCTACCTATTGGTACTCAAAGCACTTAACAATGCGGTGGTTTTCGCCTTTGGCTGACATTAACAATTAACTTGTCAGGTATCTGAAAAACATAACTGGAGAATATATTACATAGACAAAATAAAAAAAAATAGGAATAACATTTGAGCAACGAAAAGAACAGAAAGAAATCTGTATCTGTCGTATCTGTATCTGTAAAAGTCGTCTTTAGTGATTAAAGCAAGATCATGTTCTAGTCTTAGCCCTTGACCTTTATTCAGCAGGGAACTTGGTTGTTTTCAGCTGATCAACCATGCTGCGCCGACCATCTGCCCGGTCTTCTGAGGTCACAACATATTACACAGACCAACACTCGTTCCTATTCCCTGGCTCTTTCTAAAAACAGCAGTACAGAGCAAATAACTAGAGCCCCTTTTTACTAAATATTTCTGATTTCATATTCTTCAGTTAGTCACAGTATGACGTTAGTCAATTATATATGTATGAAATAGAATCTGAGCACTTATAAGAGAACAGTCACATTTATCATTATCTGGTCACACCTGGCGCTATGAGAAAAGAAATAAGATATATATTTGCCACTGCCACTGTTGTACAAACCAAAGGACACAAACCACTAAAGAAGTCTTGCACAGACAAAAAGAGGCAATTTCCTGCAGTTGCTAGAGGGAAGATTTCCAAATAAGACCTCCCAACAAAGCACATGTAAAACAGCCGTGACTGACGTTTTGGATGACCCTTCCATTCTGTTTTCTAATTTTATCGATCATAAACTCGCACTCAACGTATTTCGAGACAAACAAGTTTACTTTTCTGGCAAATGCACATGGATGCTTCCAGAGAGAGCAAAACTTAGACCAAAGATTCTGTAGCAGACACACAGATGTAGAAAGTATGACGGGGCCTCAACAAGTCAAAAGAAAGACATAAGAAATAGTTGGAGGTGGGATTGCTTTTTCATTTTCTGCATTTTATTAGGAATCTTATTAAAGGAAACAATTGGCAATCATATTATGTCTAACCTTTAAGCTATGGTAAAAAATTGCATTCTGAATAGCAGCGATATCATCTGGTCAGATGATTCATCGCTCATCATGCTCATGAGCTCATATGCAAAAAATGCCCAAAGAGGAACACAGTGAAGTGTTTATTTCACACAGTGACGTGTCCTAGAGGCTCATTTTTGTTGTGGCATTCATTTTGGCACAGATACGTAGACACTGAAACTCTGAATACAAATCCCATCTGAGTTAATTATTCATCCTTGGTTGATGCTCTTCCATCCTGATGGGAGAGAGTTAAAGTCTGAAATGGTCACAGAACAACTCGATGATTGTGAAAACAGCAGTTGCCAAAGGCTGAGTAAGAGGAATTTCTCCACCATCCAATGAGACCCGAGATTTTCCATAAATTTGCCCCCAAAACTCATGTTGAAAGTTAGAACACAATTGCTTTTGGAGCAACGACATAATGCATTATGTCTTCATGTCATTATACTCAGTTTGGCATGAACAAGATAACATAATACTGCTTCCTCCTTCATGCTGGCTCGACCGGTGGTTTTTCTTTTTACTGTTAGTCCAACATCTACTATCTCCTTACACCTTGTGTTACATACTGCTGACATGACACAGTTCTACAACATTCATGTCTCAGAATTATGTGTATTTCCTACTGAGACTCTTTTTACTAAGTAAAAAATGAAGTAACTTCAACATAAAACACCACCAGCTACTTTCAGCAAGTTTCAAGTCTCTGCGAGTTGCTTTCAATACAAAAATGAACTGAAACTAGTGGAGGGTAGGAAAACACGTGAAAGAAATATATAGCACCACCTACATGGACTTGGAAATAATAGTAAGGTGAAATAACGTAAGTTGTAAGCACATATAATTTGCTGCATTGCGTGTGGAAAACCAATAGTATTAACATAATAACACAAAAATTAAATAACATTTTTCATGGATTCAATATTGGAATCAAGACTTTGGGTCACCTGTTACTTATCTGCATATTTTAGTAGCATAGTTCTGTTTCTATTAAGACAAACTGTGCTGCTGCCTACCTTCACTGTGAGGAAACAACAGTTAATGCCGTTAATGATAAGCGGGATTTGTTATGCTTTGTGTATTCAGTGAGCATCTTTACCTTCATGGCCCTTCAGTGTAGTGATGGTAGAATACGTCTGCTTTTCCAATTTCAGCAGCGTGATCTGCCCTGAATAATCACCGACAAAGGCATGCTGCGTCTCATGATCATATCTGAGTAGTACCTCAGGGACTCAACAGACATTTTATTACAAAACACTTCAGAGATACATCTATGTAGTAGTACAAACCGATAAGAACATGAAGGATACTGTAAGCAGGATGCCCAGGCATTGAAGTAGTGTCTTCCCAGCATGCTGCCGCTCTGGGTGCACATCCAGCTAACACTCTTGTCGTGGCCAGTACTCACCACCCACTCACTCTCCAAGGAGAATACCATATCTGACACACGGTTCTGGTGGGCTGACAAACACACACACATAAACACAGCACGTTATAAAGAGACCCGTCATGTTGGATAAACAGTCTAAGCTTAGCATCCATTAATCCAGACTAAGACAGGCGAATCGCTTTGAAAGAGTTTTACTCCCATAAGTCTTAATGGACCATTTTGGGATTACCTTTCCCATGCAGACCTTTGTTGCTATATTTCTGTATTCAAGACTTGTCCAACACCAGTGTTTTAATTCCTGCTGTGCTAGTAGCTAAACTCAAGTAATACAAAACTAATAACAAAGCACCGACTGTGCTCATATGCTATTTATTTCAATATCGTGTTTCAATCACCATTAATTTGTTTTCAGACTGTAAACAACATTCCCACCTTTTGAAATTTTTTAAATCTGGATTCAAATCAAATTAATTAAATCATTTTGTTTCCGCCAAAACGCGCATCTTTCCTAAGAAGAGATCATTTACAGTAATGATAAAATCATGGCTGCTCCGTGTAATAAAGAACTTTGCATGCTAAACCACAGCAGTGTTTTTTTGTCTAAATCAAGTTACTACAGAACATTGTAATGAATCAATCACAGACACTGTAGGTAAAGGAAAAACAGAGTTTCTCT
This sequence comes from Microctenopoma stevenorrisi, assembly GCA_032270685.1. NCBI lineage: Eukaryota > Metazoa > Chordata > Actinopteri > Anabantiformes > Anabantidae > Microctenopoma > Microctenopoma stevenorrisi. Next base: position 6,580,447 of record JAUMTR010000005.1, on the reverse strand, counting down.
CAAGTGCCTGAGACATTTGTACGATGACCCACTACCATTAAAGCAAAAATAACCCTGAAGTCATAAGGACAGCCGTATTTTCAATTTTAGCCTGTGCTAGTTTTACGGAATGAGAAAATTTGTTGTACTTCTGTCCTCGTGCGTTTTACTGCCTCGATATGTGGCCATGGGTCCAGCCTTGATGCAATAATAGCAATAATAGTAATGATGTTTATTCATATCAGAGGCCACTTGTTGGCAGCTCTAGGGAAAGAACCTGCCAGAGGGCAAAGGTACCGTTAACCCCTGACTGTAGTTAAAGTGCTCAGACACACCTTAATGCTCATTTGACCTGATCATGAGTCATGGTTTCTGTGGGCAAAGCTCTGCTGTTTGTTATACGCATTTGCAACAAGTGGAAAGTAGAACATTCGTGTGTTGACGTGGTGCTTTGTTCTAACCAACATGATAATTATAGTTGGGAGATAGAATCAATATCTAAATGACTGCATATGGGTTATGGCTTCTTCACCAACAAAATATAAATAGATAAAAATAAATACAGAATCTTATCTGTATCCTGCTTCATTCTCAATGATGTTTAGTTGAGTTTTCAATTTTAGAGATTATATGAAGAATAGGTCCATGTTCTGTGTTAACACACAATTCCACTATTCAACAGTTGTTGAGAATATTGTTAAAAAAACATACTAATGTGCCAGCATCAAGAAAGGAAAGAGAGAAAATGACTAACTTAATAACACAGGATGACTAAATATAATAATAAAAATGTTACCGCCGACAAAGCGCAGCACTCTCATTTTTAATGAACAGCTGATGCTGTGCACTTCACTGACTGATAAGTAGTGAAATGTAACATACTTGTGCTTTTAGCTACGTTAGCCCTGCTTAGTGTAGCAGTCCCTGTGGGGCTTGCTGGAATATGTAATGGCCAAATCTATTACCACACATGACCTACAGACCTTAGTTGTATGCACAGTCACTCTATGGATCCACGTATATAAACATAAGCATAATATAAAGCCTCTTAATACAATAGAAATAAAGATAATAGACATATGTGATCTGCAGACACGGTGTATATTCAATTCATTATACTAATTTTACTATAACAAGAAATTATTTGTTATAGTAATTGTTATCATTGTTCAGCACAGTGAACACACAGAGCTACACGAGCAACCCATTCGACCAACATGTCAATAAACGGTGAGATGATGTCACGTTGACGTGAGAGTAAACATTTGTATGTGTTGTGATCTCACGTTCTCACCTGGATATGTTTTGACATGGTTCATCTTGTTGAAATCTTCAGAGATGAGAAACTCCTGGTAGGCAAGTAAATACAAAAAAAGTTTTAAATCAAATAACTCGTTGCATTAGTGCAAATATTGGAATTGTGGTGTCTTTCAACCCTGATATTCAGGTTTTGCTAGAAGTTAGAATGTTTTAATAACCATAGCGTCCCTGCAGCAACATGAGGCCAAGTTTACTTCACTCACCACTATAGCTCCATTGTCCTGGCCTATGAAGATGCGTCTGCTGTCATGGTGGTACGACATACAAGAGCAAGGAGCTAGAGGACAAAGTGGGACTTAACCACAAGCAGGAAATTCACTATACACACATAATCAGGCAGAGAGGTTTGTATTATAAGGCTGTAAAAGTCATTTTCTTTCTTACACTCACAAACGTGTGCATGTGCACACACATTCATTATTTCTATTCCTTTACTTACATGAGACAGTGTGGTAGATGCTTGGCCAGTACTGACCGCTGTCTCTCTTCAGCCATACTCGAATGGTTCTGAGGGAAAACGTCGCAGCATCAAATGAACAGCATTCTCCCAAATCATACATTACTTACAAGAACCACTCACATTTAAATACATTTCAAATCTACCTTTTAAGGAACACTAGCAGGAAATAGACCAATTAAAAAAAGGAGCACTTGGCTTTGTTAGATGTAAACCTACCCGCTTGGAAGACGAGGCTTAATCCTTATTATTGAATCCAGCCCTAATTCTCTTTATACACAAAGCTTGATTGTGTTCACAAAACTGCATTGAAAGGGTGTACGATAAAAAGTGTACTACTAATGTGCTTACATTTCAAAAAGTATTCTAGGCAACTCACTATTTTTGTATTATTTAAGTGGCCCACAGGCTCAGTAGAACTAGTGGAAACCACTTTACAGAAGTGAGGATTCAATACTGAACTACTTCTGGCTTTTACCAATGCTTAGTATAAAATAAACACTTTAAACACAGATTTTTATTTGATGATCATTTAAATTAATGCTTTGCTTTATTACCCACTTTAGATTCCACTCAGAAAATAACACAGTTGGATGATTTAAGATCACGTTAAACGTGATGAAGTGCATTTAGAAAACGAGCTTACATTGGCGTTTGTGAGGTGTCAGGTTTAAAGTTTTACTTCTATTTCAGTAACATGGCTGAAAAGTCAATGCGTCAACAACTTCAAACACTGTATCAAAAGCACTTTAGTGTTGATGAAATTGAGACTGCTGCATCATTTCCCCGCAACTTCCCTTTCAAAAGACAAGCAGGTTGGTTGTAGGATGATCACAGATCACTTCAGAGTCTAAGTTCCTTTATCTCTAAATGGGGCTGTTGCTTCTCCAGACATGTAACACGGCATGGCAGCTCTGATGGGTCCCAGTGAATGTGATGCACTCATATGCCACTGGTTTATCCCTGCAGAGCTGAGATTATCTGACTGCTGTCACAGTGAGCTCAAGCTTAAAAAAAAGAAGCTGCCTTCAGGTTTAACATGAGGTTTTAACGTTATGCAGTCTTTAGGATTTTCACTTAGAGGCAGGTTGTCTGCATGTGATGTTCACGGGACGGAATCACTTCAACGAGTACTAAACCCAGCACCACTAGTGTAGCATCATGAATAAAACTCAAGGTCCCCTTTGTTGTCGTTTTTTTATAGTGTCCAACTTACAAAGATTCATTCAGTGGTCGAAACTAATCAGATCTGTTTAGCATTTAATGGCAGCAAGTTTCGGCTGTTTATGAACAGTTAGCAGCAGCTGCGTGTCTACCTAGCTAGTGAGTGCAGACACTTTTGTTTTATAAACCAAAAACCCAACGCTAGCCAACAAACAAATAAATGTTATATTCCTGTTCTACCTAACTACGAGGGATGAATGTTTGTTCGTGAATATGTTGTGGTAGGGACTCGTTATCTGATCATTTCTACCTCCGCAGCCCCTGGGTTAGAATTGGTTTCGTATGAGATATCAACTCAAACAATATTATTCACGACGGGAATAAACTAAAATGTTGCTTTTATGCGTCCATGAGTGCAACTACCAGCAAATAGTCGGCGCCCGCTAGCTACTGCTGTCGTTAGCCTGCTTGGCAAACTCACCTGTCCTCGCTGACCGTGATCACTCCATCTTCTTTAGGTATTAAAACGGCGGCATTGACAGTGTCGGAGTGTCCCTCGATCTTGTTCAAGAGAACCGGTCTAGCCGTCTGTGGCCTCGAATGAATCTCCGCAGCCATGTTTTTTTAGATCTGTTTTCCTTCAGATGATTTTCCTCCTCACTCACAAATGAAGCAGGATCAGCTGACGGCCGGAGCCTCGGCAGGATTACCGTAATTACCGCACAAAATACGACCGATGATATTCAGACGGGAAACTCGAGAGAGACATTTATTTAAACTAGATATATTAGCTACAAGACAAGTAGTTAAATATCTCAGAGCCCAGCATATTAAAAATATATTCACTTGTACCTTAAGCATGAGGTGTAACAGAAGATACTACATTTTCTGGGGAGTGTACATTTATACTGCGCCTCTTGTCCAATGCAAATAGCATCGGGAATTCAAGCATTACAAAATAAAATCAAACATCTATAACAAGAAATACTAATGATTTTGTATATATATATATATATATATATACACATATATCCCCCCCAAAAATGTTCATAAGTGGCAATTCTTTCTCAAGAACTGATAAAGCCTTTTGGATGGGAGGCAAACGTCTTCAAGAAACTAAAACCAGAAGTCCAGTTGCCACTAATTAAACGTTTTCTTGGATTACCATAACCTGGATGACTGAGAATCTTTACAGACATAGAAGTTATTTAGCTCTAGACTCACTAATTCAATATCCTACACAATCCTGAAGATTGAAGAAACATCTGTTACCACTACAGGAAAGACGACATAAGACTAACATCACTGGTGTTATAAATATGTGTTTATTTTATCAAATATGAAGCAAGTATGATAACAGAAGACATCCTCTGTGAGGGAGAATTGTCTGAAGCCGAATGCAAGATATACAAGATGAGACGTACATTACCATGACAAAGGAGTGAAACATTAAATGGCTGGAGTGATCTGAGGTGGAGAACTTTAAACTGAAAAATAACATCATAAATTAGCCTACTCCAGAATTGTGAAATTACACAACATTTAACATTTTTAAAAATGTAATACATTCAAAAATGTATACAAAAATTAAAACAGCTGCTAGTCTGCAACACATTTGGGTAACAGAAAAAGCAATATTTCAAACGAATAAAAATCATGTGTTCAACATTGCACATAAATCTACAGCAATTCCATGCATGTTCGTGTACAATACATGCATGGCAGTGTATATGCATTTCCTCAGCTGGTATATGGCGCCTGGTCTCAAGGCTTATTGATCTGGCCCATGAAGAGAACAGCACCTGCAGAGAGAGACAAGGAAAACTCATCACAATCAAAAACTGCTGGTGTCACAAAGGTGTGACTGTACTGGTGTACAATAACTGGCACATACCTGATCTGCCTCTAAAGATAAGTCCAGGTGTAAAAAAAAAAAAAAAAAGACTTTACCTGTTACATTATGTCTGATGAGGAAGAGAAAAGGTCTGTCCACAGTAACCCATGGTGGGGAGGAGCGAGCCAGCAAAATGGCAGCTAAACAAACAAAGGCAAACACACCATAACAACATGTGAGAAACTTTAACATCACAGGCTACCGTAATTGAATTAGCACAACTGTTATTTAGAACTTTTGTATGTTCGTATATAAACGCACACAGCTTTGTAGCTGGCTCAACATTAAAGGCTAACTAGACAAATACCTACCAGTGGCAGCTGATGCTTTGGTTCCATCTTCACTGACCTCAATTTTAGCTTTCTGGAGTGCCTTGGACACATACACAGACTCGGTACCTGAGAAAACACTGACTGTTAATTATAGCTTAGACTAACATATTGTGTTAAGTGTATGGATTGAACTAACTGTGATTATTCTAACATTATAATGCTGTTGGAATCATTACCCACTGTGGTTCACCCACACAGATGTATTCACTTATTAGCCTGATAAAAGATCTTCTCAGATCTGTGTGGGTCTGTACAGACCTTCTCTAATTTCCCGTTGTTGTGGGTTGTTGCCCACTATTATCTATATACTGCACAAGGAGTCAATGCCACCTTAAATAAGCTCCATTAAAACATTTCTTGCGTTAGGTTGATAATTAAAAATAATTTGTTAAATAATAAAAACATTAACTATTTATTAAATGGCACTCGAACAAAAATGTGTCCATATGTTGCCGACTATCCCCAGAACAATCCTACAAACTCCACTGTGCATTTCACCACACGGTGGCACTAGAAGGCTTCATTCAGAGTCACTTCACTTCATCTTCCCACTGAGACGAGTACGAACATTCACCAGCAATGATTCACTGTTTAACACTGAACAGTTAGCCATGATTCATGCTTCTTACTGGTTCTTAGCTGTATACAGCCATATATCATTTGATATTTTTAACACTACCACCTTTTCCAACCACGCTGATGTGTGTGCTCTTCTTCTGGGTTTAGACTGACTGTGCTTTCACTCACTGAGGTGTCTGAAGTCAGCTTTGTCCGGGCTGAACAGGTCTGTTATTCCCAGCGCTGAAAGAGGGGCTTTCAAATCAACCTCAGCATCAGCAGTAAACCTACAGACATAAGCACAAACATAAAGCAAACAGAATGACTTTTTTGTCACAGTCAGTTAAAGAGGATTTAAGGGCAACTGTTGTATGGATGTGTCTTACTTGGGGATGGCCAGGTGGACTTTCCTCATGCGCAGTAGTTTGGTCCAGTTCCGCACTGTGGCTGTGTTGATGTGTGGGATAATACTCGATAGGGGCACGTCCTCTTCAGAGGGAAGAGCAATCAGCATGCTGATGCCATTACCTTGATAGGGCAGTTGAATCACCTCATATTTCAGTCCTTGAGGTGTGGTGGCCATGCCTGGCAGAAGAAGGGAGGTTAGGGATGAATCATTTCATAGACATGGATGACAGCGATAAAGAAACGCGAGTCATGCAGCATCAGTCAGTGAGATGGAGATGGGAAGAAGCTTTTCACACTCCAACACCATTTCTGAAGATATGACTAAGCACAAACCTGTACTGAAGGAATCTCCTGTTTACTTTATTTAAAAAAACCTATGCATAATGTGAACTCTTGTTTCTCCAAGAGACTGACAAAGCTCTTTTTTCTAATAATGCAACAACAATGGATAAAAAGTTGCATTTTATCTCAGTTATACTTTATGGTAACATTTGGTATAATTTATTCACTTGTTAATAAAAAACTAGGCAATTACTTAAAAACAAACGATATCCAACTTTCCATTTTACTCTGACTTTCTGTTGAATACTTTGTGCTGTTCTGTGCATGTGGATATTTACTTTTACTCAGTCATTTTATTTAGTCTACATACACTGGGGGCAGAACATGTACCATTTCTGGAATGCCAAGCGATTCTTCTTCAAAAAGTATCTGCCAGACAGTGTGTTATGTTAAATGCAAAAACACTGTCTGGAACAATCCTATTTTATATCAGATGGTAAGGAAGAGTAGCAAAACAAACTATGATATCCAAACATCACCCATTATGACTCTGTATTCACACAGGGATACGGATCACAGCTGAACACAGCCTTAGTGAGAATCTAGCCACAGCACTCACCACGCTAACACAACTGTGATAACTCATCCAATTATAGAAAACTGACTCGCATATTGTGTCATTTCACACCAAGCCTGCATATCCTTAAAACTCAACACAAGCTGACCTGTAATTCACAAACTATATTAAAATAATTCAGTCATTAAATCTACAATATTTCTATTTGGGAGTCTTCAGAGGAATATTTGTTGCTATGTGTCATTTATCTATGATATGTATAAACTGCTTCACCTGTGCATTTTAGAAATGCTTTAATTACTTCAGGAAACACAATGCTGGGCTAAAGGTTTTTGAAGAACATAATGGACATTATGAAATTATACTTTTGTCAACTTCTTTCTAACAAATCTGAATCCAATTCTGTAATTACCTACAAATGAAGCTTAAAACTTTTTTTTATAAATCAGATAAACATGTACATCTGCAAGTGCGTCAGTATCTATACAAACGCTTTGCCCCTGTCATCGTGTCTGAGTGGTAATACAATACAAATCTGTAACATCAGTTATATGTAAGCAAATGAGTTACATCAAAAGTGTAACATTAATACTAAATTATAGCTCTAATTAGACGTATTCATATGGTTAGTTTCACACGCAGGGTAACATCACCACTCACCTGTGCTGAAGACAGATAACTGGGACATCATTGGAACCGTATATATGTTCCCATCACCCGCATTAAAGGGTCTCATCTTGGTGTTCGCGGGCAGAAAGCGGGATTTCCATAATCCTTTGAAGTAGATCGAGTTGACAGCAACTAGACGAGTAAGAGCCGAGTCCAGCATATCAGCTTTGATCAAGCTAGAGATGTGACCTGGATAAAATCAGGGCATTATTCTGTCAACAGGTCTGATAAAATATCCGTGTGTAGATGAGGAAGTAATAATGCAGCATCATGTAAGGACATACCAATCCACATCAGTGAAAACAAGTTTGTACTGTGCTTTAGAAAGTCTGATCTTTGTTTAGGTTTGTATTTTGAATAAAATGCAACCTTAACTTTTAAGTATACATACAGAGTCCTGCTGTAGTGATAAAGTGTATCTAAGTTTAAGTTCTATATTACCAACCATATGCATGAACACATTTATTTACCATGACTCCTACCTTTGGTCTTATTGCTGACCCATTCATTGATTTCATTAGCTGCCCTGTTGGGGTTGCTGAAGTCCAAGCTTCTGGTCTCACATTCGAAGTTCTCTTTGTTCTCGCTTACAAACGCTGGCTCCATGGAGAAGCCCTCCTGACTGAACAAGCCATTGGCAATCAGCACAGCATCCTGGTTGGACTTGGCTGTCAAGGTCTTGTGCAGTTTTCTCAACATCTTATAAGGACCTGTGCAGACCAAATAAACTCAGAATTATCAGTTATTGGTCAGAGGTTGACTGTCTGCAGTATCGTCAGCTCCTGTGAAGAGCTAATCTACCAAATAATACTTGTGGAGATAAGCGTCATCATAAGCTACTCCAGCTAACACCTTAACTTTTACCAGAAACTTCCCTTACCATTTTTCTTGTATCGCAGAGCACTAAGAATCTGCTTTCGTGTTTTCCCATGCGCTCCAGTTAGCAGCATGCCAAGGATAGAAGCTGCTCCATGAGGGGAAAACACCACATTTTCCAGAGGTTTGGATTGGACCACTTGCTGAAACACCTGTATGCCGAGATCTGAGCCACGCTCACCATAGGAATAGGACTGGGACAGCACACCCTTGTGTACATACAAGGTCACCAGGGCATACAGACAAATTATATGCTTCATTATGATCTATACAGCACCTAATAAGAAACAGAATAGAGAACATCATAACATGCCAGGACAAAGTCATCATTTATATATATATGCATGAAATGTTTACCTCAGAACCTCAATATTTTGTCATTAAGAGAGCTTCAATCTCAACTATGGATTTATGAAAGCATATCTACAACGAGGACCCAGGGGGCAGGGGCATAATGAGTCACTTTCAGGCGAATCATTATGCTCATTCCTATGCATCTTCGCTTGTCCCCAGGCAGCAGCAGCGTGTATGCACTGATGCAGGGTCTGACTAACTCTGAGTCACACTGTCTAAACATTACCTACAGACAAACTCTGTCTTGTACAACTGCTCTCTTCTTCCATTGACACTTTGAGTATGCTAGAAGATAGTGTAGCTTCATTTTGGTCTTTAACATTTCATTTTAAATTTGCACTAGCACAAAAAGTCATCATCTTGATCTCGGCTAACTTGGCATGCGTCTCATACATCACAGGCTGCAGCACACGTCGTCCAGCTGGCAGAGCAAGGAAGCAGCTGTGCACTGGATGTGAAGCGCTCCTTTTTCCTATTATCACCTTAATTTAACATTAACTAGCGATAGACAAGTATCCTGTAAATAAATAAGTTAGTTAACTATAGCCATATAAGGCGTTAAACAAAACCTAACTTCCTTTACATCACTACTTTTGGTGAGGAGCAACTCATTGCACTATAATGCCGACGACATGATGATGCTAAATGTTATATGATGCTAGCTATACTGCATGGAGCTCTTCACTTTAGCGACATTTATGAGTCTGTTGGAAAGGCAAGGTTAGAAAGGGACAGTCCTACCTGTAAGAAGGGGAAGTTAGCTCGATAAAACGTTAACCCGCAGCTAATTTGTTACAGTCCACTTCCTTCTGTCGTCCGGACAACAGCCAAAGACAAAGATGACAAAGTAAATACAACTCACGCGGTTCAGCGAAAGAGAGAGAGCAACTGACTCGACACTGGTTTCACACAGTACTTTATTGGACTGAACTCCGCCCAAACAGCCGAGCGTGAAACGAGCCGCTCCGAGTCTCATACGAATAATCTTCCGGAAGACTTTCAAAATAAAACCAAATGCTACGCTATCAATATTACTGCAATTTGCCCAAAGATACGTTTTGTAAAAAAATGTGTAAAAACTTAACTATTTTACAGACGAGATTTACAGAATAGGATTCAACTAATGCATGTTTTTGTACATTGTAAAAAAACTGCTGTCCAGGTATGTGTGTTAAAATATCATTCCATGTAGTAGTAAGCCATAATACAACACATGATAACTATAAAGACAATAGCAGCAAATCTCAAGTAACTAATAAACAATATTGTAAAACAAAAAAACGGAATTAGGAACATTGCGTAGGAGCAGGTTGTTGCATGTCTTTGTTCATTCATATTCTCTAATCTTTGCTGCATAAGGGTTCTTGATCTTCTCTCATCACCATTATAATTATTATTATTAAAGACAGATTTTTCACATCTTTTATAATGTAGCATTCAGAATTTCACAACATATCAAGGTTGTGAAAGTTGTTTCATATGGTGAAAAACATGGTCCCAATAAGAGTTGCTTTTTAAAATAAATGATGATAACAAAAAGGCTGAAGTGAAGTCTATTGAAAGTTTGTTTTAGCTTTCCTGTAAAATCTTGAAATGTCACCCTTTGTTACTGTACATAACTAGTCCCAGACAAAAAAGTTGATTTTCCATGTTCAGCTACTTCCTGTCATTATTTTTCCAACTTTACCCAACTAAGAACTCATGAGTTTGCTAAAACAGGAAGTGACAATTGTCAGAAGTGTTGAAAAGAAAACATGCATCATCTTACTCATGTTATGCCAAACATAAGTGCTTGACTGTTTCCAATTCTCCAATGTGCAAAAACCGACACAAATACAAAGCACTAACACCAGTCAAGTATTATAGAAATTGCCTTGTTTCCAATTAATGTAAAAGGTATACAGAAAAAAAAATGAATAGGGTCTCACAACCACCAAGTCAGAGGAAAAATTATGGGAAATTAATGGATATTTACCTAATGTATAGGTCATTTTTTTGTTGAACTTGCTCACAACTGATGCTCATTCGGAGGAGACTACTTAATGTTTTTTAGTCCGGTGAGGTGATGCAGTTGGGTGGCAACACACAAACACATGTCTCAAAAGTGGCTGAGGCTCACTTACATCCGTGCTGTTGAGAGGATTAAGAGTATTCTAGGTGCTCGAAGGTTTGAATTACCAGGAATTGAACAACAGTGTGCGTGTAATTATGTCTATCATAAATGTTTAAGACTGGATTGTAGGCTCAACAGTATGTTATTCTTGGATTCTGCAGCTGTTTTTATGATTTGCAGGTTTATACTGTTTTTCCTGATGTTCCTGATCTTGTATTGTCTGAATCTCTGTTACTCTCCTTCTGCACAAACATTGACTGAACCTTCCCATCTAGGTTAAAGTTTTAAGAATTCAATGTCACAGCAAAAGACACCAACAGCGTGACTGCATTTACTGCTGATTGGCCCATTGTTTATGTGTGCGTGGTTTGTGGTTAGTGGGGGTCTCCCAGGACCAACTGGAGTGTAGAGATGGGGCTACTGTGAAAATAAACACTTTGGAAACAAATATAGGGGTCATCGTCTGTGCTCTTTGAGAGCTTTGAGGAGGTAGTCAATAGACACACAGCTGCGTCCTGTAATCATGCCACGTAAGGCAATTTCTGTTTTTCTATTGCAGATTCTGCTTTAAGCTAAACCCAACTACCCTAAGGGATGAGAACAGTGCATGGTACATTGACATGACACAGCTTCAGAACATTTTAGTGTTAAGAAGAATAGTTAAGTTAAAGGCTCACCATAAAAGATAAATAAACTTGTTTCTCACTTAAAAAGATTTGCTTTTCTCTCACTTGTCAGTTCAAACCTGAATCCTCAAACTAAGCAGTAAGGGGAAACTGTAAAGGCAAGGTTATAGGGATGATCATCTTATTAATTATATTTGTTCTGAAAGCTCACACTGTAGCCAAATACGTCTCTGATACGTACAGTTCCTTGTTGTGAAATGTTTTTGTCAAGTGTTGGCTACACACAAAGTGTCCTGTATTAAAAAAAGGGTTGCTAAATAGTTGCTTAGTCCGTTGTAAATGATCTGACATTTGACAACATTAATAATAAAGTTCACATTTCTTAATCTAAACAGAATATTGATCCATTAAAAAAATCTTTATTCATTATCCTCCAAAAAAATGTGGTACAATGTCAGTGACTTTAGGATTTCAATTATTAGTTTGCTTTGCAAAGCCACTGAACTTCCTCAGTCACTGCTTCAGCCACTGCTGGAGGAGTAAGAAGATGTGATCACGGGCAAGATTCAGCTGGGGAAGATCCTCACTGCGAGCAGGGTACATGTTGGCACAGTGGGCTGTTCCTGAATCACAGAGAAATGTGTGTATTAAGGATAAGTCAGGGAAACAGATATTCACAAGAACAATTACTCAACTGATAGAAATACAAAAGACGAACTAGCTGTTGTTCTACTCTTAAACAAATATTGATGGCATTTGTAATGTGAAGCAGCCATAAAAGAAACGGCCTTCTTAACCTGCAACAGAGTTTAGACCTGGAATTGCTGTTTAAAGGTTTAGTGAGACAGTCAAAATAAAGCAGGCTAAAAGTACCTTGAGTTAAAACCAAGGCTGAGATCACAAAGTTATTTCACTAACCAGAGCATCTTACAACTCATGGTTCTAATGAGCTTTCAACACAGACTGAACTGAAACATAATCATATGCTCTCCTGTAACAATGACCAGACAATATCACATATTTTACTGACTTAAAAATCAGTTTCTCTCTGAAGGTAAAGAACAACCGCCCAGCAATTGAAATTGTAAAAATTCATATTGCTTGGTTATTCGTAACAAGCTCTTTATTGTGAATGTGTAACGTGACACAAAATGCATGTGACTGAAATATCAGTTAAATCACTATAGACTAAACAAAGAGAATGACACAGCTGAAGCTCTGTCTGCACATGCACGCCATACTCTTGGGATTGGGGTAGAAAACGCTTGACCTCCAGAGCTTTTCTAGGGCATGATCATCTGTTTTACCGCATCTCACCTTTGATGAAAACAGCAGGGAGGTCAGGTGTGATGTTCTTGGTGATTCCCAAGGCGTGCCATGGGTCAATGGAGCCATTTGGGAAAACTATTCTGGAGGTGCGGATGTTATAGCCACCATAATACTCATTTGTCTGGGCCACAGCCACAGCCAGTTCCTCAGCAGTGATATTGTAGAAGTCTGTACACTGTTTTATGTGATAGCTATAGAAGAAAACAAAGTTTATCAATGTAGTGTCTAATAAAACAGGAAGCTAAGAAAGAAAACAACAACAATAACAACAATAACAATACTAATAATACTACTAATATTAATAATAATTGTACTCACGGAAGAGGGAAGCCAGTGAACGGTTGGTTGGGTGAATCAGTGCTCTGGTAGAATCCGAATTCAGTGCAGGTCTGATAGACCCACTGCCTCCCTAACAACGGACACATATTTAACATGTTTAACCAATGACCAATATATTCATTTGGTTCCTGTAAAGTAACACAAACAATGTGTTTACAATTACGTTTAGTACTCTTAGCGTTTACTTTTAGTGACAAGTAAGAGAGAAAACCCCCAAGACAACAGGACTGGCTTTGGGAGTTCATGCAGATGCTTTGCTGTGGCTTTTTAAAAGAACACTTCCTGTTACAGTGAGCCCCTTCTTGCCCTCCCACTCATGAAACCAAATGAAAGCTGGAAACTAGAACCACAGCCTGGGTCAAACATACAACGTGGAATATACAAAACCTATTCCGGGTTTAAACATTCAAATACAATGTAGTAAAAATAGCTTTTGTGCAGTGGTTGGAGATATTAAAGGAACATTTCAAAATAGACTAAACCAGCTAAAATAACCTTAATTACACCTAGACAGAAGCCATTTTCCATGACATGCTCACCTCCCCCTGCAGCTGGCCCATCCCAGGATGTGTTAGTCATGTCTCTGAAGTAGGTACTGAAGCTGGCATCTAGGCATTTAATGAAGAAGGTGTCCATCATGAGTTTGGCCACAGCAGCGTAGCGGTAATATGGGTCTCCCAATGAGGTGTCAGCCATCACGCCACAAAGCACCTTGATGGTGATGTTAGTGCCTATCGCGCCCTTCATTACCAGAACAGCACCGAAACAAAAAAAAGAGACAAAAACAAACAGGACTTTGACTTGACTTCAATGTCTAACAAAAGCCACAGAGGACACTCAAAGAATGCATCAAGGTATTAATATTTAATTTGGAATCTGAGCATCGTCTTTCCATACTTTCCCTCCACTAAGAGCCGATGTTTGAATGCATCATTGGCCATTCTAAGTAGCTCATCTGTGAGGCATATGGAGTTTATATCAGTGACAGAGAGAACAACTCAGGGAAACTGTTGGGAAACAGTTCTGTCGACTCACGACAGTGGCATCTGTGCAACGCTGTGGTTTGTACGCTTCCAGGTAAAAACTTGCCCAAAACAAAACGTGTTCCTAAATTGAGACCTGAAGGAATAAATATTTGGCAGTGGTTATTGTACCTATCTGTCAAATTAAAGCCTCATTAACTTTTTGCTGACTACATTCCCATCTGCATCTTGTGTGAAAACAGTAGGGAGCGTTTTTACTTGTTCTCAGAGTTTTCGCCGTTTATATAACACCCCACTGACAAACCTGAGACCATAGAGCCACTGCTCTGACCAATTCTGATTTACCTGACTTCTGGTTCTTGTTCCTGAGTGGTATCTAAGACCTCGTAGTTTGCTATATAGTCAGTCTTGTGTGTCAGGGAGGAGCTGTTGGCTGGATTTGTCTGTTACTGCTGTAGACTCAGTGGCCCACCTCTCTTGTCGGCTCTTTTATAAGTGTCTCTTTAGCTTGGGGCGACAGGAAACCAGAGAGACCAAAGAGTCTTTTGTTAGTTTTTCACATCAGCTTATTGGTAACCGGACTCACGTCTCCACAAGGCACCAGGGGGACAGACAGGGGAGGAGAAAAGAGGGGTGACTAACAAGGAAAGGTCCCAAGAGACACAAAGAAATGGTACTAATGTACAATATCAGATAATGTGAAAAGAAAAAGAAGATGAATATTGTTTGTGGTGTATCTTACCAAAATAAAAGCTCCTTTGAAAATGCCTTTCAGTAATATTACTGTATTTTACAGTAAATTACACAATATTACAGAATTACACGTTTTACACCGTTAACTGTGAGAAACAATTTTCAAGATTTTGTAAGTTCATTATCTGTTAACAGAGAAAATTGATGACCTCTTCGATAACCCATTTATTACAAAACAAAAAATATTTCATCACAGGTCACAATTTCAATATCTCCAATAATTTAGTTTGTGACCAATTACAACACTGTCTAAATGCAAAACTAAAATGACATGACATGACATGGGAAAAGTAAGAAATTGCTCAGGATAATCACATTATCATTTTCAACATGACTTTGTTAGTATACCAATGTCAACACTTTGGTCTCATGGAGCTACTAGCATAACTATGCAGTTTAGGCTCCTTCCAAACTGTCATTTGTGGATCTATGTTATCTATGGATCACTATGTTATAGAAGCACAAATGGTTCCTCTTGGCAGATAGAGGGACAGATTTATCCTAGTAATGACTTTGCCCTATAACATTTACCTGAATTCAGAATCCTGTGTTTCAAAAGAGGTGTTTTACTATTGTGCTTCACACGGCTAGAACTAGAAGGAGGTACTTCCAAATGTCGAAATAAAAGAGACAAAGTAGACAAGAAAGCAGCCCCATCACCACCTCCAGGGACCTCCTTACAAGGAAATTCCAAATAGTCCAAGCTGTTCTAAAGCATCCTAATTACCCTGATTAGTTAAGAACAGCTGTTTTAATCAACAGGTGAAAAGCGGCAGCTCTCTGCAGTTTGTGGACAGTCATGGCTAAGACAAAGGAGCTCAGTGAGGACCTGCGGCTGCTCACAAATCAGGAAAGGGCTACAAGGCCATATCTAAATGTTTTCAAGTTCCAGTGGCTACAGTGCAAAGTATTATCAAACATTACAAGATGTTTTGCACTGTGGAAAATCTGAGAGAACATGGTCGGAAGCCAAAAGTGACACCTGTGCTGGCCAGGGGGATAGTGGGAAGAGGTGAAAAAGAATCCAAGGATCGCCACCAAGGACATCCTGGTGAAGCTTTCCGGTTTTCTGTGTTATGGTCAGATGAAACAAAAATGGAATTGTTTGGTCACAATGATGCTTTATTTATTTGGTGAAAAAAAGGAGAAGCCTTCAACCCAAAGAACAGCATCCCCACTGTCAAACATGGTGGTGGGAACCTAATGCTTTGGGGGTGTTTTTCAGCCAATGGACCAGGAAACCTAATCACAGCAAACGGCCCCATGAAAAACAAGCAATACATGAGGATTCTCAAAGACAACATCAGGCAGTCCGCAGAGAAACTTGGCCTTGGGCACCAGTGGACATTTCAGCATGACAATGACCCAAAACTCAACTGGTGAAGAAATGGTTAGCAAACAACAACATTAAAGTTTTGGAGGGGCCCAGCCAGAGTCCTGACTTGAATCCATTTGGGAATTTGTGGAGGGAGCTAAGGATCAGGGTGATGGCAAGAAGACGCTCCAACCTAAAGGATTTGGCGCTTATTGCTAAAGATGAATGGGCAAAAATACCCGTGGAGACATGCAAAAAGCTGGTCTGCAATTATAACGTTTGATTGCTGTATTAGCCAACAAAGGCTTTTCTTATGATTATTGGGAAGGGTATGAATAATTTTGGACATGGCACTTTTTGCTTAAATGTACATAAAAGCTAAGAAATGTTTTTTTTTCATCAATAATGCCTCTTGTACATCATTGTGGTATCTTTTGGGAAGATACCACGACAAACAAAACAATTCCATTGTGGTGTAAAAGAGAAATTATATATACCAAGTTTTCTTATATTTTTTTTTTTTATGTTTTTTTTTTATATTTTGTTGTTTGACACGTGTTTACTCTGTCTCACCTCAAACCCCCTGTTGTCTTCATTGTACTGGACAACATCCATGAAATTGCCAGCCAGTGTTTCCAAGAAATAGGAAGAGTCAGTTTGTGACTGGATCTGCAGTTTGGAACACAAGCTGGGGGGAGAGAGGCGAGAAGATGGAGGTGGACAGAAAAGAGGTATCGAAGGAATAGATGGGAAAATGAAACAAAGTTAGAGCATATTTTGGTAAATGTACAGTGCATAATAACAGTTTTTTTCCTGTGCTCTCAGAATAATGTTTCGTTGTTATGAAAAATCAACTGATTACAATTCATGCATCATCTGTCAAAGTGTAATGAGGTGCAGTGCTTGTTGTAATTTCCCTGACGTGTGGACAATCATGTCTGTGAGAGGGTCTGTGGCATTAAAATAGTGGCTCAAACCTTTACACTAGTACATTTAGTTAACACGATTATCATGCGATATGCTAACTTCAACTTGTGTGTGTCTCTGAGTGTATGTGTGCAGTGAGTGATTTGCTTGATGAAATTGTGACGCAAGTCCCCGTATTCTCTGAAGCATTGTGGTTTGGAAACTGGACAAACTTCTAAACTTTAGTGACCTTTGTGCGTTTGTGCCTGCATGAGGACATGTCTGCATCTACAGTCTGCAAAATCTGCAAAATACTCAAATAAAAGATGTCCACTGTGGTCAGACATGAAAACAGGGCTTTGGGGTTTCTCCATGACAGTATTAGTTCTGTGCAACTAACTACACCATTACACAAGCAATTTAAGTCTGCATATTCATTCATGTGGACTGACCTTGTAGTCGCTATAACAACCTAAGTTCTGACAAAACAAAACAAGCACAGAAACAGCAAACACAAAAAGACTGAAAAAGACAGTGATGGAAAAAGGGAATGAAAAAGAATTGCTGAGTGGAGTCACTTCTATTAAAAGAGAAGCTAGTAGACTTTGTAAAGGGTCGGTTCACCAAATTAAGAGGTATACAAGACAATTGATAATTAATTGGTAAATTCTTAGCCAGTGAAGAATAAACTACCTGATACCTGGATCCTTCACATGCAGTATTTTTATCATGCAGAATTGTTACAGCTTCCATATTGAAAAAATATTTCTTAATCTACACATCCTGTTGGCATGTAGTAACATTAGAATCCTTTTGAACTATATTCACTCTCATATCAGCTTCAATATACACTACACCAACTCACGGGGAAACAGAACCTGGCTGTTGAGCAGCTAAATGCTCCACTGCTCTATGTTCACCAGATACTGCAGTGGCCAACACTGTCTATTTGCCATTTGATGCTGTGCAGGTAGTATTCATTAGTGCACTTTCTTTTACTGCAAACAGTTCTACTGGAACCAAGGTGAATAGTAGTAGAATTCATGGTCTAGAAAAACAGGTGATTTAACGTATCTATAAAGCCACTAAAATGCTCTAGAGAGCTGGGGGACAAATATTTAAGTGAATTATTTAACATTACACATTCTCCTTTAAATTTTGTTTTCCATACATCTTTGACAATTTCATTAGCAACCCTTACAAACACCTTACTTAAGTCCTAAATCAGTAGAACTATCATTTTATTCTACTGTCAAACATTTTAAATTTAAATAACATTAAAAATTTATATTTGAAAT
The DNA here is from genome assembly GCA_032270685.1 of Microctenopoma stevenorrisi. NCBI lineage: Eukaryota > Metazoa > Chordata > Actinopteri > Anabantiformes > Anabantidae > Microctenopoma > Microctenopoma stevenorrisi. Next base: position 6,561,915 of record JAUMTR010000005.1, on the reverse strand, counting down.
CGACCATGTGCCACTAAATAAATGTGTGCTAATTTTTTGCCTGTTGCAAAATTTTTTACTCTACTTTACTTGGCAGACGCTTTTATCCAAAGCGACTTACAAGGAGAAGACACCAGCAATTACCATTCAAATTCTCAT
>JAUMTR010000005.1:6511796-6561677 GCA_032270685.1 Microctenopoma stevenorrisi | reverse complement strand
GTTTTTAAATGTTTTTTAAAGGTGGTGATACTGTCTGCCTGTCGAATGGGGCAGGGCAGGTTGTTCCACCAGCCAGGACCACAAAGGAGAAAAGACTTGATTGTGATCTGAGATTTTTATACATTCTTATCTTAATTTAAGTTTTTTCCAATGAAGCAAGCAAAGTATTGGTCAATTCTACACGTGTAAAAATACTTCCTATTCTGCAAATAGATTTTACTGACTGATAAAATTTCCATTGTATTAAAAACAGACCCTCTCCAGAGCATATCGTACATTCCAGAGCTGCTGGCTGTGTCCAAAAATGCTTTAGGAACACTCGTGAAGCTGTAACAGGACCAGACTCCAGCCAGGACCCAGAACAACCTTCCCTGCTCTTTAAACCATTCACTTATACAGTAGTTTCAAGTATCACTGTGAAAAAACCCATTATGATATAAAACACATGTCTGCAGTCTATAAATAAAATAATTTAATGAACAGTTTGACGTTTTGGGAAATCTACTTACTCTTTAGCCAGGGGTTAGATTAAAGAGTGATTCTGCTCTCATCGTTCATAACTTAGTAACTAGTCTGGCTGTATGCAACCCCCGCTGGGTAAACCGTAAATTACTGGTTTAGATGGTGTCTGAATGCAATAACAAGCAAACAGCAACAAGTATTATAAGCTTCAGAGTTTCTGTGGATTTTACTGCATCTGCAGCTTCTCTAGATATTTTACTATACTAAGCTAAACTAGCTACTAACGTCTATACAACCGCGACAAGTGTGCTGTATGTGGAACTGTTCTTCTCATCTTACTCCCTGCAGGAAAGCATAGGAGCTTTTTATTGTAAATCCTCCTAAATCTAAATAAAGGCTTTACTTTATGCATTAAAAATGTTCCAAAAACATGGGTAATTAAGAACTTCAATCAGGCTGCCTTGTATTTAATGTGATGACACACACATGGCACGGCTTACCAATACAGCCACATACAACAGTGCAGTTAACTAAATCTGAGCTTTTCCTGCTTTAACGACTCATAAAGTTTTCTCAAGACAAGGTTCACAGCTGCTCTCAAGACCACAACAGAGTCTAATTTGTCCTCTGCTAAATAGGTAACAGGAGAATGACATAATGGCTAAACCATTATGTACAAACCCACACAGGGAGAATACCTCCAATCAGGCTCAATGAAAAAAACCTAGGCAGTATGTATGGGGTGGGAAATGTGATGAATTATGCCTGATTGTCTGATTGTTTTATATAATTGCTTGAGTAATTCAAACCTTAAAATTCACAGAACAATGAATCAAAAACCCAATCAACAAAAAAAACAAAAGTAGATGTACTTTACTTGAAGTCTTTAGTGATATTGTCATAGGTGTTTGGGTCCTTCAGGAGTTGTGCAAGGGTATCTGAAGCCTTTTTCACCAGTAGGGGGCACTCTGCATTCTCTGACGCCAGCGAACGCCACACAACCTCTAAGTACTCTGGAAAAACATAAGGACAGAGGGAGGAGTGGACACTTAAACCTAGGCAGCTATAAAAAAACACAATAAAACAATGAAAAGCCTGGTAAATATATATACATGACTATTCTGAGCCATTGCAAAGCAGCAATTCAACTTCATAAGAGTGAGGGAGTCAATGTCTATTCAAGTGCTTGGGAAATGATTCAGTAAAGGTAAAAGTGAAATGAAAAGTGGATTTCACAAATCTCAAAAAGCAGGCACTCAAAGAAGAAACGCTCGATTACAACATTTTGGAGTTTCCCACAGATGTTTTCACTGCATTCAAAGAGAATGTGGCCTGAATTAGTTTGGTAGCCTCTTCATGACAGCACGAGTGTGTGGGTGGAACAGTACGTGTCACTTTTCAAAGTTACTCAGACCTTGATTTCTGGCTGCAGCCTTCCGGAGGAAAACAATGAGCTCAGCCAAACAAAACGCAGACACAGAATGGACCCTTCCTCACCTTTGATCTTTCTGGGACTTCTTAGACACTGAACAACACTGGAAAACTGTTCTGTGTGTTCACTTTAATGCTTGATATGTTTGACTGATGATTCAAACTCTAATTATGCAAAACATGAATGAAATGAAACAAACAACTTCGCCTACTGAAAAGATGAGATCTCCAACACTTTTTTTAGATTATTGAACAACAGTTCCGGCTCACGGGCTATATCAGAAGGCCATGAGCCGAAACACTTTGGTGTAACAATAAAGTTGATAAACCGCAAGTGTTGCAAGAGATCTGATCCTTTGAGGTGAAATGAAGGCCAGAACAAATGTTGAATCTGTGCGTGTTTGTCTGTCTATGGCTGTGTAGACAAATTATAGTTTGGTACCAATGTTTTGGGGATGTTTGGGCTTTTTTTAAGGTTATGGTTGTTTGAAGTTAGATTAAGGCTCTGGGGAATACATTATGTCAGTGAGCTAGACAAAGACTAAAATAGGTTTTTGTATGTGTATACCTGGGAAGTTGACTGTAGCATAAACAGGTGCACTTGTAGCAACAGAAGCATGGACCAGGTGAGGGTACTTCAGCCGGAACCAAGCAGCGAGAGAGCCTGGGTACGACCCGCCGAATGCCAGCCACTTACTGTTGGTCAGGCCCTTGGTCTCAGCTATCACAGTGCGAAAGTGAGCCAAGTCAGCTAACGCCTGACGACTGCTGAGGAAACGCAGGTTGTCTGTGCTGAGGTCACTGAGCGGAGAAAGGAAAGACGCTTCATTAACAGTTTGAGTAAGCATGCTTTAGTAAGTCTACACACAGTAACACCATGAACAAGAACACTTTCCCAAATTCATCTGAATTGAAAGGCTGCCATCTAGTGGTACAACAACTTCACTGGCATCAGATACTTTTCTGTACTTGAATCTGGTGGCCTGCTGCATTTTTGGTGAAGGTGAAGGCTATGCTGTATAATGATACTTCCTCAAGTCCCCCATGGAAACTATTTGCTCTTTTCACAGCAGCATTATTGTGCAAAAGCTTATAACCAAGATTTAATAAGTGTTTACCAAGTGTCAACAATCAGAGCCTTTCTGATTATTCAGATTCTTCTAAAAAAAAGACTTTAAAATGGTACAATGTATACAAGGAGCATATGCAAATTCATTGAAGGGTTCATTTAGGTCAAACTCCAAACAAAATGAGGGCGTGTGCGAGAGTTACTTCTGCATTTTACACGGTTTAACTTGCAATAACCTCACATAAACAGTATCATAAAGTGTATCATAAAGAACGTATTTCAAAGTTCTTTTTAAGGTTTTAACAGAAACCTGACAGGGTGGAGACTTGAACAAATCTAAAGCAGAGTTAGCTTTTAGTTCTGAAAATCTATAATCTTCTTTAGTATCTGCTATTCAATCTTTTTCAGAATCTAATTAGAAACCCTGTAGGGGTTAAATTAAAATAGCATTGCTGTCTCCTGCCAAAATCCAGCAGATGAGTTTAAAGGTTTAAACAAACTGGTCTAAACGAGCTTGGAGTGAACACACTCATGCATTAAATCAAGGCCAAACATACACCGTCGGGCGACTCTTTCCATAGAAACGATGTTCCAGCATAAAGCAAAGTGCACCCAGTTTCTCTGCGTAGGAGAGCCAGGTGCCGTTGAACATCCATCCTGGATTTGCTGGACCTTCTCCACCTATCATCAGAAATACTGGACCACCTGGTTTGTAGAAGGCTTCATTCACAAAGTATCGCTGGACAAACAAAGGAGAGATATTGGGTCAGTTTTGCATCAGATCATTTACAAAGCTTGATTTTATCCAATACATTTCAACCCTTGTAAAGACACCCACAATACATGAAAACACTCACTTGCTTCCACACTCTTGTGTCTGCACCACTGAAGTGATCCAGTTTCTGAATGAACCACTGCTCATCAAACAAAGCTTCGTGTTTGGTATTCTGCACCTGATTTAATCTCGCAAAGCTCTTATAATGTCCGTCTCCAGCAGCAAAGAGAGAAACCTGAAAAAATAAGGCGAAATGCAACCCACACAACTTGAAAGCCATGATGTTATAAACAAGGAAACGTTCAGGGTGGTCACATGACCAGATACAGCTACTTTAAGCTCCTCGCAAAGCGTAGGAGATATCAGCTTCCTGCCATATGTATTTCCTGTTTCGGTAATTTAGCATAACTCTTATATGAATTGGTATTTATATTTTAACTATGTGTTTACTCAACACTGACCAAGATGTCAGATGTTTAAAGAAACGCATGTAACTGAATATTTGGACATCTATGCTTCGGTGTGCTGGAAAACACTCGCAGTATCTGAAGTACAGAGACGTAAAGACAACAATTTACAGCCAGTAGGGGCGCTAAAGAATATAACACGACATGTCGCTCCTGATGAAGAAGAGACAGTACAGCCCTCCAGTTCCGTTTGCTAGCTGATAGTTCCTAGAGCCGCAACTATGGAGGGGGCAAAAAACAAAGAGAATAAGCATCCCGAAAAGACTGATGAGAAGGAGAAAGACAAGGAAAAGGGCCAACAGCCCAAAGATACGGAGAAAAAAGAGGAGCAAGAATTGGTAAGGGATATTTCTCATTCAACTGTGTGCGGACTGACGTTACTGTGGTCAGAAGTGTTATTTTGCCTTAGTCACTGCCGCTTTGACAACATGGTTGAGTAGGCCAAAGTCACTGCCATTCAGGAGAAACGACAAACTAAATTCCATTTACTTCAGCTGTTTTTCGTATAAGACGTCACCGGTTTGACTTGTTTGTGTGTTATAGAAGTTTAAAACGCATTCGGTTTAAACACCCTCGGTAGCTCACTGTAGCCTAGCTTAATTTAGCCGGTTAGCTAGGTAGTGTTAGCTTGCTAATTGTTTTCTCTGCTGTCTGTACTGTCGTCAGTGTTAGCTTTGCTGCTTGTAGTACTGTCGTTTTCAGCTAGCTGGAATTGACTTTGGCCAAAGCACTGTTTGACAGTAGCTATCCCAAAGTAAAGCGAAATAATCCGCTGCACCGTGCATTCTGCAATAGATTAATGCTATGTGATTCATCTCTGTAGGTTGTAGCTAAGTTTCATCTTACATCTGTATTATTTCCATATTTATAATGTGCACCATATCACATTGTACAATGGCTTTGAAGAAGGACTAAAGCACACAAATGTAATCATAGTTACGATTGACTTCAGCATCGACTGTCAACTAAAGACTGCTTGACATGATGTATCTACATTGTCATTAGGTCCCACTAGTTAAAAAGAAGCACATTAGAAAAATTAACAGTATAAACGTGCGTCTTCTTTCACTTTTTGTTTACAATGATGTTATTCTCTTCTTTCACTGATTCAGTCAGAGGAAGACAAGCAGTTGCAAGAGGACCTGGAGATGATGGTGGAGAGACTGAGTGTGAGTTTTAAACTTTTACAACTCCTCTGTGGGTCAGGACTTAAAAATTCTTACTAAGAAAAAAACTTTCCTTTTTGAACATTGGCAGGAGAAGAACACAGCGATGTACCAGCCTGCATTGGAAGAGCTGCGCAGACAAATCCGCTCCTCAACCACCTCCATGACCTCTGTTCCCAAGCCTCTCAAATTCCTGCGCCCACACTATGGCAAGCTCAAAGAGATCTATGAGGGTATGGCTACTGGAGAGAACAAGGTAAGCCTGCAGTGTACCGTGTGTTGTGCTGTGTTTTGAGAAATTCCAGTATTTTATTTCTTCAATAGAACCACGCTATGAAAAGGTTTATTTCTGTTTGGTGGTTTTCTTCAAAAATAAATGTAGGTGATCGTTTTTTCCCATAGAATAAGGTTTTCTTGCATGTTTGTTTGGCAGTTTATAAAAATTCAACATAAGAATTTAAAATAGTTGTTCAGTGACAAATGTATAATCTATATATAAATGTATAAGTGGCATCAACACTGACTAATACCTGAGGTTTATTAGTCACAGAAAGTATTATTATAAAAGTTAAAGCGATTACACAATTATGCATGTGCTACCGAACTGATGAAATCAAGTTAATATAGTAGTTTGTGTTTGTATTTGCAGCATTTCTGTGCTGACGTGGTGTCAGTTCTGGCCATGACCATGAGTGGTGAGAGGGAGTGCCTGAAGTACCGTCTGTTGGGTTCACAGGAAGAGTTGGCCTCCTGGGGTCATGAGTATGTCAGGTAAGTTAAGCTTTAAACATTCAGTGGTTTGGTGGATATACATAGAAACATCTTTAAAAAAAAACAGTATGTTAGTTCTGGGCTGGATGTCTAAATTTATACTGGATCTTTTTTGCACTTTGTCTCATATCTTTGTAATTAATATTTTTCTGTCTACGATTTTTCAGGCACTTGTCGGGTGAGGTGGCTAAAGAGTGGCAGGAAGTAGAGGAGAATGACAAGGCACAGCAAGAGACACTGCTGAAACTAGTCAAGGAGATTGTGCCCTACAACATGGCACACAATGCTGAACACGAGGCATGCGACCTGCTGATGGAGATTGAAAGGCTGGACATGCTGGAACACTACATTGATGAAAATGCTTATGGCAAGGTCTGCCTCTACCTCACGAGGTATGTTTAGATTTTACACTGCTAAACCTGAAAATGCAAACTTTGTCCATGTCAAAACAGGACTTACTTACTGAAGCATGACCATTTGTTCTGAAAACTTTCTCCATCATTTCTTTTAGTTGTGTGAGTTATGTCCCTGAGCCAGAAAATTCCGCATTGCTGAGATGTGCCCTGAACATCTTCAGAAAATTTAACCGTTATCCGGAGGCCCTGCGACTGGCCCTGATGCTCAACGATGTGGAGCTGGTAGAAAACATCTTTACATCCTGCAAAGACATGTAAGAATAAAAGCATAGAGGACAATAATGGCTATGATGACAAAACATGTTACGACATTAAGCTGCTTTTCAGGGTAAAACTAGTAATTTCTTATTCTCATTTAATGTTGTCTTTTTTTTGGGTTCAATCTCAGTATGTGATGCGCATTGTATATATGAAAAGTTGAACAAAGTACATCCTTGTCCTACGCAGAGTCATCCAGAAGCAGATGGCCTTCATGCTGGGACGCCATGGCATGTTCCTAGAGCTTAATGAGGATGTGGAGGACTATGAGGACCTGACAGAGATCATGTCTAATGTGCAGCTCAACAGCAACTTCTTGGCTCTGGCCAGAGAGGTAGGGGAGACGATGAGGGAGCTTGTGTTGAATTATATACCTAAAACCTGTTGGTAGGTATTGATGGTTACAAATGTAAGACAAATCTGTTAATCAGATCAATTCTAACATAGAATTCAACTGCGATTTCTTTCCTGCCTCTTATTTTAAAAGAGCACAGTAGAACCATTAGAGTGCTAGATGTATGCAGTTCATGTGTAGAATACGACTACGACTAATATGACTCACAGCAGCATATGGGAGATGATAAGCTTCACTTTCAAATAGCCTTTAGTTTCTCTGTATGACTCAACACATTAAATTTTCGTTAATGACTCTCATCTCGTCCTCCCCAGTTGGACATTATGGAACCCAAGGTTCCAGATGACATCTACAAAACACACCTGGAAAACAACAGTAAGTTCATATCTGGAGTGTTTTGTGCGTGTGCTGGGTCAGGTGACAGAGGTGTATTCACTCATTTTAAAGTCTAGTTGAGAAGTCAACTGGATTCTGTGTTGCTACATGCCATCAGAACTGAAGGTGATTTCTAGTAGAGTTGGTGAAAATGTGCTGCTTATGGTGTATTGACGTCTATGCTTTATGCAACAGGGTTTGGAGGCAGTGGCTCCCAGGTGGACTCTGCCCGTATGAACTTGGCCTCTTCTTTTGTGAACGGTTTTGTCAACGCAGCTTTTGGACAGGACAAGCTGCTCACGGATGATGGCAACAAGTGGCTATACAAAAACAAAGACCATGGTAAAAGGAGACAAGCAGATGTAGTAGTTGTAGGAAATCTCTAGGTATTTCTTTACAATACGTTTGATTCAGTTGACTTATGATCCATGATCTGTAGGTTCATGTTGTTTTTGTTCGTAATCTTTGTATTTAGCCATTTTTATTTGATGTTTGGTGACTAACAACGATTCAACACTTACCAGGCATGTTGAGTGCTGCGGCTTCCCTGGGCATGATCCTGCTGTGGGATGTGGATGGTGGTCTGACTCAAATAGACAAATACCTCTATTCGTCAGAGGACTATATTAAGGTAAAGCTGGGAAAATTAACACTTGTATAATCACTCTTTTTATTACAGGGTGGTAATATGGTTTTTTTGCCATGACCATTAGAAGTATAACTGTCCATTATCTCTCCTGCAGTACAAAGTTCTTACATCAAGACATGAGCTTATTTATAGAGAAGAAATTCTGTTCTATTTTTTTCCATGTGTGTTATCGTTGTACAGTCTGGGGCCCTGCTCGCCTGCGGCATTGTAAACTCGGGTGTGAGGAACGAATGTGACCCAGCTCTGGCTCTGCTCTCGGACTATGTCCTCCACAACAGCAATGTCATGAGGATAGGAGCCATCTTTGGGTAAGGCGAATGTTTTTGTGTTGAAACTTAAAAATCGGCTTTTAATCCTTGAGTCTTTGTTCGTCGGGTTCTTGTGCCGTCTCTCTGGTTTCGTTAAGTGATGGTTTATCTTATAAGATGAAGAGGCATAGTAGCTGTGAGTCTTGATTCTTGTCATCTTGGTTTCAGACTGGGTTTGGCCTATGCCGGCTCAAACAGAGAAGATGTCCTTTCTCTGCTTCTCCCAGTCATGGGGGACTCCAAATCCAGCATGGAGGTATGGATGAGTGTTTCCCCTTGGAACAACGATAAGCCGTCTCATTCTGCATTTAGTGGCATCAAGTGTGAATATGTGAGTTTTCACTCTCTCAGGTGGTTGGAGTGACGGCACTGGCATGTGGCATGATCGCCGTAGGGTCTTGTAATGGTGATGTGACCTCCACCATTGTCCAAACTATCATGGAGAAGAATGAACAGGAGTTGAAGGACACATATGCCCGCTGGCTACCTCTAGGCCTTGGCCTCAACCACCTGGGTGAGCATGGGTGACATTACCTTTTTATCTTTTCTTCCTTTTGCCCTGTGCTGTAACTTTGGTTCGTCATGTCTGTCCTTAGGCAAAGGAGAAGCGATTGAGACAACCCTTGCAGCTCTGCAAGTTGTACCCGAACCATTTCGCAGCTTTGCAAATACACTAGTGGATATCTGTGCATATGCAGGTCGGTGTCAGCGAATTCATCATCATTTGTTGTTGTGTTTTCAGTCAGCCCGTCTCCGTGTCTTCTATAGTACACTCACCTAAATTGCCATATCTGCTAATTTAATTTGATTCCAGGATTGTCATTCTATAACTCACATTACAAATCTGTGGTTTCCAGGTTCGGGTAATGTGCTGAAAGTGCAGCAGCTGCTCCATATCTGCAGTGAGCACTATGAAGCCAAGGAGAAAGAAAAAGAGGATGACAAGGACAAAAAAGATAAGAAGGACAAAGACAAGAAGGAGTCTGCTGCTGACATGGGCTCCCATCAGGTAAGGACTAACTTACGACTCTTCTCTTTATACATCAAGTATAGTCGTGTTATGGTCAGTCGTTCTACATGGTGCAGACGGGCAGAGAGCAAATATCCTATATCTGTGGGCATTCAGGTGTCAGGAACCCGGAGGCTCTGGGTGTGTGGAGTGTTTGTTTTTTATTTGTTTGTTCTAGTTTAACAGAACTTCAAAAACAATTTTCTTTCCTTTTTATATGCTTTTATTGTATGTACAAATTACAAGTTACATGTTAAAATGTTTTTAATGTTGTATTCTGTTCACATTATGTCATATAACAGTTAGACAAGAGAAGAGAAACTGCAGCATAAACACAGTAACTTTGAAACCCACTATTTTTCCTCTCTGCTCTTCTTAAGTGCTAATGAGTGCAAGTTGAGTTACTCATACTGATGCACCCAAATTATTTTTCACATTAGAACGTGGTCATTTTCAGTTATAAGTACACATGCAATGCTTCCAGTGCAGACTCACGATGTTTATTAATCTGCTGAAATAAGTATAGACATCGACTAGTGCAATTAACTAGAAATGTAAAAATAAAAGCCCCTAATTAATCGATCAGTCAGCCACTAATCAGATATGTGAAATAAAATCCTCTGTTTAAAAGTACCTGTATGTTTGGATCTTCTCTGGAAGTGCCTCTAATGGGATCTTTTGTATAAAATGATTTATTTTCGTGTTCTTCTTTAGGGTGTAGCTGTTCTTGGTATTGCTCTGATTGCCATGGGAGAGGAGATCGGCTCTGAAATGGCACTGCGAACATTTGGACATCTGGTGAGTAGTACTGCTTATATTTAGTATTTTGATCAGTTGTGTTCTTGGTCCCTCGTTTCTCCACACTGAGATTTGTCTGTTTATCTTGACTAAATAATTTAGCATGTCCAGATATTTTTTCTACACCATCACAGCATAGTATTTCAATGCTCTGTTGCGATCTATCGCTCGTTACTATGTTCTTACTCATCCTACAGTTGTTAATGAAGAGCAAACTATGTGCTGTTTAAATAATTTGTTGAACAATGTGTCATAGTCATGAGTGTTTAACTTTCTGTCAGCTGCGTTACGGTGAGCCCACCCTGAGGCGAGCAGTGCCCCTAGCCCTGGCTCTTATTTCAGTGTCCAACCCTCGTCTGAACATCTTGGACACACTCAGCAAATTTTCCCATGATGCTGACCCAGAGGTCTCCCACAACTCCATCTTTGCCATGGGCATGGTCGGAAGTGGTGAGTTCATAGAATAGCATTAACAGCTGCAACCACACTAAAGCCCTGTATCACCCTCTAAAAATATTTTACTTATGTTAAATGTAATTGAGTACTCGCTAGTAAAATTCTGTCACAATGCTGTTAATTTCAATTCAGCACTGCTATCATTAGGTGGCGCAGTTACATTTGTTGAAACCTTTGAAGATCACTTATGCCTAGATCTTTATAAAGATGCTTTAATGCTTTGTCACTGAAATGAAATTGCATAGTTGTTATGCATTTGTCGTATTCAGTGATGCACAATGCACCTCATCAGGAAGTGCTTGTAGTGTTGACGTCCATAGCACTTTTTACAGACTCTTCTCTATTTTCTCAGGCACAAATAACGCCCGACTGGCCGCCATGCTGCGTCAGCTGGCACAATATCACGCCAAAGACCCCAACAATCTCTTCATGGTCCGACTGGCACAGGTGGGTGGTAACACTGTACCAGACACACGTAAACCTTTGGAAAAGTGTGTGTATGAGAGAAAGACTATTGACTTTCTGCTGTTTGCACCTCCGCAGGGTCTGACTCACCTGGGCAAAGGCACACTGACACTCTGTCCCTACCATAGCGACAGGCAGCTGATGAGTCAGGTCGCCGTGGCAGGGCTACTCACTGTGCTAGTTTCTTTCCTCGATGTCAAAAACAGTAAGTTTATGTGCCATCAGGTTTGACCCCTACACACTTAACATTATATATTTAAGGATGTATTCAGCTGTGATTCCCCGTGTTAAAATTTCTTTGTGAATTACAGTAATCCTGGGGAAATCTCACTACATCCTCTATGGCCTGGTAGCAGCAATGCAGCCACGTATGTTGGTCACATTTGATGAGGAGCTGCGTCCACTGCCAGTATCTGTCAGAGTTGGACAGGTAAAACCCTCAATGTAGATTCTGAGAAATCTAAAGACCAGAATGTTTGTGAGACACAGACATTTTTGTATATTAAAGTTTAACAATAAGCTTAAATGCAAGATTTGCTTAGAGTAAAATGACTGTATGTGTGATGACTTTGTGTGATCTCTGTCCAGGCTGTGGATATTGTAGGTCAGGCAGGGAAGCCAAAGGCCATCACAGGTTTCCAGACTCACACCACACCCGTGTTGCTGGCTCATGGAGAGAGGGCAGAGCTGGCCACAGAGGAGTACCTCCCCGTCACCCCCATCCTGGAGGGCTTTGTCATTCTCCGCAAGAACCCCAACTATGAAACCTAGACTGCACCCACAATGCCAGTCTTACTTGTTTCTCCCTCTGTTTGTAAGGATAGGCTCCCATGAATCTTTGCAGTTGGTATATTTAGTTGTTTATTGCACGGCTGAAAGAACAAGGCAGGCCTGTCCCTCTTGGCCCTGCTCCAGCAGTCATTAAAAATGGACAGTTAGGATCTGATTAATTGGACTTGTATGACACAGGGAGGGTTAAACTGGGACCTCATTTACTCTGCATAGATAGTTTACTTGTTGCTCTAATTTTGATCCACTTCTCCCACATGTACTGAACCAGCTGTTTTACAGACCCAGCACTAGTTCTTATGTGGGAACTGTTCACAGCCCTCCTGTATATGTGTCAGTCACTGATAAACAAATACCCGCTCAGTCCACATCAGTCTTTCAGATGTTTCCCCATCTACTTACATTCACTCATCTTTTGTAATCAGAGCATTTGAAAATGTCTTTCCCTCATCACATTTTTGTTATGTTTTGTTTTTTTTTTTTGGTTTTTGTTAAAGTACTATGAAAAGGTTGAAACAAAAATTAAAAACTCAGATCCACATGGTGGAAGTGTGATAGCTGCGTGTGTTTTGTTTGATTTGGATCTTCCTCAATCTCATGTTAAATTCCTCTGTTGTTTTTTGTGGTGAGTTTTTGTAAAGAATGCTTTTTATCCTAAACCTTACTTTACCTTGAAAATGTGTATTTGTAAGCAGCTTATGTAGCATCACAGATATTCTGTGAATGAATCCTAGTCTAATAATATTTTTAAATGAGCATGGTTTGGCCTGTAGTATTAGGAAAAGTAAAAAGTTAATGATCAAGTAAAAATGCTGGTACTTGTTCAAAGACTATTCCACAACATGCAGGTAAAGGTGCTGCTTTAAGAAAGCATGTGTTTTAAACACTATTGATGAAGTTGATGCTATAAACGGCATTAATGGGAAGGTTTAGTTCAGATTTATGCTTCTCACACACAAACGAAACTAAACTAGTGAATATATAATCTGCACTTGATTTTTATTCTGCAGCAAACCTGAAACGGTATAAAAAATTAAAATAAAGAAATAAGGCACAACAGTCGAGATCTGGTGAGGGATTAACATTGTCGTTGGTAAAGGTGTGGAGCTGATTTCAACCACTTTATGTACTACTAGCTTCTTACTCATTAGTGAGACAGAAATGTGTGTACAAAATTTAAAGCCGTCAGATAAATGTAAACGAAAATTACAACTACTGTGTATTTCACTGAATTATAGATGTCTTCTTTTAAATATTTACATCCAGAATTGATCCAGAAATTACCAATTTTCCAATGAGAAGGCTGATGTGCTGTAAGAATATTTACAGTATGATGGAGTTCTGTGGTAAAAGCCCTTGTGAGGTAATGTTTATTATGCGAAGCAAAGAGTATTGTTACTTACTTTAATACATGACTGGGGGGCACTTTTGATAGCAATAATAATCATTCATTCTTCCTAGTGTCTCAATTTGTAGATGGCACAAATTTAAACGTTTATTTAAATGAAATATACTTGCTTTTATAGGCATGAAAATTGGTACTAGGCTATTTTAGGAACATTTAAGAACAAATGTGTTGATAACATAAACAATCGAAACGTCAAAAAAAACATGCTTTGCACATGTCAAAACCCATAAAGAAAACGCTGTTATTTACACCCCTAGACATGATTATTGGGAAACTTTCACGTGATGGGCCGGAATTACCTAGCTACACCGGCTTCCGGGAAGATTTTCCGTCCGTCCGGCTCTGCGGACTCAAGGAGAGAAAGGTAATGCCGCCGTCCTGAGCTAAAATTTTTACCAAAACGTTTTGTTTTTTGTTTACGTGTCAAGCCGATGTTACACTGACACTGTGGATGGATTCTCAAATGTACATTTCACCTTCTTATTTGGATATATACGTAGCTTTGGTGACTTTCCTCCGAGGTTTCTGCTGACTGGTGTTCCTGCTGTGTTTTCAGGGATTAGCAAGGTAGCTAGCCAGCTAGCTGGTTGTTAGCATTCCCTGCTAAGACGACGTGGGTGTTCTTTCTTCACTTTAGCTAGTACTGCTAGCAAGCTAACACTACGATGAGCTGTCGCTGTGAATCATTACTAAGGGGGCATTTAGAAGCATTTTTATTGTATGTAACGCTGACACGTTACTTGTGACAACAGTTACACAGACTGTCGCATCACAATGCTGTTGTTTTTGGTTGTTCGGTTGTAATTTATGATGCTAGCTATCCAAAGGGTTGCTAGCTAGTCACACAGTAGAATAGCCATGGGTAGGTGGGCTAGCAGTAGATGGGGGGTAGGTTAATTTGCGTTTTGTGTCAAAGCTGTGTTTCACGTGGTTTCAGACTCCTGCCCCAAAGTTGTGAACCGTGTGTACTGATATTAGCCATACAGTTTCATCATAAAGGGATGTCTGTTGACAGACGTGATTGTCAATTGCGTGCATGTCGTTACTTATAACTTGAGACCCGAAACCGTGTGATGGCGATGTAACGTTGGTGCCAGCAGTATGAAAATGATTTTCGTTGGAAGGTAAATAAAATGTGTAAAGGTAGAACATTTCACTGTAATGCAGCATACTCATCCTGGCCATTGGGGAAACAAATCCTCCTGACAATCACAGATATGTGACGCTATGTGCGGTGGTATGTGTGACATGAGTAAGGAATTGAGACGCTGGTTTGACAGAACAGTTGTTTTGATCCTTGAGGCGTCTTCGTTGGTGAGAAAGCCCGCTAATGTGGGTTTTACTATCGGCATCTTGCAGCCAACATCCCCTACTAGTGTACCAGGATGAAGGTAGCCTGTCGCAGTGGGGATGTCGCCGTGAAACTGGGCAGCGACGTGACACGGAGGTGTCTGGCTCATTCTGGCTTGATAACAATGCTAAGTACTGTCACGACACCGTTGACAGCGCTGCTCGCGAGCTTGCAAACAGATTTAGCCACTGGGTGCGAGTGGCATATCGAGTACGAGCTAATGGCCAGTAGCAACCTCCTCGGCATGACGGTGTATGACATATATATGAACATGTTCATTCATTGACACGACCGACGCCACGCCTGCGCGAAGGGTTGACTTAACGAGAAAGTGCCGTTTAGCTGCATGACACGGTTTACGTCTTACACGAAACGGAGGGCTGCCTTAGCCGAGGTAGGCTGAGGTGTGGCTGGCATGGAGCCGGCAGCTGGGATGTGCATCGCGCCAATAGCAGGAGAAACCACGTGGTAAATGCATATTGGGCCTAGGACAGTTAGCAGCGTGGCTAATAGCATAACATACAGCCGCACACTCAGGCGATCCGCGTTTGTAGGTATGCTGGCAAAACAGTTTGTCCGGTAGGTATGTGTTTTTTACAGTCCCACGTAAATAGCTGTATGTGGAGCACAGTGGGCGCGAGTGGACGCACAGACACGCCCCTGTGTCGTAGCAGACGTTAAACACTCTCTTTTTAGTGACCATCACTGGACAGTTAGCTTGTTTTGAACGTCACAGCTGTTATCTGAAAGTGACATGTTGTCACATTGCTGGCATGTTATGTTTACACGTTTGTTGGTCACTTTTTTTGTGTGAGACTGATGCAGACATGTGACCTTAGATGTAAATGTGGGTCCAAAATGGAAGCGCTTTCCTATGCATGCCAAACGGTCACCATATAGCAAATATAGGCTGGTGTTTCTAGGCGTTTGTCTGCAAACATGCATGTTTGTTTAGCAGTCTTCAGTTCAGGAGAATAGTATGTAGTGCTCCCAGACATGCTTGAATGAATGAACCTAATAGCAGAGGTGCAATCTTAGGATAAATGCGTAAAGGAAGAGCCAGGCTGACAGTTTGCCTGACATAAGGACACTGCTGAGCTTCCTGTTGCGAAACTTGAAAGCCTAGAGTCTGGACATGTGTGGGTTTTGGCAGAATGTTAGTTAACCAGAGGAACAGAGGGGAGGGGAAGAGTGATGCTGTGTCACTTGAGCTAAACCTTTACTGTCTGTACGTCCTTTGTCATCCTGGCAGTTTGCTCTCTCTCTTGTTTTGTTTTATAATTAAGGTTCTACTGTATATCATTGTGTTAAACTGTGTTGTGCTTCATTAATTTCACACATGGAGATTGCTTGTCATAAGAAGTACTTGTCAGGCAGATTTCTGTATTATGTTGTGAAATGCTGTTGGTTTGCATGAAGGAAAATGCAGTTTCTGGTATTTTGGAGCTTACCCCAAATATGTTATTGACAATATTTGACCCATTTAGTGTTAAAATAGCACAGTATGTGTTTATCAAAACGTGCAGAACCTTATCTGCTAGTGTAGATTACTTTGACTACCTTCTGTTAGTGTATTGGAATATAGACATAATTTATTTAAAATGTGCTGATTCTGCATATGAAGGTTAGACCAAAAACACTACTCTGTTCATAACAGCTATGCTTCCCTTTTTCCAGCTTACAGATTAAATCTGTGCTGTAATGGTTTTCCCATAGTTAACGTTAGGTAAAATCTGCTTTTACTGGAGCTTTTTTGTTCCAACACTTTCCCATCACCAAAACCGAAGCTCTCTGGTAGATGCCATCTCAGGCTTTGTTCAGAGATTCTGCTTTTAAACACATTGAATAAATGGAAGATTTTGGGCTCAGGCTTGGTGGGGGTGGGTTATTTTATGTGCCAGTGATACAGTGACAGAGTTTTAAATTTATTTTACATCATCTTGCTTGGTATCGTTGACCATGTCCACCTCTGGGATGTTATCCCGCCTTCCGCTGTTTTGTCTGTGGTCATTACAGGTAAACAGCAGAAATACAGCTTTCACACTGTAAAGTATTTCTCCAGGATTGCATGCTTGCTTGCATGTGATTGCACAGCACCTTGCTGGATGGCGTCACACTTGGTTGCTGAAAAGTTGATTCAACTTTTTTTTCCCCACTTGAGGAGGCTACATCTTTTTGCTGTAGTGTCCTGTTGTCCCTGCTGCATTAAGTGCACTCCCCAGTTAAATGAGTCAGAGAGCTCTGTCCTTGTACCCATGTACTGAAACTAACTGAATATGGCCTTAGCCACAGGCTAGTGAATGTTACAAAAGATATTGAAAACATAAGCGAGGACCAACAGCCTTAGCAAGAAATAGGGAGTCTTGTGTTTAATTTTCAGTAATGCTGTACAGCATGGGTTTTTAAATTATCTTGAAATCCGCAGCAGCTCATGAAGTCACACAACCAGTGACTCATGTATTTCTTCGCTGAGGTCTTTAGTCGGCAAAGTTTGCCAATTTCTGGATTCAGCATCGACGCTCTGAGGTAAGCACTTATTCAATAACAAAGTGGCATTACTCTCAGTAAATCTACATTATGTTTGTACATTGTGGATCATTCAACATGGCCACAAACTCTGTATTGAAGGTGACATGGTAGAATTTACAGCAAATTTCCCCCTTCTCTTAATGGGTCAATGGAGTGCATGAAAAAGCTTATGCAACAGTTCAATGAGCACGATTTACCAGAAGTGGTTCTGGTGACGGGGTCTTCTTGGTGCTGCATGTCAGACCGGCTCAAATGACTGGACTGTGTGTGATTAGGGGGTGGGGAGTGTGTCTTGCATTAGTTCACATACCTTCCCTAAAGCTCAGTTTGCGGCAGAAATGAGCGCCTCGTGGATGCCAATCTATAGCTAATTTAGCATTGCTGCAGACTGTGTCTATGCTGTGTACTGATTACTTATATTCATATATTCTGCAAACTAGCTGTTGTTGTTGCACAATTTGACATGTGGCTATAAAATCAGAGGGAAACAGAATCTGACTGCCACCGAGCCGTTGTTTTTTGGTGTCGTCTAAGCTCCAAGGCTTCTGTATATTGGTGGAAGAACCAATGTTAATCAGTGGTTTTCTAAACGGGGGGTTTTATCTGGCTGTATGGAAACGCTAACTCAGTTGAAATGTATTGTTTTTTTGCTTCATTTTATTTGTGTGTTATTACAGTCGTGGTAGCAGTGGTGATTATGACCATTTCTGCAGGGTGATTTCCTCTTTAAAGAAAGAAAAAAGAAACATGCTGATTCATCATGACTCTGGATTTTTACACTGCTGTTTGTGCCCCTCTGTGTGTCAGAAAAAGATGTGTGTGTCACTGGTAGAGATAATGTAGGCTTCAGTTATAATACCAGATTTGTCACTATTGTAAAGATCATATAACATAAGAAGAGTAATTACGCTGGAATCGGGGAACAATCCTTTACTCAGTAGGGTGACAGTATACACTACTACGTACTATATGTATGTAATATACTATAATCTATTTATATAAACTAGTGCACAACCAACATAGGGTTTTTTATTAGCTGATGCTGATCTTTAGATCAGATGGATAACAGGGAGGCCGGTTGCTGTTTTTTTACCATCAGGAAAAATACAAATTACAGATAGATATATGCAGAACATAACTGCTCATTTAATGCATTTCAAAAGAACATTTGAAGAATTCACAAGAAAGAAAGTATTAGGGAAATGCTCCCAGACCAAATATATCATAATGTTACACGGAAATAACCAGAGTACATACAAAAGGCATTTTCAGTTATTAAGGAAAAAAAACATCCAAACCAAGCAAACTAACGTAAAGTAAAGTAAACCTGGCTTACCCTTATGTAAAAAGTCATTAATATACCACCAAACCTAATCACTCGTTGTGCCACCCTTGACAACAACTCTAATGTTTGTGATAACTGGCAACTGGCTTCTGCATCGCTATGGAGTTAGTTTAACCCACTCATCCCGGCAGAATAGTTTAGACACATTTGAGGGTTTTGGGACATGAACAGGTTGTTTATGGTCACGTAACAGCATTTCATGTGTCGGATTTAAGTATATAGCCATTCAGAAGTGAAGTTGCTGATGTGTTTTGAATCAGTGTCTGGCTTCATAACCAAATTGGGAACTTGATGTCAGCTGTTGCTATGTTCTTGTATTAATTTTAGTTCAGTAATATTAAAATTGTTTTGTTATCATAATAAAAGAAGAAAAGTATGGCAAACATGAAAAAGAAATAAGAAATTCTGTAGGGGCAAATACTTTTTCATAGTTCTGTAGCTTCTTTAATGTTTAACTGGATAAAAAACTTTGGCACTGTAAGTGTATATTCCTTTCTTTATTGTGGCCTATAAACAACACTCGCAAACTAATGAATTTATTGCAAATAAACGTTAACATTTCAGTACCTCACAAATGACAGAATCACATTTACTGCCTCTAAAATCATACTAACATTGTCAGAGCATATTCCTTTGTGGCATTGTGACTTGTATCATCAGATCTGTCACTTGCCCTTCACACCCAGTTTCTTTTTGGTATGCTGAATAGTAGCTTTTTTTGAATAAAAAAATCATGTCACGCATGCTGGAAAGTTACTGAAATTTGCCTATAGCCACTATGTTGTCTTAACAGTGTTTCTTTTTCTGTCTGTCTTTTAGGACAAACTGTTCCTCAGTGTAACCACACTTGGGACCTATAAAGATTTATAAACGTGAGCATACAGATAATTAATTATTCACAGGAAATCAGGAATGAGACAGAAACTCTGCACACCTGTGGTAGAAAATTTCATTTTCAAAGTCCAAAGTCCACATTTCTATAAAAGCATTTACCCCTATGTAGTACTGAAAGATTGTCACCCATTAGTCCTCACTAGAGTTTACTGTACTGAACCTTTGGAACTTTTAACTGGTCATAATTAAGAGCAAAGTAAGCAATTTAACTTGTTATACTCTTTTTCTTTTCACAGATTTGCACACAGGTCCACATCCGCCTCCCCATGCATAACTCCATGAAATGAATAAAGCACCACAGCCTATAACAGGGACCCCCTCCATCCCCCACCCTGCCCCTTCCCCTGGTCTTTCACAGGTAATAAATCCTTCTGCTTGTCCCTGTACCCATGTATTTGCTCTGTAAGGGTGTGTTGCTCTACCCGGTTTTGTTTCTCACAGAATAAAGAGTGGTCATGCCACATTTTTGTTCCTGTAATCAAAACCAGATCACATAATAATGTACTTTCTCTAGTGGCGAATGGTTGCCGCAGTAATCTGCCATTTTCTGGCACAGCTCTACACAATGTGTAAGGAGATCCCACGACATGCGTCAGAAGTAACATTGTCAGCAGTCAGTGTAGTTTGCAGTATCTTTCTTACTATCGGGGACAAAATTTTAAGGTGTTGGTATGCCTTTGCCGGCTATATTCAGATTTTGAGTTCCCTCTTGTGTGCCCTATAACCTAAATACTAAAAGATTCCACTTAATGCTTTCAAAATTAGCACGTTAACTTTAATTATTGTGAAACGTTTAATGCGTTAAAACAACGTGATTAATGCAGTTTTTCAATTCCTGTAATCTAAAACCTTAAACTCGTGAGCAGCTCTGAAGTGGGGGGCAGCATTGCGCTATGCTAGTGTTTGGCCTTCTGTAAATGATTAGCCGAAGAAAAAGAAACGATACTACTTCGGCTAACAGACGCAAGCATGAACAAGGATGGACTTTTGGGTGCAATGTTTTACTTTGAGAAGTTGCCTGATGGCTTGCTTCAGTTACCACAGAAGCAATACCTCTCTGGTGTATAACCTGACAGCAAAACATCCAGCTGAATCCACCTCCTCAGGACCGAATAACAAAACCCGTGAGTGAGAAGTTAAGTTTCCTCAGTAGTTTGGATAGCTAAAAACTGCAGAGGAATAAGCATAGTAGAAGATGATGGACTGAAAGCAGTCATTCGCGCTGCATCAGGAGATGTGTCTCACAATCTACCTTCGAGAGAAACCATTGTGTGGAGACTGCACACTTTGTATGAGGACCAGAGGGCTTAGCGATCCAGCAAGTAAAGAATGTCGCTCTCACATGTGACCACTGGACTTCGGTGACCAACGATAACTACTTTTATATTTTATTGATAATGACTGGACTCCCCAATCGTTTGCACTGACAGTGAGTAAAACTAAAGAGCGACACTATGCTGAGGCGTGTGCTGAACATTTTCTGAGTGTTGCAAACAAATGGAAAATCAAGTACAAGTTAATCACGCTTGGCACAGACAGTGCTCGTAACATGATTGCAACCACCAGGCTACTTCCATATGAACACCTGCCTACAAATATTGACTTTTGTGCACCCTTTTAAAATTCAGCTGGCATAAAGATGTTACACGTTGTTTACATGTCTGTTATTGTTAGATTCTAAAAGAAATTATTATTATTTAAGCTAAAATCCTATTTTAATAATTGAATTTAATTAATGATCTTATGTTTGCCCTTTAACATTTAGGCCTAGGTTCAGTATTATTTCGTATAAGCAGATACTAGAAAGATGTCTTTAATGTGAGTCACTGTTGATGACCTCGAAGGAGAGAACCTATGTTAAAAGTTTGAAGAAAACTATTAAAATTCTGTTTGAATTTAAGCATAAATTCTTTGTATTTATTCTGCATTTAATTCATTAAATTGATTAAATGTCTGTCACAAGCATATATATATATATATATATATATATATAAAATTTATTGCACCCAGGCCATCGATAAAGAAATTGCGATTAATCACAATTGATTACAAAAAACGTTGCGATTAATTAGTTAAATTTTTTTTAAAATTGATTGACAGCCTTAATTCTATTATGAAAAGTCCAATAACCTAAACGCAAATATCAGCCTCAGTGGCTTTTCACATTTTTTCTTCTTCATCACTCTCACTCCATATTCCTCCTGTTTCCCACACTTCAGCTGCTGATATCACTTCCTGTCTCTTGCAGCCCTCATTCCCCCCTGGGCAGCCCCCTTCTGTTGTGTTTGCCACCCCAACACCTCCACAAATGAACCCAACACCACAACCCCGACAGGTAGGCCAGGCCACTGCTAACCCACTCCAACACACACCCACCCACAGAGGCTCCATTCCAGAAGAAGTTAAGTCTTCCATCAAGTATCAGAAACAGTGTAGTTCTCAGGCTAATACAACAGTCAGCTAAACTCTACCTTTCAGGGCATAATTGAATTCATTTCTGCAGTGTGCACGTTTAGTTTATTACTTAACTGTACTTTTGTAAAGAGTGATAGGCAAAGCAAT
This sequence comes from Microctenopoma stevenorrisi, assembly GCA_032270685.1. NCBI lineage: Eukaryota > Metazoa > Chordata > Actinopteri > Anabantiformes > Anabantidae > Microctenopoma > Microctenopoma stevenorrisi. The sequence continues at coordinate 6,539,569 of JAUMTR010000005.1, read as the reverse complement.
CAGGAGTTGGAAAAGTTGCAATAGAGAGTATTTTTTTCCTGCTGCAAATGTCCATGTGGTCACGTTTTTTACATAATTGCTGCCTACTGTCGCTATCTGAAATCTTCCCAGTGGAAAACAGTGTCCTGAATCCATTTGTGGAATTCTTAGAATGCCTGCATGTCTGTTTGCCTGCTTCTCACCAGTTTTGCACTATTTTAACTGTCGGTCTGCTTGTTGTTTATGCTCTGCTTTACAGCTTAGTGAACACAGTATTTTTTATTATTAGTATTCCATAATGTATCCAATGTATATCTTGTAAATTGTTAGACTTAAAAATAAGTTATGTTATTTTATTATAACCATTTTCTAATTTAATATAATAAAAAACTTAGTAAACCAAAGTAAATGGTGGCTACAGAGAGTGGGCAAACCCTTACTGCATCACATTACTCTCAGAAAGCAACTTTCTGCCGGTTTCCGAGAGTTTAATGTCTGCCTTCAACTACAGCTTTAAACGTGCAGAACTGGAAGGAGCCTGGCAGTGGAGAGTGAAGCATGAATCTGTGTGCTTTAGTCCTTAACCTCTGTCCTGTCTGCCTCTCCTCTAGTTTGCCCCAGGGCCCCGGCCTATACACCAACAGGTACTAACAGCACCACTGATTAACATGGGTGGGTGGGAGGCTAAAAATATTTGTTTATCCGATGACTCTGAGTCGGATATTAAAATATCACTGTTTAGGAATGACCATTGTTGGTTTGAGGAAGTATTTCTATATACTTGGGTGGCACGTAGCACAGTTGGTAGAACAGTCATCTGCGAACACCAGAGTCAGTGGTTTAATTCCTGGTTCCTTATGGCTACATGCCGGGGTGTCCTAGAACAAGACACAAAAAAAAACATATTAGCACCAACATGCATCAAAAATATCTTTATATCAGATTTGATTAGATTAGATTATTAATGCCACTCTAAAAAAAATTTTGCAGAGTAATATTAATTACCAGAAATAAAAATGTAACATAGCCAGATCTGAAACTTTTGATTTAATGTGTCGGTACAGAAGTATCAAAGTCATCCTTGAGTGAGTTGCAGCCAAAGTTAAATAGAAATATGAAACTGCGAATGTCCTGTTTTTTAAATGTAAGTTTTATCTGAAATTATGTTTTTAACATGTAATAAGACATTGACTAATATGATATGACTCTCTCCTCTCTGTCTAACACAAATCTAGGTGACTGATTCTCTTTAGATTAATAGTTGTTAAATTGTATTTAGCATCAAAGGTGGTAACTAAGTCTAGTTTATTGGGATTCAATTCTATTCCCTGCATGGTGCTTGTTAATTCACTGCTTGGCTCAGACGAGACACTTCCTGGGCACTTTGCTCTTACTGATTGTGATGCTCTCTTTCTTCTACCACTGTCTTGTTACTTCTGTTTATTGTCTGTGATCTTTGTTTGTGCTGCTAAAGGGAAGCTTCAGGTCACTACAGGTAAATGTGTTTCCTCTCTCCTCCAGATTTTCTTGTCCTTTTTTTTTTACCATTTTAAGGAGTCTTCGTGTGTGTGTCTAATATTTGGCAGTGTTGTGCATTGTTGGCTTGATGTCATTTTGCTGGCTACGGTGGTTAGCTCCCAGGCCAGCAGCAGAATGTCAATGAGGAGGCTCTGAATGAATTAGCTGTTTTATCTCTTCTGGCAGGCACAGCCAATATGTTTCCAGTTGGAGTCTAGCCACAGATTCACGGGCAAATTATGAGGCTAGCTGTTAGTCTGGACAAGCTAGTTACACCTTGTTCAAGAGATAAAATCATATGAGGGTATTGGTATTGGTTTTTATGTCAGAGGTTTTGTAAAGGTAACTAATCATTTGCCCGTTTGTCTCTTCTCTTTTGTGTGTCCCACAAAATTCTATTGTGCTATTCTATTCTATTTGTTCATCCTTTCTGCTTCTTTTTCTCAACCTCCACCTGTCTCTGTCATCTCCTTCCTCACTACCTTGCCTGCCCTCCAGCCCTACTACACCAACAGGGCCAGTTTGCCTCCTAGCAGCGGCCCTCGGGGTGTCCCACCCGGCAGTGTCCCGCGCCCTGTGACGCCCACTCATGTCTACCAGCCAGGCCCTGGCTCACAAATGATGGTGATCCCTGGGCAACAGTTGCCCTTCACTAACTCACCACAGGGACCTGCCTACTTCATACCTGGACAGGTAAATTAAAGTGTTTTCCACAAGTGGTACTGCTGTATTTTCTTTATGCAAAAACAAGATAGATTAAATTAATTTATAAGAAATAAGTAAATCTAATATTTATTGAGTTAATGTGGTTTACTAATAACCCAGAAATGGATAGTTTGCCACACTCTAAATTTATCTCATTTTGTTCTCTCATTATCTTGTATGTATGCTTTCTTTTATGACTGGGTCTAATGATTGTCTCTCCTCCCTGTTCCACTTCCTCCATTTGTGTCCCTAGTATCGGTCAACAACCTATGTACCCACACCCCAGCAGTACCAAGTCCCAGCAGGCACCACGGCCTACTACCAGAGCACCAGCCCCGCTGAATATGGTACTTATGGTAAGAGGCTCTACCTGGGGCCTCAACTGTGCCACTCACACACAGCAAAACACTCATCAATGCTTCTTACATGGAAACAACACTGGTTCAGGAACTTGCAAACACAGTTTGTTAACAAAACAATAAGGAAACGGCAGAAAGATTTACAATTTCCACAACAAGAAACTCACCACTCCATCAAGTACAGTAACAGCCATGGGCAGGTACTGTAGCAAGCTAACAAAGACAGCCCTAAAGACTAATAAAATATACCAAGGTCACCAGCAGTGCTTATTAATGATTAATTCAGAACTGTATCATTTTTACCACTCAGCTCAATATGTTATTCAAGTTGTTTGTAATGTTCTCAGTCGCTTGGAAGGTTATTGGCTTCATAACTATCCGTGTCATCCATTCTCTTGCTTTGTGCCACATCTCCTACATCAGCACTACTGCATGTTTGTTCTTAATCTCGTGTTAGTACACCCTCTAGAGGTGTCGGCCTGTCAGCACAGCACTTGAACTGATGATGTCCTAAAAACAAACTTGCTGACCCCTTTCTAGGAGGCATCTGAACTGTGTTGTCTTTGTTTAAACTGTAGCTCATCAGCAATAGAATGCGCAGCCCCGAATGCTCGACTGTGAAAGTACAGTTCTTCATGTTAGGCCCGCTATGTAATGCTGTTTGCAATCTACTACACATGCGCATGGTGTTTGCAAAAGGAAAGCAGCTACCTTTCTAATGTAAAAACTGAGAAATATACAGTATATGGACATAATAGCAGTGCCAAAAAAAAACAAATCCAATAGTGGTTTAAGCCGTTCACACAGTACTATTTATATATATTTCTGTTTAGATGTGTATGTGTGTATCTGTCTTTTCTGTTCTATCTACCTAATGTAGATATTATAGTTATCCACTACAGTAGATGGGTTAATGATTTGCAACACCTTGTATCACACATTAAAGGTATCTAAGTTCCTTTAAGAAGCAGAGACTGGTTTCAGAGGAAATATCTGCATCTATTTAATTGTTTGTTTTGGAGGGTGTCAGTCACTTTGCAACTCAGATGTCATGACATCAGGCTGGCATAAATAACTACTCGTGACAATTAAACATGGTTCACAGAGCCTTTTCTCTTATTCTCTTGACCACTGTAAAAAAAATGCAGTGACTGCATAGTAACAAGCCTAGAGAACCAGTCTTTCACCCCCCCTGCAGTCCTATAAGTGGTGCAGTCTTTTTCTAGCAGTTAGGACACATGCAATGCGTGACTATTATTAAGACTCCCACCCCCAAGTTAAGTGATTTGTTTTAACTCTCGGACCACTCGCATCCCACTCACTTTGTAGTAGACTTTGAAGTCTTCCCTCACATGGATAAGAGAGAATGGGAGAGAAATAGGATTCTTCAGACCCACTGAGTGAGCGAGAGCTCGGCTTTCCTGCTTGTGCACTGTGAAGCAGGGGAGGAGGGGAGGGAGGGAGGAAGGTGAAAAAAGCGAAAGGCAAGGAGGAATCTTTAAGGTCAGAGGGAGGAGCAAAACAGACACGCTGGAAGAGGGAGGGCTGAACATTAAAAGAAGTCATTCTGAGGGGGCACTTGTAGAGAGGACAGGAAGGAGTTAGAGAGGGGGTTTGAGTCAAAACCCCCTCTCCTTTTTTTGTCCTTGTGCAGTTTTGGAAGCATTGGAATGGGGAATCGTGGGTCTCAAGAGCAGCAGGACACTGAGGGTAGGTGTCACCTAGCATCTCTTTGCAGCTCCTTCTTCCACCGCTGTCTCAAGCCCCTGCACTCTGTGAATCATATCTCAGCCTGTTATTTACAGTGTCAGGACGCTATCCAAGAAAAGTCTGCCTTCTGGCTTTCAGGTTTCCAGCTTGCCCTTCTATTCGTCTTCCCTCCCTTTCCCTCATGCGCACGCTCTCCCTCACCCGGTGTGGGTTTTTGACTATATTTAGGCTGTGCGGCTCCTGATCAACAATGCAGACTCAGTAATGTGAGTTAGACTGCAATGCATGCAGAGGCAGAGGGGAGAGAGGCAGAGCAGGAGACAGCTAGTGCTGGGCTAAAAGAGTGGCCTCTTCAGTTCCAGGAATCTTTTCACTTTATCTCAGTACTTTGAAAGTGGGCCACAACTGGTTGTGAACTGTAGCTGAGGCCAGTTACAAGGCCAGGTAATATCACTGAATGGGTGGATTTCTTGTTGACTGAGAATTGGTTTTATTCCCCTTGGTCACAGCTATTTTTGTGATTGTAATTGTGAATGTGATGAATATCTACGTTCTTAAGAATCCCCGGAGCAGGACTGGGCAGGGGGAGCGACTGCTGTGTCATGTCATGAAGGCCTGTTTGTTGGGCCTTTCAGGTGCTATGTCTGCATTTGTTAATGGCTTTGTACAAATGCAACATGAAGGAATTTGAATAATTGGGTTATTACTTATATTGCAGTAAAGATTTAGAGAAGTAGTAAATGAGCACTAGTCGATATCATCTGTTGTAATTTGAGGTATTGTTTGATTGCAGTCAACTGTTACCTGTATACAAACATATTCTACTAATTTTGGACTGTTGGTTTTATTTAACAAAGAGAATTATATTTTGTATATTTATTTCCTTATTTTGTGGCCATTGAGTGGGGAAAAAAGGTATACAAATGAATTGATAAAGGAAATAATTATTAGTTGCATTAGTTGTGTGAGGGCCCATTTGATCTCACTTTAAAGGATAAACAACAGGTACTGTCTGGATTGGGACGTTAAGTATTTAAATTTCTGTAAATGATTACTCTAGTGTACTTTATAGAGAAGGACTGTAGGCTGTTCTTTACTGGAGCTGGTAGATGCAAAGAAATGTAAGCCTGACTGTGAGAAGACTTTAAAGTGCAATAACTTCTACAAAACTGCAGCTGTTGTGTTGCAAATCAAGAAATCAAATCTTTGCGCTGTAGATGCAGCTTTTCATACTGCCTCCAGAGCTTAACAGGACCTTTCGTTGTATAAACACAGCGTATGTGCTCTTATGGCTATAGGGGTTAGTCAGTATGCGTTGGTTTACATTCTCTTTCTCATCCACAGCTGGGGCTTACTACCCCGCCCAGCCTCAGTTCACCCCTTCAGTGCAGGCGGCGCCCGTCATTATGAACCCAGCGCCCCAACAGCAGCAACCACCACCTCAGCCTCCACAACACATCCCCACCAAACGGGAACGCAAACAGGTACTGTCAACCTTCCACAACCCCATTATTAGCAGAACTAAGCATTAGTGAACATTGAGGAGACCTGGAAGCAAAAGATCGCAGGCTCGACTCCCAGGACAGACTTCTAGCCCGTACCAGGTGTGCCCTTGAGCAAGACACTCGGCACTAGCTCCTTGTAAGTTGCTTTGGATAAAAGCGTCTGCCAAGCAAAGTAAAGAGTAGACTTTTTACATTGCTGGGTGAAGTGGAAATGTTAATAGGAAAGTAACACAGACTTAAAAGAACTGTTCACCTTAAATGGAAAATGCTCTCCACGGTATTTGAACAGTCCCTGCTTATCGAGGTAAACGGGGACCTTTAACCATCATTTTATGTTAGTCCAAACAGCTAATGTGACTTAATGTAAAGGTTTCTCTGATAACTTTAGACCCATCTATGTTGACATGTGCTTATACACATTGATAAGGTTGCAAATTGAAAGCCACGCTATTTGTTTGGCTCTCATTATGGAAAAAGAGTGAGTCATTGCTGGTATAGACTGTGTTTTGTGATATTGCAGCAACCTTATCTGTTTCCTACTACTTGCATAATCGTCTGACCATGCAGGAGACCTAATGCAACAGTCACACTCACATGTGATGTTAACACTGAGTGAATTCCACCAAAATGTTTATTAGCCTGTGAATTTGATTGAAAGTCTTTATTATATGTCTCTTGTGCTGTTACGGAGCAAAAAAATATGGGTCATGATTAAACACGGTCATTGACCCATTTTGTTACGTCTTAAAATATTCTCCCGACATGCATTTATCTAGAGACATCACATGAATGCAGCGAGGCTGTTGTACACGGTCACAGTCGGGCAACCGCAGGTTCGTGTGTGTGTGCAGAATATCTCACTAATATAAATTACAGAATTTCGCACAGTCTCAAGGTTTGTACCAGGTTTTTACCAAGTAAGATAAATGCATTTTTCTGCTGCATCAATCTTGAATCTAAAAGTGTTATAGCAGCGCCATGCTAAATCCGTGGAGTACTAATGATTTGAATGAGTCTCTTTACTGTGAATGTAGAATTTAGTTTGCTGATAATATGGATAATAATTTCATCAGGGATTACTAAAGTATTTCTGATTGTGATTTTGAAATAGAGACTGGCAACAGGACCTTGCTGTAGAGTGTGCGTGTTTCCTTTGCTGTGTAAGATGGCCATCATCTGCTATGTGGTAGCATTTGGGAGCTTAGCATTTACTTCTTTAGTAATCAGCATTTTTGCATTTGATTGTTTGTTATAGTTTGTGTTCTTACTACATAGAGGCTAGACTTTAAATAACTATTTTGCCTTCATATGATTTAAACAATATATTATAACAATACATTTGTCAATGGGCATAGCACGATAAGAGAGTGTTACCAGGAGAAGGCAGTGAGTGTTCAGTGCTGGGACTTTTGCTGTGAGATTTGCATGATGTCTGGGTCTAGTCACTGGGGAACTTGGCAGCTTATCAGCGACTCTGGTTGCCTGGGGCAGACTTTGGCCTGATCCCAATTGCCTCAGCCATGTTATAACAGAACATGTAAAACTCTAGGTCCTTTTGTCCCTTGTAGACAGATGTTGTAACTTTGCAAGTGACATTTTTCCTACTGTTCTGCTCACTCGCTCTCACTGTGTGTCAAAGAGAAAATCCAGGGGTGGGGGTTAGAGGACGTGACAGCACATAGCTCGGCTCCACGTGGCCACTCGTATCCTCCCCTCTCTGAGCCGGAAGGGCTAACCAACTAACTTTCCTCTGCCGCTGTGGCACCCCCTCTCCCCCCCTACTTCTCTTCCTATGTCTCCTCCTCCTCCTGTGCTGGTTTCGTCTGGTCTCAGATTGGGTGAACTTGGAAAAAAAAAATCAGTGGAACTGTGTAAATGCATAGATCCACAGTACAGCGACATGAGGAAGGGGGGAGTTTCTTGTGCTCACTGAAGCTCATTTGATAACTTTCTCTCATGAAAATTCTCCCTTCAAAGTTCACCCGAGCCCTCCTTCTTTCTCTGGCCCCTTTAACTGTCTGTTAGTCTCTGTGGGCGGGGGTGCGCATTCCAAAACCAGAGCTTTACAAGGCTATTTGCTTTATCGCTTTTTTTCCTCTGTATTCTGTTCTGCGTGTGTGAGAGGGAGCGAGGGAGTCAAGTTGCTAGCTTACTGACAGGCCGGGCCCTGCTCTGTACTGATCTGTTCTGACAGTTAGTAGCTGTCACAGGAACAGCAAGTTAAGCTACGCCGACTACATCCACTCGCCACCCTGCTTTGTGACGTTTAAAGTTCTGCCTCGAGCTTGCTGGAACGGCTACTCCAGCCCCAGGATGAGAGGCCTGCTAAGGTTTCTAATGCTTCAGGAGAGACTTTGCTTACGCAGTGAATCAGGTAAAGATCAGTATGACGAGGAAATATTGTTGTTCTCGATGTCAAAAGTAGGCAGCATTGTTGTTATAAGTCACTGAGAACTTTTACAGTTTAATCCTTATCCAGTGACTGTGTGCGTCACTCTATTTATAAGCATTTCATCTCAGATTAGTTTAAGGGTAATTCTAACCACCTAAAGGAGGCATGTAGAGTGAATGAAGTTAAAGTGGGAGTTTGTGTATATGTGTACGTACAGGACTGTCTGTACCTGCTTTTTTAGAGGCTTTTTAAAGGTTGTTTGAATATTGGGAATACAATTTGTGAACTTGATTCTCTCCAGACGGCATAACGTGTGACTAAGAGGCAGAAGCACGTTGAGTTGTGCAGCAGGGGAATGGCGGTTAGTGGTTGGATTTAGTGTGCCTCAGTGTTCAGAATGTGAGAAATGTAGCTTTCATTGAATGAGAGGTAGCTAGCGGGTCACAGAGAGAGTGAGGACACAGAAATGGCTGACGACTGCAGGCTGTGCACTACGGCAACACTACTTTAGGTTTCTCTCCACACCCAGGCAAACATCTCCAATTTTTTCTTTACTCTTCTTCATTTCAGTCAGTTTTATTTCTATTTGTCGTTTTTTCCTCTGCAGTCATTTCTTGTTTTACATAGTAGTTTGCTCACACTGACTTCTCCTCTGCCTACTTTCCTTCATAGATCAGAATAAGAGACCCTAACCAAGGAGGTCGAGACATTACAGAAGAGATTATGTCGGGAGGCCGCAGTGGCTCTACTCCTACCCCGCCACAGGTGAGCTGCAATACCACAACCCCAATCAAACACAGCTGTTGCAGCACACATACTAGCTGATTTTTTTATTTTCATAGTAACATTTCTGAAATGCATTCATATCTAATTAGGCTTTCATAGGTTACACTTAAAACATGTATATACTTGCCTGTGCTTTGCTTTGCATATTACTTAATGGAGAATGCTACATATTGCCAGCTGTGACACACGTGTTACTACAGCCTGCCTAAGTCTGTCTGATCTATGATTTGCTTAGGTGGGGTCACATAGCCAACTAGACACAAGCATCAAACAAACTTTTCCCTCATCAAGTGGAAAAAAATGTCCTTACCTCAAGGTCGTACCTTATTATTTGGTGTGTGTGTGTCTTCCAACAGACAGCCATATCTGGATCAGAAAGTACCACAGGGCCCCAGGCCAACGGTGAGAGTGTCACAGCTGCTGCTACGCCAGCACTGGTTAGACCAGGTGAGTCCTATGTGCACAGAGCATTGGTCACAAGAGGTACGTTTACAACGCAGGGCCCTCTTTAGCCTGAACTGACTAATCTAAAAAACAAGACAAGTACAGATAATAACAGTTTAAATATTTTAAATGCAGTTTTTATTTTGTGTGTGATGCTACATTATAAGTGCAGCATTAAACCATTAACTTTCAATTCATTTTTATTGGGTCTTAAAGGCAACTTCAGCAGAAGTATCCTCAAAGCATGTTGTCTTTAAATAGCTGTTTATCGTTCCCTGCTAATGGTTTCCTCTTAAGACGGATTTGCTGTTAAAAGCAGCTTTTTCTGAAAATAGACTACAAGAAAGGCTGCCCTGTGCTAAAATTAATAAAACCATTTAGCTGTTGTTCGTCTTACTGTTTATAATAGTTAAACTGTGCTGATATAAGGACACTGCGTATCCCAGCCTATAGGTACAAACAATGTGATAATGTGGTATCAATCTGCAAACATTGAATATTAAGAAACTTGAATAGAATCAGGTACAACGGGGCATCATCATCATATTGCCTGTAGGATATCAGCAACATGTTTGGTGAATCAAAACTTTTGCACCCTCTTTTCTTTATTACAAGAAAAACGCAACTAACACTGTTACTTAAAAAAATGCTAAACTTTTGACATTGGTAAAAAATTTAATGTTTAAACTAGATCTTCTCCAAATATGTAAAAACTCTAATTTTCAAGCAAATTGCCGGTTCTTTCTTCTGGTGCTTTCTGTCTTGTTTAGAAAAACAATCTAATGACATAGGAGCATGTTTTTGATTAATATAATGTGTGACCTCCACACAGCAGGACAATCGCAGTGTGGAGAGGTTTAAATGCCAGATTGTCTTCAGGGTAATTAGCCTGTGTGTACGCAAGACATTCCCCTAATCTTAATAACATTTATTTTCTTTTGAAAATAACTTTTGATCTTCCAGATGAGCGAGGGAAACAAACGCCTGTTCCTCTGTCTAAGACCCCTGAACCTGTTAAGGGTGACCCCATCTCCACAGAGGCTTGCTCCCCTGACACAAACACTAAGCCCCCTGCACCCCATCCATTAGAAGCAGTGGACGCCACTCTCAACACTATTTCCACACCGGAACCCACTGATCCTGTTGCAGATGTGATGGATGCTCCCCCACCTCTGAGGGAACCTACTCCAACCCCAGCTCCTGAGGTGCCCGCCTACCCTGCACCCCTCCCCGAGCCTGTCCCCACCTTAACTGCACATGAACAAACGCATGTGAAAGAGGAGGTAGAGAAAGAGCAGGAGACTAATGTAGAAGAGGCCGCTGCCTCTTCTGAAACACTTGTTGCTCCTCCCTCCACATCCAATGGTGTGGCAGAGTTTGAGCTGGAAACATTGTCAGTCACGTTGCCATCCACTCACCTGGATGCCCCAGTTGAGTCTCCCATTGCACAGCCTGAGGAGCTCCGCCTTCCCAACGGTTTGCCGCTGCCAGCCCCTCAGGACCCTGAGGCCCCTGTCGTCAGCACAGCTGAGCGTGATGATAGCCCCATCGCTGAGCCTGATGTAAGCGAGGAGCCTGTCATACAGACCACCACAGAACTCACGCAGGCACTGCCTACACCCGTTGTCCAAGCAACACCTGCACCTCTTGACGAGCCTGCACCTGTACCCGTTGTGCAAGAGACCGCCACCGAACCAGTTGTCCACGCGGCATCCGCTGTGCCTGAGGTGCAAGACGCGGTTCCTCCAGCTGCCCCGGATGTTGAAGAAGATACCCCTGTGCCCCAGTCTGTTGCCAAAGAAGATATGCCATCTCCTGCTGAAACGGTTTCCATAAGTGAAAGTACTCCAGAAATAGTGGCCACTCCTCCCCCTCCCACAGCAGAGGAGAGGGAGGACACCCCTCCTCCTCAGACGGTTGCCCCTACCACTGTAGAAACTACTATGCAAGGTCAGTCAGTTACCAGCACTTCTGTGATAGTCCCCATCTTTCATCATCTAGAGAGCAAGAACACGATTTGAGTCTAATCTTTGCTTTACTTTGTTTCTGTAGCTGCTGTGTCTGTGCCAAAGAAAAAGAGGAGGATGAAGGATCTGAACAAAAAGCAGGCAGTGGGAGATCTACTGGATGCCTTTAAGGAGGTACATACTTAAGTGGAAACTGACATTTTCCTATGTTTATTAGTGTGTCCATACATGTGATGAAGTCAAAGTATTGGTTCTAAGCTGTAACTTACTGCGCAATTCAAATTTACTACTACATGCCACAATTTACTAAGAGGAGAGGTAATGCTATCTCCAATGTTTGCTCTTATGTAAATATATGTATACTTAACTTGAACCTGATTGTCCTAAACCGCTTTTGAAATCTGCCCTAGGAACTGGTGGCCCCACCAGAGCCAGAGCCAGCCCCTGTCCCAGCACCAGAAATCCAGCCACCCGCCGTTTCCCCTCCTGTCCCTGAAGAGGCAGACCTAACCTGGGAGGACAAGGAGGACAAGCTGGATGCAGAGAACATTCAGCCAGAATCTCCCCAGCCAAACGCCACAGACAAGAAGTATCAGTACAAAGAGGGTGGGTCTTTGAACCTTGGAACCTTTCGGTGCTTTTCAATTTGAACAATGACCTTATCTCACTTACATTCATGAGTTAATTCTGTGTCAGATCACTGTGATTGCTTCATTGGAAGTGAGGGAGTGGCATCTTGCCTGATGTTGCTTTTATTGATGTGTGTATTTAGTGGGAAACAAAACACACAGCTTAGGTGAGCAATCATTAACGCCAACAGAAAATATAGTAAATCTGCCTTAATAATCAAAGCATAGAGGACTAAATTAATTTAGCAGCTTTAAGATTAGTGTATATATTAAATACACACACACTGGAAAAAAAAGTTTGGAAACAGCAAGTGATGACAGACATGTGTTCCTCATGAATCAGTCAGAGCAGGTAAAACATCAAAGATGACATTTTAACAACTAACAAATATTTTCTACTCAAGCAGTGTTTAAATTAAAAGCTTGCAATTACTGTTTTTTCAAATATTTTCAAATATTCTCTGTGATGACTTGGCCAGTTCAATTACCATATCTGGATAAAAGAGTCTGGGAACACAGCCTAACCAGCACAGCTGTCTTTTAGGGAGTGCTGCAGAAGGCCTGTGAGGAAATCACATCTGGGGAAATGTACCTGGCGTCATTCACACTCCTGTACTCTGTTTCTGTTTCAGAACAATGGAAACCAATCAATATGGAAGAGAAGAAGAAATATGACAGGGAGTTCCTGCTGGGCTTCCAATTCATCTCTGCCAGCATGAACAGGCCTGAGGGTCTACCAGCCATTAGTGATGTTGTCCTAGACAAGGTGCAAATATTGACTGCATATGACGTATGATGTTTAGCAGACACGATGGCCTGTGTGAGCCTTAATATTCACCTCCTGTACTTTCAGGCTAATAAGACTCCTCTTCGTCAACTTGACCCCAGTCGTCTACCAGGAATGAACTGTGGCCCTGACTTTACACCTTCCTTCGCTAACCTGGGTCGACCTGGAATGGGTGGCGCAAGCAGAGGACCAGTAAGTCAACGTTCTCTGAAGGTCATCCAAAAGCTTTGCTCCTGAGGTCTATAACCCATGAATGCAATGACCTTTTTTTGCCTCCATCTCTTGCCAGCCTCCAGGTATGGGCATCGGAGTTGGCGGTCCACGTCGCTCCCAGCAGATCCAGAGGAAAGAGCCGCGGAAGATAATCACCAGCATGTCTCTCAGTGACAACGTGCAGTTGAACAAGGCGGAGAAAGCTTGGAAGCCTGCGATGAAGAAAGCCGCTCACAGCCGCGGTGGAGAGGAGGTCGATGACGACGCAGAACAGATTAAGACCCGGGAGCTGTTTAAAAGGGTTCGCAGCATCTTAAACAAACTGACTCCCCAAAAGTTTCAGCAGCTAATGAAACAGGTGACGGACCTGACTATTGACACTGAGGATAGGTTAAAAGGTGTCATTGACCTCACCTTTGAAAAGGCCATCTCCGAGCCAGACTTTTCGGTGGCCTATGCCAACATGTGCCGATGCCTTATTGGGGTGAGTGGGGCTTCAAATAGAGCTAGCTACTTTACATAGCACTGTCTTTTTTTCTGCCAACATACATTTTCTCTGCTCTTCGCAGCTTAAAGTCCAAACCACAGATAAGCCGGGACCCACTGTGAACTTTCGCAAGCTGCTGCTAAATCGATGCCAGAAGGAATTCGAAAAAGACAAAGATGACGATGAGATCTTTGAGAAGAAGCAGAAAGAGCTAGAGGCAGCATCAGGGGTAGAGTACTTCTCATGAAATGACCTTTTCTGCAAAATACCTGAATGTTTATGCACAAATCCAGTGCGAGTAACCTGCATTCCTCTTACTCACTGTTCTTCGTCCATCTTTTTAACACAATTTCCCTGACAGGAGGAGGAGAAGCAGCGACTCGTTGAGGAGCTGCAAGATGCTAAAGATAAGGCCAGGAGACGCTCACTAGGCAATATTAAGTTTATTGGTGAGCTGTTCAAGCTGAAAATGCTCACAGAGGTCATTATGCACGACTGCATCGTTAAATTGCTTAAAAACCATGACGAGGAGTCTTTGGAGTGCCTCTGTAGACTGTTGTCCACCATTGGCAAGGACCTGGACTTTGAGAAAGCCAAGGTATAAATCACACTCACAATAGTTTGATGAGCATTAATAAAAGAAAAATGTGTTGACACTCACCAAGCGGTTGTTTGTCTTAAGCCTCGTATGGACCAGTACTTTAATCAGATGGAGAAAATAATCAAGGAGAGGAAGACCACCTCCAGGATCCGCTTTATGTTGCAGGATGTGCTGGATCTCCGACGGGTAACCACAACACAAATTCATCGAAACACATACAGCATTTTACTTTTTTACGCATAGTGTTGAAATGTCGTGGAAAGTGATTGCAAAGAACCAACCAGACATGACAGTCAGGGTTTTAAGGCTGCCATTCATTTACTCCACATCAGGTTAGGTAACACTGTCCAGCCTCTGTGGCATTTTTATTTCAGAAATGTATTAGTAGATGTTATTTACATGAGTTCAGCTGAATTACACAACTCACCGGGCTGGTCTCACATGCCTTGTTGCTGGATGTCCCAGGAGACGCCCACACTGGTCCTTAAACTCTGGTCTGTGTGAGCTTTAGGTATGTCCAGAAATAAATGTCTTCCTCAGCCTTTTATTGCAGGGCAGCTCCTAAACACAGAGCAGCTCTGTGCCGTAGGCTGAGACGACGGGAAAAAGCTGTTCAAACCTGCCTGACCCTATGTGAATAAGTGATTGCCTAAACTAGCAATCGTTGAGTTGAACCTTTCCATGAAGGAATGCCGCAGTCCTATAGTTAGACTCCCAGTCCCTCCCACACAGTGTTACAAAACATGCTGTCTTTTTTCACATTTTTACAGGCCGAGATCAGCTGCTTTTACTCAGAACAGGTGTAATTTAACAGTGAAACTTCATTTCTAGGAAAACACTGGAATGAAGTAAAAAGTTGAGTTGCTAATCTGATGAACTCTTGATTTCTTTCAGTTGTTGTTATCACCCGTTATTTACCTGTCACAAGTAATACTCCTAAAAGAATAGTGACACGGACAGAAAAATACGCTAATGTGCAGGGCAAGAAGTGCCAGTTATTTCCACATCACGCTCTTCTTACCCGTGTACTCCCCGTCTTTGCCCTCTCCACATCCCAGAACAACTGGGTGCCCCGGCGAGGTGACCAGGGCCCCAAGACCATCGACCAGATCCACAAAGATGCTCAGCTGGAGGAGCACAGGGAGCATATGAAGGTGCAGCAAGCCATAATCTCCAAAAAGGACTCAGTTGGAGGTCCAGGAGGCAGGATGGGGGGAGGAGGCCCAGGGGGACGTGGAGGCTCACACACACCGGGCCGCGGTGCGCCTCCCCAGGACGAGGGCTGGAACACAGTGCCCATCTCCAAGAACCGACCCATCGACACCTCTCGCCTTAGCAAAATCACTAAGGTAGGAGAGAGGCACAGAAAAATAAGAAGACGTGCTTTCCATCAGGACACAAGACACTATTAATGTTTTATTCCTAATTACAGTCGTAGCGTGTTTTCGTCTTTTAGACTCCTGTTCTTGACTTCAACAATCAGTTGCTTGCCCCAGGAGGTAAAGGCACATGGGGAAGCTGGGGCAAGGGCAGTAGCGGTGGCACCAGTGCTAAACCTGCAGATTCGGGTAAGTCCTCGAAGATTTGTGTGTATTAAACGATACGCGCTGGAGCACCTCACAACAGAAACTGTATTTTCAACATCAGGCTCAGAGGCAGGAAGCCGTCAAACCACCAGCACTCTGAACAGATTCTCGGCTCTTCAGCAGCCTTCATCCTCCTCTCTGGAGTCAGACAGACGAGTTCCTCAGAGGTGAGCAATGCACACATGACGGGCAGCCTTCACGCTGTGGTATATGCATCGAGTTGTCTTTCCCTGACTCTGCTCCCGTTTCCTCTTCAGAAACAGCTCGAGTCGAGAGCGCAGTGATCGCTTCGAGCGGTCTGATCGTGGCAGCGACCGCTTTGACCGAAGGGACGATCGGCGGGACGATCGTGATCGTAACCGGCTGCAGATCACCAAGCGCAGCTTTAGTCGGGAGAATGAGGAGAGGAGTCGGGAGAGGGAGCAGCGTGGGTCGGCTGATCCTGTCCGTCGCGTAGCGAGCATGACGGACGACAGAGACCGAGGCAGCAGGGAGAGAGAAAGGAGCAAAGAGAATGGTAGGCTGCATTACAGTTGTAGAGTTGAATGTAAGAATAGGTCTGTTTTACCTAAATAGAGAGCAGATCCCCTTTCACAGAGGTGCCAGCATGTTCTGTAGTAGTCCAGGAAGGGGAACGATTGAAATGCCAGCTAGATTTGGTGATGTGACGATGGGGGGAGTCGGGGCATTGTGGGAATTGGGTATTAGGTAGTTGCAGTTTCCAACCTTACTGCTAGATGTCACCAAATCGTACAAACATCATATGGAGAACATCTTACTATACTATGAATTCCTAATAATGTTTCTCAAGAAAAAAAAAAAAATATATATATATATATATATATAAGGCAGTTCCATTTTAAAAGAACCAAAATATTATTTTCTTTACTTACATGTAACAAGTCTTTTCTGTGTGTGTGTGTGTGTGTGTGTGTAAACAGTAAAGCGAGAGACAGCTGCCACACCTCCACCTCTGCAGACCTCCACCAAGCCTGCCTTGACTGAAGAAGAGGTGGAGAAGAAGTCCACAGCCATAACGGAGGAGTATCTCCATATTAACGACATGAAGGTATGAACTCGGATGTATTTGTTACAAAACGGTCCCATTGACTGTGGTAATTCCTTACTTCTGTGTGCTTTATACGGAGCTAGAAGGGGCCACGGAGGACTGTAATGTTATTGAGTGTGTTTCAGTCTGATGGTCAGACATTGTCCAGTGAGCGGAAACAGTTCACCTGTAAACCGTCACGATTGTGTGGCTTTGATCTGCCAGAGATGAACACAGGGGTCCTTAATGACTCCATAAAGTCATCCATGGCCCTTCCCGGGCTCTGTAGCTTTACATTAGGTCCCCTTGATTTTTTTTTCAGTTGAACACTTTCTTTTACTCAGAAGCACTGATAAGAAATTGAGTCGTTCATTCATATACACACTGGCACAGTTTCATTTCCATACTGTAAGTCTGCTGGTACACACTGACATCCACAAGAGGCACGTAAATGCCTACTCTCGACTGTGTTCCCCTGTGTCCCAATAGGAGGCTCTGCAGTGCGTGCAGGAGATGAACAGCACTCAGCTGCTCTTTGTCTTTGTACGAAATGGGCTGGAGTCGACGCTCGAGCGCAGCACCATCGCCAGGGAGCACATGGGTCTACTGCTGCATCAGCTCCTCAAAACCGGCACCCTTCCCACTCAGCAGTACTATAAAGGGTCAGTTTTCACATAAGGCACATGAATGTTTGATGCTATAACTGATGTACAGTTATACCCGCAGGGCTTAAAATGAATACGAGCCCACGGGGACCAACGAGTCCCTTTAAATTACTGGGCTGTGTTTGTATTGGTGCAGTGCCATATTACTTCTGTTCAATAAAGTTATTTTTCATATTTTTGTGTGTTTTCAGGCTTCATGAAATCCTGGAGGTGGCAGAAGACATGGCAATAGACATCCCCCACATGTGGCTGTACCTGGCGGAGCTCATCACTCCGATGCTCCATGAGGGAGGTATCCCCATGGGAGAACTCTTCCGGTGGGTCCAGGGCTTCTTTTTGCCACCCAGCAACTTAAACTTATAGGAGTAGGTAACTTTGGGAGTGATTTTAGTAGATTAATGTTCAACTTGCTGACATTTTTGTCTCCAGGGAGATTTCTAAACCTTTAATCCCTCTGGGCAAAGCCGGAGTCCTGCTGGTCCACATCCTCACTTTACTCTGCAAAGGAATGGTGAGAGCTGATAAGTTGAAAAACATTATGTGTTCGATGTTCTTTTGTGCTGCGTGTCTTTCGTGACAGGTTGGAACAAAATGTGTAAACCATGGGACACTAAAGGAATCTGTAAATTTATGCTAGCTTATAGTGGAATCGGTAAACATTTTGTTCATCAGTCTTATTACCACTTGCTCCCTCCATTAGAGCCATAAAAAGGCAGGTACCATGTGGAGGGAGGCAGGTCTCCAGTGGAAAGACTTCCTCCCGGAGGAAGTAGACGTCAACAAGTTTGTGACCGAAAAGGTGAGAGTTCTGCAACTGAATCCTTGTCAAATCAATAGGTAAAAAGTGAGTTCCTTCCCGTGTGATGACGATGTATTTTGAGCATGAAGCCTCTCTGTCTGTAGAATGTGGAGTTCACATTGGGTGACGAGTCGGAGAAGAGCAAGAAGACGGAGCTCAGCTTTGCAGAGGTGACCAAACAGCTGGACAGGCTGATCCAGGACAAGGCTGACAACCAGAACGTCTTTGACTGGATTGAGGTTTGTAATCGTGCTCCTGTGGTATGCGCTTAATCTCTTTTGTTTTATATTTAATTTTCTATTTATATTTATGGAGAAAGACCTTTGTCTCTGTGCAGGCTAACCTAGACGAGCAGCAGACTTCGTCCAACATGTTTGTCAGAGCTTTGATGACCTCCATTTGCCAGTCTGCAGTCATGTGTGAGTCCGCGTTCACTCTCTACGCCTGTCATTATTCTACGTCAGACTCACTGGTCATGAGCCAGTTTGTCAAATCAGACAAACCAAGACAGATTTGTTCAATTGAGCTTGTCTAACGTTTGCCGTTTTAGATGAGAACCCCTACAAGGTGGACGGCGAGCAGATCAAACAGAGGGCCAAACTGCTGCGAAAATATCTGAAGGACGAACAGAAGGAGCTGCAGGCTCTCTACGCCCTGCAGGCCCTGATGGTGCTGATGGAGCAACCTGCCAGTGAGTGGCTCAGACGTCCTATCTCATCCCATGAATTGGTCTCTTTCCATTATTAACCGCCATCTCTCATCGTTCTTGTCTGGGTCAGATCTGCTGCGGATGTTCTTTGACACGCTTTACGACGAGGACGTGATCAAAGAGGAGGCCTTCTACAAGTGGGAGTCCAGCAAGGACCCCGCCGAGCAGCAGGGCAAGGGCGTGGCCCTCAAGTCTGTCACCGCCTTCTTCACTTGGCTCCGTGAGGCGGAGGACGAGTCCGACAACAGCTAGGACGTCCCTGATCGCTAAGATAACTGTTGGGAGCACAGGGTGGAAGCTTGGGTGGAGCAAATGTTTAGTGGAGGATTCAGATTAGTCTGAATCAGCAAAATCCTTCTGCATAAACAGAAAAAAAGCAAGAAAAAAATTCTTCAACTGGGAGAGATTGTATTATGGATCGAACGTTCGATCATATTATATTTTCTTTGTTTTGGGTATTTTTGTTTTCCCTCGCGCGAACTGAATGTCTTTTTTGAAATAAACAAGAATACAGGATTAAATACAGAGAATAGATATAAAAGAGAGCGAATGCTAAGAAGTTACAAGCCGTGGGAGTTAATGCCGTTTCCTTCAGTATTTTTTTGAGATTTCTCTGTTTTCGAATGGCTTTTCCTCGCCACGGCAACACTATTCAAGACACTTTGCTTAATGACAGATATATTAAAGAAACAAACAAACTTTAAAGCCTGTTCACATCTATATTTTTGATGACTTCATCTTTTATCATGTGGACGGGACACAACAACATTGTCATGTCGCATGTGCGGTGTTTGATCTACATGAGGCGCTTATGTAGACGACGAGCTTTTTGTGTCATTTTTCCAGTGTTGGATGATTGGAGTGCGTTTTTTATAATAAAATAGAAAACTACAAAGAGAAGCGACACGAGCTGTCTGACGGACATTTCAGACACGAGTCACAGTAACGGTTGTGAACTTCCGATGATTTCGCACAGACTTCATGAGGACGGTGTCACTGAGGAGGAGGGCAATGAACACTGACCATTTTGCTGCTGGGGGGTGACGGATGCTTTCCTGACGCCCGTCAACCCCACCACAAACTACAGTGTGTTTGTTTTACTTGTTTCTTGCGCTTTGAAACACAAACTTTGGAGAAAGGAGTGAAGAGCCAGAGCTCCTGTCTGCACCCTCCCCCAAAGCCCGTTGTCCACTTTGAAATAGATAAAATATCATAACTGAAACTTGAAAAGAAGTATACAGACAAAAACTCACTTTACCGAAAAGGACTTTAAAAGAGAAGGAGGAGCGCTTGACGGTGCAGATCCTACGGCCTTCTCTGCTTCCATGAGTGGAAATGCATTTCAGAAGAGTTCTGTAAATGTATGTTGGCTTTTTTTTTTTAAGACAACAATGCTAAGTAACCCCCCCCCCCCACTCTCAAAACAAAGTGGCAGTTATCCCTGTATTTATATTTTTCTCTCTTCAGCTGGCAGAAGGTGCTCATGATTATCCAGCCCAATTCATTGATTACAATTTAACTGAAATGTGTACATACTTTTTTGCTTTACTTTATTAAAAAGATATTTAATTAAATAAAATGAATGCCTCTTTTCACATCCAAAACTGGAAGAGATAATAAAGATCATTGCAGATAAAAGAAAAACTCCCATACTTGTGCTTTTGTGATGGCGGAAGAAAGACGTGAAGTCTTTCTCTGCCTCAACATCAAATGTTTTTTTTCCCCCCTCAGTTCTGCCTCACAGTGCTCGTCATCGACCCTGCATCCTTCTCGAGCTGGTGCCTGCTCCATGATCCTCTAAGGCACAGGTGTCAAACTCCGGTCCTCGAGGGCCACAGTCCTGCCTTTTTTCCAACTAACCATACACCTACAGCTGCTGATTGACTAAACACACCTGTACCAGGTAATCAGCAACATGCAGGCTGGAAAACCTGCAGGACTGTGGCCCTCGAGGATCGGAGTTTGACACCCCTGCAAGGGATTTCCTTCATCAGTCCGTCTGAAGAACTAAACGGTTATTATGCCTTTATACTACAGTTTAAAACGAGCCTGGTCTCTCATGGAAGCTCCGTTTATCGGGGGCAGCCTGTTAAAGTTGAGGGCTGTGGCCATCAGGGAACTTGCGTAACTGATAGTTGGGACAGCTGCAGACTAGGAAGAAAAAAATGGACGAAGCATCTGTGATATTATTCCCATGTTGTTGTTATCCACAGGCTGGATTTCACACTGAGCAACACTGTGCTGAATTATTGAGCAATTCCATAAAATGGCACTTGGCCGTTGTTAAACCTGGTCACGTGTTAGTTGGCTAAATTTGAGATGATGAAAAAGAGACTGGTTCTGCTAAACTTCTCTTTTTTTTTTTACAGCCACCAAACTTAGATTTGACTCGGCAGTGATGATGATACTCTACTGACATTCTCTACATATAGTGATGTGTTTTTATGTAGTTGCATATTTTACAAATACATAAATGACTTTTGTATTGCATAAAACAAGCATAAATAAATGAAAGACACAGGGTCATAAATGGATTTATTCTGGTAAATATGTGAGAGAAAATCTAATTGTAAGAGTTACAATATGACAAACAATGTCCTGTTAATGAGACTCATTTCGTACATGAAGAGCAAAGGACAGGTAGATGCGGGTAGTATCCATTGTTCCGCATGGAGCATTGCGTTGTGTGGATGCTCTAGTTTCCTCAGTCCAAACACATGCAGGTCGCGTTAGCCGGAGACTTGCCCCACATGCCTAGCTGCTCTCTGTTTCATCAGGACGGCATGTGATCGTCAATACGAGTCCATGCGGTGTGCATCACTGGTAGAGGGGCAAACCTATTGCCTGCAAGTTGCCAGTCCAAGTCTCAGGCCTGCAACAGAAGTGTCATTGCTCGGGAGGAGAGTGGACTTCACTCTCTGGATCTCATTTTCAACACTTAGCCCCCCCCAACGGCAGCCAGAAATAGAAAGTGTGGTTGTGCTGAGCAGCTCGTATGTACATACTGGTCCAGGAGAGAGTGTGTGCTCAGCAAACTTTGCAAGGTCAGTGTTACATATTTGCTTTTGACTTGTTTTTTTTTCAGGTCACTGAAGTGACCCAGTCACACAGCCCCCTGACGCCTGGAGTCTGTCTTCCATTTCACAGGTTTTCTTTGTAACCAAAACACCCAAACTCTGGTGTTTCTGTTCAGCAGTGTTTCAATGGATCTACAGCAAGATCGAGGCTGTAATCCAACTCTGCATCCGCAGTGGAGAGTCAGGCCCTCGTTCTGCCCCTTCAGCTTATCTCACTCGTTACGAGACCTGCTCGCTCCCTCCTGACATGCCCAGCCTCCGGAGATCACATTCTCTTTAACCTGCTTTCACTTGGCCACATTGATCACAGTCAGCTGGACCCACATCATGTCACACTGCCGCTTCGCTGGTTGGCTTCTAATTCCTTTACATAGTGTGTTGCATTTGGATTGGGAATAAGTGAGCAGCCAGGCAAGTGTGGTGCAGTTCTGTTGCTTATAGATCAGATTCACCACAGGGAAAATGTAATTTCCACTTCAGCATGTTTTCCTCTCCTCGACTGTTCTGTAAATCTGATGAATGCAGGGGTTTGAGTCACAAATATTCCCCTCCGCAGTGATGATTCAGCACAGGTGAGACTACAGAAGTTCCACATTTGTCTGGAGAGGAGATTTAGGTTCTAGTTTGACTTATATATTTACTTAAGATTGCATTTCACTCTGCTTATCGGCATCTGCTGCCTGCTAATGGATTTTTGTGGTATAGAGATCACTGCTTTCTGCACATATGTTTGATTTATTTGGCTTATTAGGGACATTTAACACAACATACGTGCACCTCAACCCCAGCTGTCATCATTGTCCAGTTACACGTGGGTAGATCCAGCACATTTCTGCTTCTGGATTTGTATTTTACATTCCACTAACATAGACTAGAGATGTCGGGAATAATCTTCTAATTTCTATATTTTGTTAAACTTTTAGTTTATTAGAGTCTGACTCTACTGGAATCAGCATATAAACTAGCTGTAGAAGGCAGAGTTCCCCAAAGTTACTGAAACCCAAAATACAGATGTTGACTACCAAAATGCTTTTGTTCCTCAGTTGAGCTTTCGCGGTCATAAATACACTAGGGGGCGCCATTGTACTGTATATAATATCCACATTCAGTATCGAAGTTTGTGTTCATGTCTGCCATTGATAATTATTTTTTTCCATCCAACATAAAACTTTAATCTATAAAGATATTGTTAAGGAAAAAGCCATGGTTAACTCGTCATTGCAAGTTCTCACTGCTTGAAAACAACTGTCCAAACTAATAAAAGGTTTCAGCCCCAGAACCACTTGCACTCCAGCAGCACACTTATATAATATGTTTTCTACCAGTCACTCTGCACCTGTCCTGGAGTCTGTCCCTGACCCCCATCAGCCCTCCCGGCCAGCCGCTGCCTCCCCAGGTGCTCCTCATTACACAAATGACTCTTTGCATGTTTAATGGTTCTGTCCAATAGATGTAGATGATCTGGAAAAAATAGATAAAGATATGAATGACATGTCATCAGTTGTATGCCTCCACCAAGTACCGATGTTTACATGCACGTCTGTCCAGACTCATATTCGATCTGGGAATGAGTCCAAGTGTTTGTTCAAGGTGTAATGAAATTCTTTACAGGCATTGACGAGAATGGGACATTTCAGTTCTTCTATGAAATTCACTAAAGATATTCCTCAAACGTCACGCTCACAACAGTAACTGGATGAACATGTGGTAACGGTGACCTTTGACCTTTAGCCGCAAAAATCAAACCAGTTCATCACAAAATCAAAGTGGGCAGTTGTGGTCAATTTGAAGAATTTTCCTTAATGCATTCCTGATATATTAGTTACAAGGAATGGATCAAGATGAGGTCACCACAACCTTAAACTCCACCACGGTCTAATCGGTTCACCACAGACTGTACTTAGACTAAAGAAATTCCTTTGAGGCGTCTTCACATATTAAAGTCACAAGAATAAGGCACCAAGTACTGGACGACCATGAGGTAACTACAAACTTTACCTCTGACCTTATGGCCACCAAAATCAACCTGGGTCATCACTGAGACCAAGTCCCAAGTGTTTCTTAGATATCACAAGACTTGGTGGACACATCGTGCCCCCTGGCCTGACTTCTGTGGCTGCAGAGGCATAAGAACGCGTGCTGAGAGAGTGCAGAGCCCAGGCGCTCTGACCTGTAGAGGGTTTAAATGATGACTGGATTAAACCATGGGAAACTCAGAGCAGGACATCCTTAACATTGCTAAAGGTTATTTTCGCACACACAGGAGAATATAGATGTACAATAAACTATTTGCTATTATTAGAACATGAAATGTGTTCCACTGTTCACATTAATAAATGTGGGTGTAGAAACAAAATTCTTTCAATTCCGTCTGTGTTAATATCTTCTTCTCTTCTTTCTCCTCCTCCTCCTCCCCCGGGGTTTTGCCTAGTCCTGAGGTCCGTGATGAAACAGAGATGCCATCACCTCTCTGCACCAGCCTCTGCATCCACAACAGCAACAGAACCAAATTCCACGGCGCGTGACAAAACAAAGTACACACACACGGACCTCTGCTTCCTCCCACGATAACATCCACATTACGTCTAATGCGAGCATTTCTGTGGGAGAATCTAGTAGTGTTTAAATTCAGAGCATTTAGAGGTTAAATCTCCTTCAGTTTGACACTGTGATTAACAGGTTTAATTGGTTTAGCTCAAATTCAGTTTGGACATTTAGCTTAGATTAGTGCAATGAAAAGAAAACGGGGACAAATCACTATCTTTGGAAAAAAAATCAACCCATCAGCATCTTTTAAGTTAATATAATGTGTCTGTAGATAAGCTTTAGAGGTGTTGTGTGTGGATTCATAAGCTTTTGTCGCACATTTTCCTTGTTTTGCCTGAATAATTGTCATGACCCTATTAGAAATTAGTTCAGCAGTTTCAGACACACACAAATGTCCATGTGCTTATGAATCATAACTCTGTAACGTTAGCAGATGGCTGAAAGTGTTGTCTACAGTCTGCCATGCCGCTGGCTGCTGTGGTCCACACCAGGGAGGACGCGGTGTGGTCACTCGACAGGTCAACTCTCCACATAGTCCGACACACAAACCCATTCACCTCAGTCACTAAATCGTGCACATGAATTACTAAATTCCTAATCACCTATTTCATGCTCTCGATTCGTTGTCCTTTGTTTTTGGTGTCAGCTCAGTCTGTCCCTCCCTGGCAGCTCAAATAAAGCCACCAACCACAGTGGTCTATGTTAACAGTCCTTAGCACCCTGCACAACATCTCAACATAAGGCTTTTACAAACATTACATCACCATAAACATTTATGTGAGCGTTCAAGTCACAACATTTCACTGAGACAGGTGTGCAGAGAGATGCTGAATGAACCTTACACAACCTGTTTGGGGTCTCTCTGACTTAAACATCCCCGAAAAAGGTTGGGAAATGATCGTAAATCTGCAGCATCATGTTACTGAATATACTGTGGAGAACACTTTTTTCCCTCATGGCACTTCCCTGACGCTGTACATACTGGTGCATGTCTTACAAATGGCTGGTTGACCATCTCACTCACCATCATGCACAAATATCTCGTACATTGTCAAACTCTCCAGTGACTTAATAAATGTTTTAGTAGAAAACAACTAGCAGTTCTGACACATAAAAATGATGAAAACCAAATAGTTTTACAGACTGTCACAGAGCTGAGGCTTGATTTGGATAAAATGAATAAATTAGACCAGGGGTGTGATGCTGGGCCTTCATGTCCACGCAAACACTACTCCGTCTTTGAGGAAGGCCTCTGGGTGAGACGCATCAGCAAGGATGTTTTGATAAAATATGAGTCTACACAGACGTTGTCTGCTTTGAAGGTGGGACTTTTTACTTTGATAGTTGATTCCTGAATGTGAGTTTGAGCTCACAGTTTCGCTCTCTTTTTTCGTTTTCCACTGTTATGTATTTTCTCTTTGTCATCAATGTTGAGGATGCTAATGAACTCAATAGTGAGTTTCTGACGCACGTACATTTGTACATTTACAGAGCTGAGAAAAACACGTCATCCTCTCCTATACCCAGAAAACACATGGTTTTAACTTCAGCATATTAACAAATGACTTCATCACCAATGACTCATGAAGGTTAATCAGGGCGTTCACGAGGAACATTAGGTGATGAAATTATCTCTAGTCAATGTGCCGTTAGTGGTGCGACGCATGGTACCTGCAGCTGTGGGCATGGCACCACACTTTGTATCAGTTGCCATGTTACCTTTTTTTTCTCATTCTCACCCCAATCAAAAAAAAACATACAATGCTGATACAATAAATCTTCTCCTGCTGATGTATTCATTAGAATCTAGACGGCTGAGTGTTTGTCGCATTCAGCACATTCCCTGTGGACTCTGTCTTTCACGCTTACATAACCATTCCCACAGCTGCATTATCTGTCAGATACAGTCCATTACAAACCATACACAAACATTCCCATTCCCTTGATCTTTGGCAGTGTGTGATAAATATTACCCCAAATAAAACCGTCATTAAACACTATCACTAAGGTTTTAACCACAGACAATTATCTATTCCGTAGATGTACATTGCCCACTGCTGTGCGCTAAATTAAGTAGATCACGTAGACTAAGTGGATCTAATCTCAGATTTACATTTACTGTTACTCTTTTAATCATTTATTTGCAGCCTACGACCTACACCTTCAACCCAACCACAGTACAGTGCTGTGTTGCTTGTGGGTTATTATGCATTTATAACCTGCTGTTAAAGAGGTCTGACAGGTGGAGTGATTGGAGAATAGCATTCTGTGGCCGAGAAGACGCAGGAGCTCGTCACCAGGCTGAGCGTGGCCATGGAGTCGACAAGGGTGGTCGTCTTCACTCTCTTTCTACTGGTAGCATTTAAACTGTCCAGTACCAACGGTAGGAGAAATACAGGAGCTTTATTTATTTGTGAACATTAAGAAAACACCCGTAAACTTGTATTTATGAGGGACCTTTGATTATTCTTCCACTGACAGATCTTACACTTAAACTGAATTTTCAGCTGCTTTCAGTTTTTGCGTGATATTTCAACTATGTTCATTTATTTATCTGAAATTTCAATGCTTACACAACTGAGACAAACTCATGTTCGAGCTCTTCTCTGCTGCAACCTCTTTTGTACCTACACAAATACTCTTGATAACTCAGGGCTGGTACTTCTGTAATCCCAGTGTGAACGTCTTTTAGTAATTGTGTATTGACTGCCACTTTAAAAACAATAGTGTTGCATCAATCGCACATACATTTTGTTATAAAAACATACTCAATTGCATTTTACTGTTCAACTTTGTTTCACAGCAGATTTTGTGGTTTTAATAACAACATCGCAGCAGTTTTCTTGGCTTCTTGGAGCTTTTATTATTTATTTATTTTTTGGCCTGTCAGTAACACAGATGACACATGAGTACATCATGTATGTATAGCTGTTTAGTCATCATTCACAGCCCTTTCATTTATTGTTTTGATTATTACTTTATTTTTTATTAATTGATTTATTTATTTCGGTTACAGACAAAACCTGGGGATATAAAAGAAAAAAGGGGGAGAGAGAGAGGGAGAGGGAGAGAGAGAGGAAAAGAAAAAGACGGTGGGGAGGGAGTCAACAGATAATGGGACAAAGGTAAAAAGGATAATAGAGAGAGAGGGGGAAACAAGACACCAACAATCTGCTTCAATACCTGTCGAGAGAAAAAAGATAGAAAAGAACAAACACAAAACTGCAAAAACACAGCAACGACCTATATCTGTATTAATT